>CM035789.1:4759290-5189290 GCA_020466265.1 Siphamia tubifer | reverse complement strand
ACAATTAATAATTACCAGATTCTATCAGCTGTACGTCAGGTTTCTGAACTGTGACATACAGCGAGTTTGATTTACACAGTTAAACCAGTATTCAACTGCTTTTAAAAACTATGAAATACTACATGTTTCCTTGTTTTATGAAAACTACAGATGAAAATGTAAACGTACAAGACTCGCAAATATGAAAAAACACCCAAAAATCTATTTATCGTACGTGCTATAGACAAATTAATTATCTCCATTTAATTTAGCATTTACTTTTTTCAAATATATTCATTTAAATTCAGGTGTTAAGGGGTTAAATACGGATCCTCAGTCCAGTTAAAATGTTGATAATATCTGATTCCAATTTTTGTTTGGTGCAGTGTTAATATTTATTCAACATAAATGAATGACTTACAGACTAGTTGACACATTATGTCTATTTTTATTTGATATAATAGATATTTTATTGATCCTTGACAGAAAATTATTTGGTTACAACCACAAAAGAGCTGTAGGTACAGAACCACTGGTGCCGTCCAATATTCCAGAAACTACCGAATAAAATGTATAAAAACACAGAGTATTCTAGTTTAGTTCTTATTTTATTTTACTTTTTACAATGTTGCATTTGCTGTACTCTTATTTTCTGAAGTATTGTTGTTTTATTAACCCTTTGATTCATGAAATATGAGAATGTTAGTCAAGATTTTTTGTGTTTTTATTCCTCTATAGACATGAAAAAAACTGTGATTTAAATATTTTTAAATGAACCTATTTATACAAAAATGGTCCGACAAAGCAAAAAGGCAGTAGTGAAAATAAGTTATTGTGTTTTTTTATAACATTCAAATCATTCTTTGTCATGTAATAAAATATCTCATCTCAAATGTCTGTCGTTTTGGAGAAAAAATGGTGAGTGTTTGTACAATAACTGTAAAAAGTACTAGTAAAAAAACCAAAAAGACAGTAAAGATCATTACTGTGTTCTTACCAATGTTCATTTAGGACCCTGCACCAATAGTTTACATTCAATCACTCTATTAGACTGAAACACATTATAGAATGACTGTATTTTCTGCACTATAAAGGTGAACTGTCAATGACTGGTTTTCATGAAGGTTTTTCATATATAAGGTGAATTAAGCGAAGTCAAAATCATGAGATAAAAAGTCAAAATCATGAGATAAAAGTCAAAATCCTAAGATAAAAAAGTCAAAATCATGAGATAAAAAGTCAAAATCATAAGATAAAAACTCAAAATCATGAGATAAAAACTCAAAATCATGAGATAAAAACTCAAAATCATAAGATACAAAGCCGAAATTATTAGATAAAAAGCAAAAACCAGGAGATAAAAAACAAAATCATGAGATAAAAAGTCAAAACTATGTATATATCAGTCACACTGTGGTTTTTTGTAGAACTAGTTAATATACAGTAACAATAACTGCCTCATGTCCAATAATCTACTATAACTACTGGGACTGAACAACAACAACAACTTTAAGGTCATTTTTCTTACTTTGTTGTCTGTGCAGTTACTGACTTTTTTACTTTATAGGACAGAACTGTAGAATAACTGTCCTCTGTAGTGACCAGTTTGCATCAAAGGGTTAAAATCGTTGCATTAACAACAGTAGCACTCATTCTACAGCCTCTAGAATGATGCTACAGCTCCCATTCACTTTGGATGGAAGTTCACCGGCGTTCTGCGGGCGGATTTTTTTTTATTCGATAACCGCCCGCTGTGCCATTAACGCCCGCTACCAATGGCAACGAGTTTTGTGACTTCAGATTCACGGTGTCATATCACTCCGCAGGTAGTTGGGCAACTTTGAAAGTAAATATTTGCTACGTTGTAACGCCTATTTTATCCAGTCTGTTCGAGTAGTAGTGCCGACGTCTATGGAGTTTTTAGCAGATCAGAGGCAGCAGCAGTTAGAAAAAGTAGGCTGTAAAGTGTCAGCGCAGTGTTGCTTAGGAACCATAATAACGTTCCAACTGGACTACTTTTTCTCGACAGAAACCATTGTAAATTCTTAATCATTTTGGTAAATAATTGTCTGTCTTTTCTCAAAATAAGCTGTAATAACTTGTAGAATAATGTATTGCCTCACGCGTGACTATCGAAAAATATTTCCCTTCGAGTCAGAGTAATACCCCTTCGCCTTTGGTGTTGTTTGGCCCTGTTGGGAAATATTTTTCGATAGTCACATGTGGGCAATACATTACCTCTTACTAACTCCACTGCGCTCACAATAACAATAAAGGCAAATAATATCTGATCCTATTGTAGTCATAACATTGTATTAAAATTGATCCATTGCACACAGCCTAATCCCTCTTTTTTCTTTTTTCTTTTTTTTTAAATCATCACATGACCATTTGGGTTGCATCATTCAGGGTTTTTCCTGCAACACAGAGTGAATTTCAAAAGACAAAAATCCTGTTAGTGTAAGGTAATCTGTTCCCTAACAGACTGGTGAACCTTCTATGAACCCTGTCTGAAGCTGAATGCTTTATCCAACTATTACAGAAAATGAGGTTCTATTCTGCATGTCCATATCCTTATGTTTTCAGATAAACAACACCCTGGAACATTACATCGCACATCCTGACATTTGACATTTTAATATTCATCTAAGTGTTTTGTGCGGTGACAGCGTTGGTCAGTGGAAGTGATTCTGCAGATAGAGAACATGGCCGCCTGTAATGTGACGAGACATATCTGCTATAATGCAGCTTCTCCAACTGCACTTGAGAAGTCTGTGTACTGGCACCAGGCAAGCAAGGGTGGGGAGGAGGGGGGGAGGAGGAGGGGGGGGGGGGGGGGGGGACATGAATCACACTTGACAAGACCATTTCCTTTCACTGTCATCCCTGCTGATTTTTGGCTGTGGGGGTTGGATGCTGCTGCCAAAACATAAACAAGAGGACTACATGCATAATGACAGAGTTGTGTCAGGCTTCAGTGTTTAAGTTAAAAGAGAATGTTGCGTTTCATCAAGGAATCTCCACTTTCATCAAACACTTTCTGTCTGCCTGTCTCATCAATTTGTATTTTCATTATTTTAAGGAACAGCGACAACCACCAGAGACACTAGTGTTAATACTTTGATGGTGGTATTTTTTTTTTTATTTTTCATTAATAAAAAGGAGAGAAAAAGATGTTAACCCTTTAACCCCTGTTTTAAAAATAATAGATAAAACAGATAAATTTGTTCATGGAACTGATGTACATGTGTGATGAAGGGCTGGTCACTGCTGAATGGTGTCACATGGTACAGTTCACTCATATTCTCTTAAACATCTCTGAATAATATTACATTTAATTCCCACTGGTTCTGTGGTGAGTGAACGCACCACACTGGTAGATGTATTAACAGACACACATCCCCTACAGCAGTGTTGTACCTGAAAGCGTTCATTGAACGATCGTTCACGAACTATATCATATTTTTGTTCACTAACGAAATGAATGAGGAAGTTGTGAACGTGGTTATTCTGGCATGTATTGAACTGTGCTCTTATGTAGTTCATATCACGTTGTAATTATTGAGTCCTATAAGGAATAAAATGGGATCAAAACACAGCATTATCATAGATGTCATTTTTGTATTATTTGGCGGGGGGGGGGGGGGGGGGGGGCGAGCGCGCGCGAAGGAGAGCGAGAGAGAGAGAGAGGAGAGAGAGAGGGGTGCAGAGAGTTTTTTGGGAGCGGATAAAAAAGAGTTAAATGTACAGAGTGTGACCGGTGAGCAGGTGTTGTCCCGTTCTTGTAAATAAACATTGAAAACGAAGTTCACTGAAACCACTCCTTGTGTTCTAAGAACCTGCAGAGGGAAGTTAACCCTGGGGTAAGGTACTTACTTCCGCTCTCCGATGGGGCGGCATTTTCCCCTGATTTTTGACTACAGGATAACGTCAGAAACGGTTAATAATAAGGTTACAATAATAACACTGAAAAGAATGAAAAAAAAGAACGAAAAAAGTTCATTTTGGGATCCATGAACTTCTAGTTCATAATTTGGAAAAATGAACGATGAACTGAACTAATTCATATTGAGTAACTTGAACTGAACTTTGAACTAGTTCCTAATCAAGGTGAACTTTCCCAACACTGCCCTATACAAACATTAAACAGTCATACTAATAAACATATTAATAGTTCTGCTCATTCATTAGCTACCTGTGCTGCCGCCATCTTGGCTCCTCCTCCTCTGAGTTTGGGGGTTGAACCAGAGCAGGTGAAGCATCTGCCCTTTTATGGTAAAGATAAACCCCAGCCATACCATGTGTACTCTGGGTGAAGGGGGGGGGGTCAACTGTTGTGGATTAATTAAGGTAAAAATAAAGTCTAAAATAAATGCTTTATCATTGTTGATGATTTATGGATGTCATTGTGGGAGTGGGTTTAAAGTGGAACCTATGGTGTCATTTAGAAAAGTCTAAAATCTATTTTGTTTGGTTAATTAAATAATGGTTGGGCCAGGGGAGGGGCTACAGGGCCAAAGGGTCAGTTGTTTTTGGATGCCATGCAGTGTGACTATGCTTCAACAATATGTTTTCCTGCTTTAATTGAAAATAAAAAGCAATATATTCAGTATTTGTGACTCTAGACATCCTCCTTCAACTTTGAATGGAACAGTGAACCCAATGTGACACAAAGGAACTGATTTAGAAAAAGAAAAAGCCCTTTTTAACTTTTTTTTTTTTGGATGGGGGGGGGGGGTACATTTTTTTAATGTTTGTTATATTTTGTGAATTAGTTTCTGGTGATGTTTATTTTTTTCTATGTTTTATTTATTTTATTATTTTTCTTCTATTGTGTTCTGTTTGTGTCTTACTTTGTTCATGTTATATATTATTTTGTTTAATATTAATTTTTGGTCATTTTACTGAACACTTTAAGTAACAGCAACAACCACCAGAGACACTCATGTTAATAGTTTGATGGTGGTATTTATTTTTCATTAATATAAAAAGGAGGAGAAAAATGTCTAATGATCTGTTCAACCCCTGATGCGTCAGCGCTGACACGTTTTGAATGGATGGTTGAGTTTAAAAATTCAGAATAAATTTTTTTTTGTCTGTTATTTTACTGATAATTTTGTTCATGTAATTGATGTACAGGTGTCAAAAAGCAACTGATTTAGAAAAAGGAAAAACCCAAACTAAAACTACTGGAACCAACTTAATACTAGTTATTTATTCCTTTTTTTTAACTTAATTTTTTGTTTGTTTGTTTTTTTTGCATTTTTTCGTGTCATATGTTATATTTTGTGAATATTTATTAGTATCTGTTGATGTTTATTTTTTCTACATTTTTATTTTTCTTCAATTGTGTTCCATTACTGTCTTACTTTGTCCATGTCACATATTTTGTTAGTTTAATATTCATTATTGTTCATTATACTGATCGCTTTGGTAGTTTTTGTTCATTTTGTTGCTTTTTAATTTATATTGTGTATATTTTGTATATTTATATCTGTATATATAGCGTGTTTAGTTGTTTATTTGTATATATGCATGTAGGCCAGTTGTTTTTTTTTTTTTCTGCTGCTGTGAACTGTAAAATTCTCCACTGTGAGACGAATAAATGTTTATCTTATCTTATCTTATTTGATCTCATCTGATTTTTACTGTGGATAGAGTTAAAGTAAACCCTTTAATAGCGACTGTATGACACACTACAACTCTGCATCTCGTTTTAAAAGCACATCACT
The DNA here is from genome assembly GCA_020466265.1 of Siphamia tubifer. Taxonomy (NCBI): domain Eukaryota; kingdom Metazoa; phylum Chordata; class Actinopteri; order Kurtiformes; family Apogonidae; genus Siphamia; species Siphamia tubifer. Next base: position 5,183,579 of record CM035789.1, on the reverse strand, counting down.
GCAACATTCAGGTGACTGTCTGACAAAGGCGGAAGTAACACGCCGAAAAGTGTCAGGTGAGAACAGGGCCGGACTGGATCAGGATTTCAGGCCGGGGGTGGGGTATGGGTGTGTCTGTGTGTGTGTGTGTGTGGGGGGGGGGGGGGGGGTCCTTATAGCAATTAAAGTAATACTATTCCACTGCTGTTACACAACACCACACTATTAAACAAATGCATGACAACAGCTCAGTGCAGTACTGTACTTTTCTCTCATCCTCATCTCAGGTTACCTACATGATATGTTATTAAGAACAGGGTTGGATTATTTTAGTCGACTAACACTAAAATAATTTAGATGACTAAATTGTGACTAAAACAAAAATTAAATTTTCGTCATGAGACTAAAACTAAATAAAATTTTTCTGACAAAATTATCACTGGATTATTTTAGTCGACTAAATTTATTTTAGTCGACTAAAATAATCAAAAACACAAGATGTTTTTGTGTTTCAGGTACATGGCCCAGACGTGGCCGTCAAACAGGCCAGGGGGATCTGGAATAATTTTGGTCAACTGAAACTAGACCACTGATAATTTTAGAATATTTTATATATTCTATTCTATTCTATTGACATGGTAATGTCATGGTAATATTTTATATATTCTAAAATTATTTTAGTCGACAAATAATTTTAGAATATATAAAATATGACGGACCAGTGTTTTTGTTTTGTTAACAATTATATAAAACTCAAAGTGGTTTTAATACCTGGGGTAGACCATGTCTGAAATAAAAAAAAATACAAACTTAATTTAACAGTAAGACATAATGAACATTCTACAGTTACATCTCACCTCTACGCTCAACATTATTCTCTCTTTAATCCACCTTTAACCCCCCCCACCCCCCTTGATCACTTGGTGCCAGTGCACATACAGTATTAATATATTTAATACATATTCAAGTTTTCTCTTCTTGTTTCACTGACTTCAGCCTAAATTCGATGCTAATTTGCTCATGTACGATGCAGACAGTGTCCTTACTTCTTTTCAACAGCCCAGTAAATGTCATGGTATTGATACATGTGGAGAAAAAAGGACTGATGGGGTGAAAGAGGAAGAATAAACAAGTCATCGGCCAGTTCTTATAGGATCTAACATGTTATACTTACACCTTTTCTACCATTCATGTGTTATTCAGTACCGTTTGATGGACTACAGTTATAGATTCTCTTGTATAACATCATGTGACGTTTCTGACAAAGGCTACAGGAAGTAGCTGAAACTAGTCAATCATTTAAACACTGTTAAAAACACCAACTATGACAGTTAAGTCTTTGGAAGATGATATGAACCCTTTAGTAGATGTTTAATAGCGTGTCAGTTTACACCATGAGCTCTGGTTCATATAATCACAACCATAATCCTCAGTGTGTGGTATTTCATGCAGGTCGATCATACATATGGAAAGCTCATAACGCCTACAGATAGCACACCAATTAGGTATATTTATGCGAGTCATGATATCGTGTTGGTTTGTCAGCCAGCAGCAACTACATATGTTGCATCATTCATGTTTTTGAATAATAAAAGCATCTAAATGTCTCATTACCATGAAGAAATAACATTTTTAAATGAGGGATAACTATGTATGTATGTAAAATACTTAAGAAAAAAAAGGAAAATACCGTAGGGTTATATATATAGACCTAGGGTTATATATAGACCATAGGGTTATATATAGACTATAGGGTTATATATAGACCATAGGGTTATATATAGACCTAGGGTTATATATAGACCATAGGGTTATATATAGACCATAGGGTTATATATAGACCATAGGGTTATATATAGACCTAGGGTTATATAAAAGCCATAGACCCCTGATGTAGAATGAATCAAATGTAAAAATACAGATTAGGTGGATTCATTCAGTGCAATCCTGGCGACAGACGGACCAACCAGGTGGACCAGGTTCCTTTTCCACAGAGGTCTGGAGGTTCCTTTGGTCTTTAAAGTCTTTGTGTTTATGTTCAGAGTCTGCAGCGGCTTCACGACTCTTAACTCTGAGCGCTCTCTGGGCTCGGCTGGGTCTGAACCCTGCTGTGCTCTGTCCTCCTCACACCTCAGCCAGAGTGCGATTACTCCCCCAAGGCAGCCCAGCCTCTGATAATTACAGTGGAAGGTGAGATTTTAAGCCTCTGCACACATTTGGGACGACTGAAGGACTGGAGTGACCCCTTCGTCTACTCTCTACTCTCAGGAGATTTGGTTTTTATGTCTATTTTTGAACAAACAACAATTGGTACATGATTTAATTTAGCTCCGATTACACTGGTTTACCATTTTTTTTGTAGAAAGTATCCATTTCAGACGGTAAATGTGTTAAATATTATATAATTTAATGAGATAAATCAAAAAACAAATGACATTAGTGCTGGTTAGTTGATGTTTTTAATATATATGATGGTTTATGTACATCATTATCAGAGGTAGGAAGTAACTAAGTAAAAGTACTACACTACTGTACTTATGTAGATGTTTTAGGTATCTGTACTTTACTTTTTACTCCCTACATTTTTGTATAAATACTTTTTACATTCTCAGAATAGACTCATGACTTTTTCAAACTAAACAGTGTAAAAAATAAGTGGCTTCAGAGGGAAAAAAGTGGAGAAATTGTGACTTTCTTTATAATAATTATGACTTTTATCCCATGACTGTGACTTTGCAGCTCATAATTTCAGCTCTTTTCTCATAATTATGCATTTCTAGTTTCATATTTATATTATTATATTTATTATTATTCATATTTATGATTATATCTCACAATTTTGAGTTTTTAGCTCATAATTATGCATTTTTTTAATCCAATGACCTTTTTTTATGTCATAATGATGACGTTTCATTTATTTTGTGACTTTTCCACATTTTCCCTAAATTTCCTGCCTGTACCCACAAGACTGAGTACTATGACCTGATCAAATACATTGTCAACACAGTAACTCACTTTTAAAGACTATTTTTTTAGATAGTTTTGAAACTTTTCTGTTTTTTTCCTGGTTAAATAAGTATTATTTAATCTGTGGCAAATAAATACAGTTTTACTTTTTACTTTATTACAGTTGAGAAGTTGTACTTTTTAACTTTTATTTTCAGTAAAGGAGTTGAATCAGTACTTCTACTTTTACCAGAGTACTTGTACTTCTACTTAAGTACAGAATAGGAGTACTTTAACCACTTCTGATCACTATTGGCTCTGGACATAAATAAAAAATGTAATTATAGTATTTACACAAAGTCAATAGTGTCAGTGAAAATACAACTTGAGATTATTAGTTATATGATGGTTTATGTGAGGAAGGTTTTCCTATTTCTGTCCACAAAGAAAAGGAGGAAAAACTGTACAGTAGTTATTTAAGGTTTAGAAAAATGCAGAAAGTGTAAATTGACCCTGATGTTCATTCCTTTATAAGAAAATAAACAGGATATTCAGTCCTGGTTTGTACAGTATATGACAGTGGTTGTGGTCCACTGTCCTCCATGTTAAGTTATTTCCCTCTTCTATCACACCTATTTTAATTATTGATCAGCTGTTCAGAAGACTAATCATGATGTAATGGCTTCCAGGTGTGACGGAAAAAGGAGATTTTACTTGTTTTTCATTTATTTATTTTTTTGTTATGTAAAACTTAAAATTTTATTATTTTTTACATTTTTGGTTCTTTGCAATGTTTTTAATGAAAAAAAACTTAATTTTTACATTTTGTATTAAAAAACAAATATGTTGTTTTAAATATTATTTTGTCCTTTTTTTAATTCATTTTAGGCATTTATTATTATTTATTTTATTTAAAATTATTTTTAATTTACTTTTTAAAATAGATTTTTCCAATAGTTTTCATTTCAAACATTTTTATTCTTTTAATTACTTAATTTCACATTTGTAATTAGTTTTTATGTTAAATATTTTAAAAAAGGGAGATATGTAAAACATGTAGGCAGTGGCGGATCTAGACGGCTATTTTTAGACGTTCCTAAGTGCAGTCAGGGTGGGCAAGACAACAACGTAATAATTGAAGCTGATTTTTTTTTTTTTTTTTTTTTAAATAAACACAAATAATCAAACACACATAGTTTATTTCCATTGACATTTACAAATAAATAACTATATTAAGGATATTGATCAACAAATCTGTTTCTGAGCTTGTGATTGGGTGGACACAGCTGTCAATCAGTGTGAGCTCCACCCACCTAGGCCCACCCATAGATCCGCCCCTGCATGCAGGACCCTGGGCCACGAGGACTGGATTTGTGAAGCACTGGTATATGATAAAGAACTGCTATAATTTGGCTCAAAGTTAAACTTGTTGAATTCTGTCAAAGTTACTAAGAAGCTACGACTCTACATCAAATGTGCAACACTCGTCCTTTAATCCCATATGTGTTTGGGATTAAAGCCTGAGCCTTTATCACTGGTGAATGATCGGTCGTCTCAAAGCTCAACAGATGGATGGTTTAGATGGAAGAGCACAGACGCCTGAAGTGAGGATTTAAAGGCAGGGAAGCCAAGGATTACAGACTAGGACTGATGTGGTGATTGGCCCAAGAATCACACGCCATCACCCACCTGTCGCTGCAGATAATTACACAAGACACATGAAAAAAGGAAAGAAAAACACATGTGAGGACACAAAGCACAACAGGAAACAATGACAAACACTAACTATTAGTGATGAGGACGATTACAGCTGCAGATGAAGATCCAGACGGACACGGATGGACCACAAGGTTCAGGCAGAAAATAAAAAAACAAATATGAATGCAATAAAAAAACTGGTTCTTGTCTTTTATCAGTCCCTCCAGGATTTTTTTTAGATCGTTTCATCCTAAAATGAGCTTTTCTGAAAAGTTGCCATGAAAGTTAATGTGGTTTTTAGGCTTTTGTTGCAGGAGGAAATGAAAGTTGGGTTAAATAGTTTCCATTTTCCTTTTTGTAATATTTAGTTACCGGACAAATTAATTTGAAGTTGATATGGTCCTCTAAAGTAACTTTTACTGAGATGGAAAATAAATGATTACGAGGATAACAAAAACATAAAATAAATAAATAAAATTAAAACGCACCTGTTGGTTCAAAGGTTAAAGTTCATATAACTTCACAACACTACATGGACTTATAAAACAGAATATAAATGTCTCAGCCAGTCAAAAAAACAGTAGTCCTGTGTACTGTGTAGTTGAGGCAGTTTATAACAAAAATAGAACAAAGACACTGAGATATTAAGACAACCTTTAAATATGGAAAAGAAAATATTACCTAGATGACAAAAATGCAGCAAAAAAAGGAACTAATCCAGGGATATAACAATTTCAATGAATTTTTAGCCTTTTCGCACATTTTATTGTTTAGTGCAATGTAGTGTATTTTTAGTGCAATTTGTTTTTGTTTTTTTTTACTGCATTTGATTGTTTTTAGTGCAGTTAAATGTACTTTTTTATGTGTATTCTGGTTTATTTTTAGTACATTTTATTGCATTTTTAGTGTATTGTAGTTTTTTAGCACAGTTTAGTGTACGTTTTGTTCTAATGATTCCAATATCAGGGATATATATATATATATATATATATATATATATATATATATATATATATATATATATATATATATATATAATAAAACACCAAGTCCTTTCAATGAATCTTGAATCCAATTTTTTTTTTAATTACTTAAAAGCACTAATTATCCAAACTGTTTTTATAAAGATAATGATTTTTGTTGAAATAATTAAGATTGGGATGATTTTAGACGTAAAATAAATATATATATATATATATATATATATATATATATATATATATATAAAAAAATAAAAAATCCAAACAGTGCAGTTTATTTCAGTCAGCTACAGAAACATGAAGCTGTTGCCTTCAGGCTCGTGATGCCACTGTGCACAAGGTGATCCAATAAATACAGAACCTCTGAAAGATGCCTGGTACCATTCACAGTCCTTTTCCACATACACCCTTGTTAATGTTATCAGCAACACCTGAGCTTCACACACTGGAGGACAGAAAGTGTGGTCAGCGTGGTACAATGTTTCATCACCCAGGGACAGCGTGTCCAAAAGAACATGTGAGCAATATGTTTTTAAAATCGAGAGAAGCCCAAATGGAAAATGAGTTTGCAGGAAGGCATTAAACACACAAAGAATGATGACAATGAGGAGCAATTCAGCCGCCGAAAGCACATGGTTTAAAACAGCAGTATTTCAATCAAAGAAAGCACCTTGAGCAACTGGAAACTGAATGAGACTGCAACAGTAAAAGCATAACAAATCCAATGTCACACTATGGTTCTTAAGGCAGTAGTAATTAAAACAAAAACAAAATTTAATTAAATTATGACTTCCACAGAGACACCATTGAAATGACATTAATTAAAATGATCCAGTAAAGGCGACACGTTCACTTAACATTAGAATTAACAGTTTGCTTCAATGTAAAAACACTGTTTTACTAAATAACCTTTGATTCCTGAACCTATATTTGTACCAGTAGAAGTTAAATAACAGCAGATTATCTCATAATAGAACAGAATATACTAAATAAACCCAACTGAACTTTAATCTACTTTTCCTAAAATGTAATGGACGTCTTTTCCACATCACTGGCAACCTATAAACCCAATTTAGTATGATTTCAAGCAATAATTTTGCTGCTAAAAGTAAAAAAAACAAACAAAAAAAACCAATCCCCCTTCCTTCTGTAGTAATGTAAATATATAAATAAAATAACTGATATTCACATGCACCATAGATATATATGCGTGTATGTGTTTTATTCACACATTCCGTACATATTTTATTCCTTATTATTTATTTCAGTAGGAGATGCTCAAACATCATTGTACATTATTGTATGATGACAATAAAGGCTTTCATTCTAAAGTCTTATCTACTTTCAGACAAATCCAAACCAAGAACTCAGGTGGAAAATAAACTGTCATCAGCTGTATTTAAATAAACTTATCACCAACAAGCATCAGTTGGCAAAGCAGGAAAAACAACTTCCTAATTTGCATTTGTCATATGATGATGTAGAACAAAACTAAATGTGACCATGGAGCTGTAGGTTTGGCTTTTTCAGGTTTGGCTTTTTCAGGTTTGGCTTCGGGTGTTAATAGGTTTTCTGAGCGATCGAATAAAACATGGGCAGCTCCACTTTTGCCAGTAAACACATATCGAATGATCATTTGTGATTGGATCAGACTTCCCCTGTTTTATAATTCAAACAAACACGCTTATCGACTGCCTAAAGCACGGCCAAGTTTTCTTTTTTTTTTTTCTTTTTTTTTGCAGTTGATGAGGCTGGTTTTGTAACCGTTCTAAGTAATAAGTAAATACTGGAAGGTTTTCGTACCCGTTACTCACTGCACGAAGTAATAATGAAATGTCAACAGGATAACATGACCTTTCTGTTGCTTTGATTATTTCTCACATATTTTAGTTATGTATGAATCCATCTTCTGGTTCATTATAATGTACACGAATGATACAGTATTTACCTAAACATGGAGGACAGCAGCTGAATGGACATCCTGTCAGTCCTGCCAAGACACAACAACACAGGGGTGTCAAACTGTGGTCCACGAGGGCCGGTGTCCTGCATGTTTTAGATGTTTCCCTCTTCTATTACACCTGGAGGTCATTGCATCATTATCAGTCTGATGAGGAGCTGATTATTAACTCTTTAAGTGTCAGTGCTGATGCGTTCTGAATGGATGATTTAGTTTAAATATTCAGAAAAATTCAACCGTTTTCCTTTTAGTTTTGTGCCAAAAAGCAAGTTTTTTTAATTTTATTTAAACATTTTTTAAAGGCAAAATTAAAATTGCTGGGACCAAATTTCAATAGTTACATTATTTGTCATTTTGTAAATATTTATTAGTTTTTGTTGCTCATTTTGTTTATTTTTCTACATTTATTTTAGTATTTTTCTTAGATTTTTCTGCCATTTGTGTCTAACTTTGCTCATGTTACCAATTATTTTGTTAGTTCTCAGAAGTTAAAGGGTTAAACCACAGGTGTCAAACTCCAGTCCTCGAGGGCCGGTGTTCTGCATGTTTTAGATATTTCCCTCTTCCATGTGATTCAGTTTAACCCTTTAACTCCTGAGAACGAACAAAGTAACTGTAACATGAGCAAAGTAAGACACAAATGGTAAAAAATCTGAGAAAATTAAAAAAATTAAAAAAACCAAAATGTAGAAAAATAAACTAAATGAACAAAAACTAAGAAATATTTACAAAATGACAAATAATGTGGAAAATTTTGGGGGAAAAAATTACTCGAGAAGAAAACTAGTATTGACATTTGGTCACAGCAATTAAAAAAAAAAATGGTGAAATAACAAAAAAAAAAAACTGTTGAATTTTTCTGAATATTTAAACTAAATCATCCATTCAGAACGCATCAGCACTGACACTTAAAGAGTTAATAATCAGCTCCTCATCAGTTCTGTAGAAAACTGATAATACTACAATGGCCTCCAGGTGGAATGGAAGAGGGAAACAACTAAAACATGCAGGACACCGGCCCTCGAGGACTGGAGTTTGACACCTGTGCAATAGACATACAGTGGTACCTCTACTTACGATAGACTCACCTAACGAATGATCCAAGTTATGAAAAACCTTTACCTCAATTTTTCATCTTTGAATATGAAAGAAAACATTTATTAAAGGAAACAGAAACCCCCGAGTACTGTATGTACATTACTATACGCAACTACATACTGTACGTAGCATCCCATTGGCTATGAGGGAGCTTACCCATGATGCTTTTCGTGACCCTTCGACTCTCATTCAGAGTTACTGTTGTTTTCTGAGTCTTTTCCATGTGTAAATAACATGTCATTTTAAAATACTGTCTTTGCACACATTGAAACACAAGGAATATAAAGTGTTTCAAAGCAACAGTGAGTTAAGAGAATAAAATGTTACAGGAGCCAGTTGTGCATAACTCTGACATTTCCAGAAAACTCTAAAGCCACGGTTCTCAAACTGGGGTCCGCGGACCCCTAGGGGGACGTGGCGCATGTCCAGGGGGTACGCGAAATTATTCACGTTTTTTTTTTTTTTTTTTTGCTGTTTTATTTTGAAATGCGGAAGTTTTATTTTGTTTTTATTAAGTGCTCATTTATATTATAATACCTGAAAATTTTGCTGGTTTGCACAAAAGCACTATTAAAAAAGGTTATCATTGTTTCATAATAATCATTGTTGAAGTGGTTTTTTATCATTTTCAGTATCGCGAGGATGAGGGGGGACATGGAAAAATTTCACCCCTCCAAGGGGGACCTGGGCCAAAAAAGTTTGAGAACCCCTGGTCTAAAGCACAGATAACGTCTGCAGTCCTTGAATGTATGTAATTATTAATGCACAGAGCAGCATTTCCACACCCCCCATTGTAACACATCTAACAGTATCAAATGTTTTCATAGCTTTACTCGCGTTGTAGATAAAATCAAATTGGCTGAATTGGTTTTTCCCCTTTGCGTCCTGCTCCTACATCTTATTTTATTGCAGACTCCTGAGGAAAAACAACATGAGGTGAGAACTGCAATCACTTACAGCGCAAGGTAATGTGTTTTCACAATGACCCCCATGTGGGAAAAACTAAGTTTATGTTAAAGTTAGGGTGGGAGAACCTGGAAAAATGGGTCGAACGAGCTACAGTTTGAAGACGCACATTTCAAAAGTCCAAACCCGGCCCCTCCCATCTCCCCATCAAACACCCACTCCTCCTCATCACTGGATCCCTGTGCTACTGTGTTCAATCTCTGGGGCAGCGCTAGCAATTGTGGGCCCTGTGAAAGGTAAACATTATGGGCCCTTCATAATGATGGGTATCTTATCAATCTGTTGGAGTGTGTGTTTGTGAGGGGGGGGTGTACACACTGGGTAGGGCCAGCAGTTATGTATGGGGGGGGGGGGGGGGGGGAGTGAAAGTGAAACTTGGACATAATTATAATATGGAGTTACTGTAAGGTTTCAAACATTGCACTTTTGCACATGTTTCTCTACTTATAATTACTAGGGCAAAGATTCTCAGGGTTCTTTATGATACTTTGTTCATGATAACGATATGTTGATGAACTGATATTTAATTTATTGCTCTTAAAGGGATTATCCAAAGGAAAGTTCATTTTGCTACAAGCTATAGGTTAGAAACAGTTCTTATTAATTGCCACATTTATGTCAGAGTCCTGCACGGGTTCGGGTACCCGTGGGTAGCTTCACATAGGGGCAAGTTGAGAGTGGGGGGGGCATTGTAAATTTTTTTCAGCGTACCAGGTGTCCAATGATCTGCCGCTTAATCTCCAACGACTGCTTTGACAGCAGTTTTCCTGAGTGAAGAGTTCTGAATAATAAACACGTAAAGAAGTGAGAATATTAAAAAATAAACCCCACAGTAACTTGACACAAAATATTTATCTAGGGAACATTCGAAGGGTCTCCAGCACCGATCAGCCACATACATGCTTTAACAAAAACAGAACCGTTATGCAGCATAGTGCATTGTTTTCTGTTTGGGTGAATATATATATATATATATATATATATATATAGTTCATATCCAGCCGAGGTTGCAGGTTTGCTTAGATCTGGGCTAAATGCATCCAAACTCTTGCTAGTTTCTGTGCATAGTGTTCCAGTATTCCCTCTGTAGTTCTGCTCTTTATTATTTCTGACAAGCAGGTTATGTGAAGACTCCTGTTTGTGCCCGCCTGTCAGCAGGATTATACAAAAACTGCTGAAACTATTCTCATGAAACTTGGAGGAAGAATGGGACACGGGTCAAAGAAAAAAACAACACAAGTATCTGATGCATAAACAAGTGGAGAAGCTGGAAATGTTTCTGTCTTTGACATCGATGAGCTCCAGGAAAAGATGTGGACACGTCTGGATAAGCCTTTAATACAGTGTCCGGTGGGGGTCACATGATAACACAGGCTTTAGTTTGACAGCAGCTGTTAGGAAAATAAAGATGATGTCTTTTCTAAACTCACATGACACTAACAAAAGCAGACGGTACATGAAGAAATCACAACAGAGGTGTTCAAAGTACATCTGTACTTAAGTAGAAGTACAGCTACTGGTGTGAAAAAATACTCTGGTAGAAGTACTGATTCAACTGCTTTATTGAAGTAAAAGTAAAAAAGTACAACTTCTCAATTGTAATAAAGTAAATACTAAATATGCTTTTTTGTCATATATGAAATAAAAACAAAAATTTAAATGTAAATATCCAAAAATAAAGCCTTTAAAAGTGAGTTATTGTGTAGATCATGTGTTTTATTGTGTCATGGTACTCAGTTTAGTGGGTATGGACAAATTCTAATGTCATAAATTAGGAGATTAAAAAAAAAAATCTAAATTGTGAGATAAAAAAGTCAGTATTATGAGCGGGAAAAAATTATTATGATACAGTCAGTCACAAGTTTATTTTTCGTACTGTCACATTTGTCTAGTTTGAAAAAGTAATGAGTCTATTCTGAGAATGTAAAGAGTATAAAGTACAGATATTTATACAAAAATGTAGAGTAAAAAAAGTAAAAAGTTGCCAGAAAAATAAATACTAAAGTACTAAATACTCAAGTACACTAAAAGAAGTACTTGTACTTCCACCTCTGCAACACAACAGAATGGATGAAGCACTTCTGGAGCGTGGTCATTATCATATTCTTATAAGTGTTTTATTAGCACAACACTGTAAAACATTTAATAAAAACCCTGCCCGATTTACCCTCTCTTATTTAGCACTTTCCCACCGTAGGAACTGTTTATAGTTCCTATAACCTTTTTACCGTACTGTTGAACGCACCAGAGATGTTACGACGGTCCTGAACGCACCATCTCCGTGTTTAGAATAAGCCACTGTGTTGTTGCTAGGACATCTCACCCCCTTTTCCCCCCCATCTCTAATTCATATACCCCTGGTTTCTTACTGTGTGTAAATATAATAACACAGTACAGTTGGAATAGATATTATCATAGTATATTGTTTATCTGCACATAAGTTAATGCTGGTGTGTTGCTGAAGCAAATATGATAATAAGCTAGCTGTCATCTGTGTGCCTTCACTGTTATATTATACATCTGAGTGACTCATACAGTCATACTTTCTTTACAAGCAGTCATTTTTCCACCTGGTTTAAAATTAATCATTTACATCTGGGGGAAAAATTTTGATTTTCGAACAAAAAAATAAAAAAAAATCAGAAAACAAAAAATCCTGATGAATCGATTTTTTTCTCCCACCCCTAATGATTATAGATGATCCATTTTAGATTGAACTGATGTAAAAAAAAAAAAAAAAAAAAGTTTAACTTCCTTAATTATTAATATCTTCTGTGTCATTTATGGACTTCACAAATTCATCCCAGAGGCCAGATTGGACCTATTGGTGGGCCGATTTTGGCCCCCGGGCCTCATGTTTGACACCTCTGACCTAAAGTCTGTCCAAGTAAAAACTTTTTTTTTTTCACAGATTTCTTTGGATGAGGATCAAAGTGTCTCAAAGTGGGTCCAGAAATACAAGCCTCCTCTTATTCTCCAACTAGACGGTGTGAAGTTTCTAAATTAATTGCATCAGTTTCCAGTCTGCTTCATAAAAAAAAACACATCACAGTGTCTGCACATCTCAAAATGAAGGCTCTGCAAAATGTCACCACCCTGTGATGGACGTGGACAGACACCAGACTCATTAGCAGAGCGCCTCTGGAACTACCCAAGCATTGATAATGATCACATTCAAATACTTCAAACACACTCTTACAGAAGGAACTAGAACCACTTCAGTCTGTGCTGTGGGTGAAAGCAGCTACCAGAACTATCAAGTAACTCAAACTGTCAACGCAGACATGAATTATGTTCATTTGGAGACAGATAAAACCCTACAGCTGAGAGGACAAAGATAAAGTTAGTTAGAAAAGTCAAATAAAAATGACATGATTCACCAACAGCTTTTATGTAAAACTCATTAAGGCACCAACATGGGTGTCACACCAGTGGGGGATGGGGGGGTTAGGACACCCCCACTTCTCCCCCCAGATGATTTCATACCCTCCACTTTTTCCTTAGTTTATATATTGTATCGTTACTGGATCCAGGAAACAGACACAGAGTTGGTCTCACCTACGTTTTATTTAAACGTCGGTAGCGATCGCACCAAACAAACAGTAATAACATTGCGGGACTGTTACAATATCTATGGTTTAACCCCCCCCCACACACACACAGGCGGCACAACAGCATATGTAAATGAAGCACACCTCAGTTCACTGGTAATGTAAACGGCTCTTCTTCGTGGTGTTAACAGTCATCAACCAGTTAGTAATGTTACTGTTGTTAAACTAAGTTAAATAAACTAGTTCTGTGACATTTACCCTAAGACAGTGGTTATAGAACTATTTTCGGTGATGTTCCCCCTGAGGAACATATTTTTAGTCGTCTCACCTGACATGGACCAAACATTTTTATAAGAAAAAAAGAGGAACAGTGTCTGTAAAATCAGTGTCTGACTTTCTAAAATTCAAACTTATATAAGGGTTTTTTTATCTAATAATTTAGATTTTTTTTTATCTAATAATTTTTAATTTTATCTCATAATTTTGACTTTTTACATCATATTTGTGACTTTTTATTTCATAATTGGATGTTTTGAGTAAGGGGAGGGGAAGGTTTTCATTCTTATTGTGTTTCTGTCAAAAGTTTTCTTCTTCTTGAAATAAATGTTTAATTGAGGAAAATCACATTTTTGTTATTATTTGCAGCCAGATATTACTTTTTTAATATAAAAATGTAACTATTAATGGATAATCAGAAATTTTGCTCATGTGCCACAGCCAAGAACACCCCCACAAACAATGACATCAGATTTTAACAGAAAAAATGTAGGTATGTGAGTAAGGTCAAAGGTCATATGATGTTCATAAAAACCTTTGACTGTTTCTTAAAAATGCGGGTCGAGAAGTGGGTCTGGTCTGTCCTTTTTAAATATAAATATAACCTGCCTATTTTGAGAATGTAATGAATATAAAGTACAGATATTTATATAAATACAAAGAGTATAAAGTACAGATATTTATATAAATGTAAGAAGTATAAAGTACAGATATTTATATAAATACAAAGAGTATAAAGTACAGATATTTATATAAATACAAAGAGTATAAAGTACAAATATTTATATAAATGTAAAGAGTATAAAGTACATATATTTATATAAATGTAAAGAGTATAAAGTACATATATTTATATAAATGTAAGAAGTATAAAGTACAGATATTTATATAAATACAAAGAGTATAAAGTACAGATATTTATATAAATACAAAGAGTATAAAGTACAGATATTTATATAAATGTAAAGAGTATAAAGTACATATATTTATATAAATGTAAAGAGTATAAAGTACATATATTAATATAAATGTAGGGAGTAAAAGTAAAAAGCTGCCAGAAAAATACAGAAAAGTACAAATACTTCAAAATCTACCCAAGTACTGTAACGCAGTACTTGTACTTCATTACTTCCCAGTTGTGATCATAACGGAATGAATAGAAATATACAAGTGTGAACATGTTTATAGGTTGTTTTTAGTCTGATCATGTGGAGGAACAGCTCCATTCTTGATGCTGGTTTTAAACACAAACATGTGATTAAAAAAAAAACAGGTTGAGCTTCTGTTAAAGTCATGTGAAAAGAGAAGAAGAAGAACTGGTGCAGATGAATGATCCGCATTCATCTGTGACTGACAGGTCAATAATAGGTCTGGTCGTACAGTACATGTCACATCATATGTAATTAGAGTCAGACTGTGCTTTAGATTAAATCCATGTGTGATGGACTAGTCAATAAAACAATAAAACATTCACTCTATGTGAGGACAGAGGACAGAATTATTGTCCCACGTAGATATGAGGTCTGAAACATGTACTGACAACACTCCAGAACCTTCTAAACCTATAGTGGACGTGTCCAAAACAATATTTGAATAAGAAATTACATGATGTTTGGGAAACTAAAGATTACTGTATTTTCTGGACAAAAGGGGACATATCTTATATAGTGTATCTTATATACACTATAGTGTATCTTTTATATATATATATATATATATATATATATATATATATATATATATATGGATTAATTTAGTTATACTCAGTGACTGGGAATTTTGATTTTTTTTCTCATAATTTTCACTTTTTTTAAGCTAATAATTTTGACTTTTTACCTCAATTTTTACTTTTTATCTCATGATTGTGACTTTTTTCTCATGTTTTTGCCTTTTTTCCTCATGATTTTCACTTTTTTCTCATAATTTTGACTTGTTTATCTAATCATTTAGACTTTTTACCTTAATTTTTACTTTTTATCTCATGATTGTGACTTTTTCCCCTCATGATTTTGTTATTTTTTCCTCTTTATTTTTCCTTTGTCATAATCTTCCCTTCTTTAATCTAAAAATTTTGACTTTTTACTTCATAATTTTTAAATTTTATCACGATTTGGAAATTTTATCTCATAATTTTCACTTTTAATCGAAGAATTTAGACTTTTTATCTAATGATTTTGACTTTATCTAATAATTTGAATTGCATTTCATAATCCAGTGCACCTCATATATGAAGAATCTAAAACAATAAACCATTCATTGACCCAAAAATGGCTGTTACCATGGTAATTTGTTAAAATTAGCTCAATTAACATACCTACAAAAGTTCATATGATCCATAGGAATCATTTCCAAGTATTAACATGTTTGTCCAGTGGCTGATTCCGAAAACATTAGATTTTAGTTTTAACATTTTTTATTGGTTTTAACATAAATAATAAACCAACACTTAAAGGATAGATTCTCAGCAAAGATTGGAAATAGGTGAGTAGATATTATATAGTTGTGGTAACAGATAAATAAATAAATAATAATAATAATAATAATAATAATAATAATAATAATTAGTAGTACTTAACATTTATTTGATTTTACCCAAACAAAGTATATTTTGAGATAAAACCATGTGACTGGAGGTTAAAAAACATTAAATCCTAAAGTTCATCCCTACTTATTTTGGTGCTTTAATTATTTCTGTCACGATTAAAAGAATAACCTCGTCAGCTCCTCCTCTTACTTCTGATAATACAAGCACCCAGGGAAAAATACACCCACCGTAGTGTATATATAATGTCTGAATGATGCTACAAGAACAATAGTATATACACAGGCTGTAGAGTGAATATATGTTTATGTTTGGCATCCTTTCCAAACAGTGAAGGTGCACTGCTGCAGAAACACTACCTTTATTTGTACGACAAATCACAGGAAACTGCATATTTATAACCTCCTTCTCCAACTCTGAAGAGTCTGCCTTTGTTTACCTGCTTCAAATAGGTTGTAAATTCAACAAAAACAGAGTGTTGTTCAAAGCAGAAGGTATATCTGCCATAGTTCCATGACATTATTTTACCTCTAATGAATGCGACACTGTCATGGTACAGACCTGCAGGAGTGTTTCCACCATGTTCTACCCAGAGGTGGAAAGTAATCAAGTAAAAGTACTTCATTACTCTACTTAAGTTAAAAAAAAAATTTACGCATCTGTATTTTACTTGAGTATTTTTCTGGAAACTTTTTACTGTTACTCCTTACATTCTTATTTTTTCAAACTAAACAGAAGTGACAATATGAAAAATAATTCACTAGTGGAAAAATTAGTGAAGGAGAGAAACTGTGACTTTATATAGTAGTTATAGAACTATTATTTCACTATTTTGACTTTTTATCTCACAATTTTGACTTTTTATCTCACTATTTTAACATTTTATCTCACAATTTTAACATTTTATCTCACAATTTTTACATTTTATCTCACAATTTTAACATTTTATCTCACAATTTTAACATTTTATCTCACAATTTTGACTTTTTATCTCATTATTTTGACTTTTTATCTCACAATTTTGACTTTATTTAACAATTTTAACATTTTATCTCACAATTTTGACTTTTTATTTCACAATTTTAACATTTTATCTCACCATTTGGACTTTTTCTCTTAAATTTACATGTTTTTTCAATCTCATGATGACTTTTTTTATCTCAATTGTGCTCAATTTCCTGCCCATACCCACAAAACTGAGTAGAGTGACCCTATCAAACACATAATCTACACAGTAACTCATTTTTAAAGGCTTTATTTTAGATATTTTTCAAAATGTTCCTGGTTAAATAAAGATTATTGCAGCAAAAAAAAAAATTAGTTTTACTTTTTAACTTTGTACTTTATTACAATTGAGAAATTGTACTTTTATTTCAGTAAAGGAGTTGAATCAGTACTTCTACTTTTACCAGAGTATTTTTTCACACCAGTAGCTGTACTTCTACTTAAGTAGAGAATGTGAGTACTTTGAACACCTCTGGTTCTTCCTCATTCTAACTTATTGTTTTGGATGAGCCGCAGTCATTGGTCAATAACAGGTCGACACATGCATGGAACAGAATTTTAAATAATATTTACAGTATTTACAGATTTTAGATTCTACATTATGAAAATCTATATTCTTCCTCATTTTGAGTCAAATGATGTCATCTTATTTTTGTAGAAAAATCACTGTTTAAAGTGGCTGTGAAAATGACTTGCTCCATTTGGACGTTAAAAGCAGAAAATACTATATGAATAATGTTTGTTTTTGGTCAGAAAATGAAAATAAAAGGAAAATGCTGCATAATTCAATTATTGTTTTTTTTTTAAATTCTCCAATTATAAACAAAAAAAATCCAAATACCAAAATATACACAAACCGGAATCACACAATTCACTTATATTCATTATATTACCCTGGTTACATATTTAAAAAAAAAAAAAAAAAAAAGCAGCAAAATCAACCAACAGAGAGAGATGACATAATTTATTCTCTTTGCAGATTGTGCAGCTGGAATGATGAAAACACTTTTCATGACCGTATCAAATATTCATAAAGTTATACGGTACACATGATGCTACAGATAATAATATTGGGATTTGAATTATACCCGCACATAATTTAAAATCAACTGAAATTTAATAGAGAACCCCTGGGCTACAACCAAACACAGTATCTGTTAATGGTGGAACCCAGCGAGCATCAAACCCACATGAGGACTGGATCATGAGCATCAAACACCACAGTTGACTTTAAGTTAGTTCCCATAAAAAACACACACTGTCATATTCCAGCTCCTTTTAGATTTACCCTCATTCTCTAAAACTGTGTGAACAAAACACACGGAACTTTTTCCACTTTCTCTTTTAGTCAAACAAGACAGATGATGATTTATATTTATAGGCGACACAATATGCAGAGAAGATGGTGACAAAAACAAAACAACAACAACAACAAAAAAAGAAGGAAAAATGAGAGGAATAAAAAAACAAAAACAAAAGCAGGTTCTGGGTAATTTTGTTTGTCATATTGAGGTCACGAGCATCTGAATTATTTGGATGATGACAAATCAGCTGCAGATAAAGTGCAGGAGAAGATTTGAATGGATAAACTGAGTAATTATTACGCTTTTGCACTCGTTGGGATCTGTTTCTAATTCCCTCCACCTTTATCTCACCATGATACAGTGATTTTACTCACTTATTTTCATTTAATTGTCGTCCGAGTTGGGAATTATTGTAGGTTAGAGGTCAAAATTCAACAGCCCATGGCCAATTTTATCCACTGTAATACAAACAGTAGCAAACAGTAGCAAACAGTACCAAACAGTACCAAACAGTAGCAAACAATAGCAAACAGTACCAAACAGTAGCAAACAATAGCAAACAGTACCAAACAGTAGCAAACAATAGCAAACAGTACCAAACAGTACCAAACAGTAGCAAACAGTAGCAAACAGTAGCAAACAGTACCAAACAGTAGCAAACAGTAGCAAACAGTAGCAAACAGTACCAAACAGTACCAAACAATAGCAAACAGTACCAAACAGTACCAAACAGTACCAAACAGTACCAAACAGTAGCAAACAGTAGCAAACAGTAGCAAACAGTACCAAACAGTAGCAAACAGTACCAAACAGTAGCAAACAGTAGCAAACAGTAGCAAACAGTATCAAACAGTACCAAACAATAGCAAACAGTACCAAACAATAGCAAACAATAGCAAACAATAGCAAACAGTACCAAACAGTACCAAACATAGGCAGACTAGGCAGTCGCCTAGGGCACCAGATGTCTTGGGAGAACCAAGTCCCACAGAATTAGAATATTAAGATAATGTATTTTCCAGACTATAAGGTGAACTTAAAACACTTTTATTTTCTCACTGTGCTTTTATATGGATTCATTCTGTGCTTAATGACTCAGAACTTTGACTTCCATATTCTGAGACAAAAAAAAAATAAAAAAATTATGCGACAAAGTACTACATTCTGTACTTAAGTAGAAGTACAGCTACTTATGTGGAAAAATACTCTGGTAAAAGTAGAAGTACTGATTCAACTCCTCTACTTAAGTCACGGGTGTCAAACATAAGGCCCGGGGGCCAAATGTGGCCCGCCAAAGGGTACAATATGGCCCCTGGGATGAATGTGTGAAATGAAAAAATTACACTGAAGATAATTAATAATCAAGGAAGTTACATCATTTTAGGTCAATTCAATCTAAAGTGGACTAGTAAAATACAATCATAATGACCTAGAAATAATAGAAACAAACATTAAACTACATTTCCATAATGTTTTAGTGTCAAATAAAGTACAAAAAAAGACTAGCCTTTAAAAAAATTTTGTAATAAACTGAAATATTTGTGGAATTATATCGATATTCAACCTGTTAATAAATGTTGTGTATATTTGTAGATCTACTGTGATTTGTAAGTTGTGACGCACGTGTATAAATTAACTAAAGCATAGTATTATCAATACTGCACTTATTTTTTTTAAGAATTTACAGGTTGTTCATGTTCTGTTAATGTACAGTTTGTAAATATAGACTATTTTATTGGAGAATAAACACAGAAATCTTTGGCGTTGACATTATTTTATCCATTTTTATCTTATTATTTATATTATTTTACTGGTGCGATCCACTTTATACCATATTAGGCTAGTCTTTTTTGTACTTTATTTTACACTAAAAAACATTATGGAAATTTAGTTTAATGTTTGTTTCTATTATTTCTAGGTCATTATGATAGTATTTTACTAGTCCACTTTAGATTGAATTGACCTAAAATGATTTAACTTCCTTGATTATTAATTATCTTCAGTGTAATTTTTACATTTCACACATTCATCCAAGGGGCCAGATCGTACCCTTTGACGGGCCACATTTGGCCCCCGGGCCTTATGTTTGACACCCATGACTTAAGTAGAGGAGTTGAATCAGTACTTCTACTTTTACTAGAGTATTTTTCCACATAAGTATCTGTACTTCTACTCAAGTACAGAATGTGAGTACTTTTAACACCTCTTCTCACCAGGTAGAAATAAATAAATAAATACATTCTATCCTGTACCAAGCTGAGCAAGCAGTAAGTAAATCACAAAGTCAGTATAGCTGTAAAACCTCTTGCAACGTGACTCCTTCTACATGATTAGCAACACCAGAAGCATGAAGCTAATCTCTTACTGCAGGAAAGCCCACCGGGTTAGAAGGTGTGAGGAATCTGGAGAGTGCTGCAGCCATTACAGTGGAAGAAATGAAGGAATTAATCACTTCAAAGGAGACCAAAATATGTTATACACCTGCAGTGGTCACGTATAAAAACTTTCAAATCACGTTCAACCACTTCTCGAGTGAGGATTTATCAACGCTTCACTGAGGTATTATGAGGATATTGGAGGGTAAAGTGATCGTTAGGAAAAGAAACCCCAGCTTTAACTGATAAATTATACTCTCAAAGACATAATCACTGTGGTTTTTATTACAAATGTGTGATGATACAGAAGCAATTAGCATTCATCTCTACCAGCTACATTTAATTTAGCATAATTTCAGGGTTTTACAAATCACAGAGATTATTCTTCCACTATGAATTTCTCTTATTTTTATATCATATTTTAATGAAATTTGCATGTATTTAGAGAAAGAATGTCTGACTTCATCATTCGAGTTATACGGTACTGTTGTATTAAAGCAGGAAAATATAAGAAAAGTAGAGGTGGAAAATAAGTAAGTAAAAGTACTTAAGTAGATTTTTTTTTTTTAGGTATATGTACTTTACTTGAGTATTTATTTTTCTGGCAACTTTTTACTTTTACTCCCTATATTTTTGTATAAATATCTGAGAATAGATGCATTATTTTCCAATTAAACAGATGTGAAAATGTAAAAATGAGTCACTTCAGATGGAAAAATTAGTCAATGAGAGAAAGTGACTTTATATATTACAGTTATATGACTGTATGTCTCACAATTTTGACTTTTTATTTCACAATTTTGACTTTTTTCTTAAAATTATGCCTTTTTTAATCTAATATTTCTACCTTTTTTAAAAATCTTTTAATGACTTTTTTCTTCATTTTTCATAAATTTCTTGTCCATACCCACAAAACTGAGTAACTGTGACCTGATCAAACAATTTCAACACAGTAACTCACTTTTATAGGGTTTATTTTCCATACTTTTGAAACTTTTCTCATTTTGTACTTGTTAAGTATTATTGCATTCGCGGCAAAAAAATAAATAAAAATAAATAGTTTTACTTTTGTACTCATAATTTTGACATTTTTCTCATAATTCTGACTTCTTATCTCACTATGTTGATTTGTTCAAATCTTCTAATTATGTTTTTTTTTTTAAATGTCCTATTTATGACTTTAAAATTTGTCCTAAATGTCCTGTCCATACTGAGTACCATCACACAATGAAACACATCTACACAATAACTCACTTTTAAAGGCTTTATTTTTGGATATTTTACATTTTTTTTGTGTGTTTTTCCTGCTTAAATAAGATTTTTTTTCATACATGGCAAAAAAGCAGATTTACTTAATTTATTACAGTTGAGAAATTATACTTTTTTACTTTTTCTTAAGGAGACGAGTTGAATCAGTACTTGTACTTTTACTAGAGTATTTTTCCACATAAGTATCTGTACTTCTACTCAAGTACAGAATGTGAGTACTTTTAACACCTCTGAAGAAAAGTAGCTCAGGTGTGTTTTTCTGTTTGGAAAAGCAGCAAATTTAATAAGAACACTGGAATACACTTCATTTTCTCGACCATCGCTCCAATTGTTTTTTTCTACAATATAAAATTCAGAATATCCAAATATAAACTCAATAGAGCATCTCTAACGGCAGCTGAGCTATAATCCTCTGACAGTTATTTGGCAACATAATAGCATCACAACAGTGAACATATTAACAGCTGGATTTGGAAACCGTTTATTTGCATAATAAATGTTGAGCTATTTTCACTCTGATGTAAAATACGGTGTGAAAAATCTGCAGAAAACTATGTCGTTGTGAAAGATATTCTTTAAAAAGACCTGATCTTGATGAATAAAAGTCTGGACAATTTTCAGCCTGAAAACATAGAATAAAGTGTGTGGTGAGGGTTTTTTCAGCCTTAAAACATAGAATAAAGTGTGTGGTGAGGGGTTTTTCAGCCTTAAAACATAGAATAAAGTGTGTGGTGAGGGTTTTTTCAGCCTTAAAACATATATAATAAAGTGTGTGGTGAGGGGTTTTTTCAGCCTTAAAACATAGAATAAAGTGTGTGGTGAGGGGTTTTTCAGCCTTAAAACTTAGAATAAAGTGTGTGGTGAGGGGTTTTTCAGCCTTAAAACATAGAATAAAGTGTGTGGTGAGGGGTTTTTCAGCCTTAAAACAGAATAAAGTGTGTGGTGAGGGTTTTTTCAGCCTTAAAACATAGAATAAAGTGTGTGGTGAGGGTTTTTTCAGCCTTAAAACATAGAATAAAGTGTGTGGTGAGGGTTTTTTCAGCCTTAAAACATATATAATAAAGTGTGTGGTGAGGGTTTTTTTCAGCCTTAAAACATATATAATGAAGTGTGTGGTGAGGGGTTTTTCAGCCTTAAAACATATATAATAAAGTGTGTGGTGAGGGGTTTTTCAGCCTCGATACTAAATGACCAAAATGAGCACCAAGTTTCTCTGTCACTTCCTTCCCGACCTCTTGAATTAAATAAATGCACACACTTCTATCCATTTGTCTGATGCAGCCATGTTTTAAAACACTATATAACTGCTGCTTCTACCCCTTATATATATATATATATATATATATATATATATATATACACACACACATAATGTACGTAGTCATACAAAGTCACAAATTAAGCAGCAAATAAAACAGGTTGGAGAAATCATCTTGATTTTTGCCAGAATTAATCTAAAGCTAATTTTGCAGCAGTTTGGCAAATTTAAACTGTATGAATAATTAGGGTCCAAATACAAAAATAAATGAATCAAAGATGAATAAAAGTGGGTTTAGATAAATATGACAAATATGTCCCATTATTTCAGCAGAGTTTTTGCATTGAACCAAACTAAAAGTAAAAGTCAGTCTGATCCAGAATAGGCCTATTTTATTAACCCCAGAGGAAATGGTGTGAACTCAAGTGAAAAACAGCCATCGGCTAAATTTCACCTGTTGGCAAGACTGACGGGAGGGGGGTTTGTTAATTGACCTACAAAAGTACGATAAACAAAAGAGGAACAGTAAGAGCCAGGAGGGAAGATTAGAGACAGAAAACATCCAAGTATTTATCTGCACTTCTTTTAAAAACACATACATGGATGTGATCTCCAAAAGTTTTGTGGCATAAAGCAGTAAATTCTTATTTATTATCCATTTAAACAGAGCGTCTGGGGAATGACTTCTACAGTTTTTATCACTGCCGTAAATAAGAGATGAACTCCACCGTCACACTCGTCTGATAAACAGGAACGTCGACTGCCGAGGGATTTCTGACGATGCATCACAACACCGAACAAAACAATCAGCTCAATGTTTTTCCTCTCAAAGTCACACACACACGCTTATAGAAGTTTTCTAACTTCTCTGGTAAATCAATAAGATCTACCGTTTCTACTCAAACAGCTGATTTAAATGCAAATATAAATGTTTATAGCATAGGAGTAAAATTGCATCTGGACGTTATGGACGTGTTCATAACATATATTTGGATGTTTCTAAAAATGTCCATTTTTAATTGGAAATTATATGACATTTGGGAAAGAAAAGGTTAATGTATTTTCTGGAGTATAAGGCGCACATAAAATACTTTAATTTCCTCCAAAAACCACAATGCACCTTATATATGGATTAATTCTGGTTGTACTATGTGACTGAGAATTTGGACTTTATCTGATAATTTTGACTTTATCTCAGAATTTTGACTTCACTTCATGTGCTTTATAATCCAGTGCACTTTATATATGAAGAATATAAACAATCTAATCAAACAAACAGACATCCCAAGTCTCAAGTTCTGGGAGTCTCCCTGTTTTCGATAGTGGTTCACTGATGCCTGCGAGTCAGATAAAATATTCCCTATTTTGGACTATGCAAGGGAGTTTTTTTTTTAACACTGTAAGTGGAGGCACATCTCTCAACTCTCTGATCAAACTCATGCCCGATGAGCTGCTTAAGTCTGATATTTGACAAATGTGCACCTTCTCCACAAGCATCAGCGGCTGTCTGCTCAGCCTTACCCTACTTGAGAAGCTTCAGGAGCCGACACAGAGTTTAGGGACCGTCACAAAATAAATCGACCGGCAACACTTAAAAAGAAAAAAAAAAAAATTCTCCATTAAATCAATTGTATATTCATCTCAAATGTATAAATAAATACACAAATGAATTAATACATAAATGAATGAATAATTAATAAATATTAATTTAATTTAATTTTTTTGTTCAATAGTGTGTGGGTCATGTGACCTCTGGACTCAAACAGGCTTTTAATTTGTAGCCCTGGTCTGGGCACACAAAACACACCCTGTATATTTAATATATATATCACTTCATTGATTTTCTAGTATTTTTTACTCATGAATTACACATTTTCGTTCAATAATTCGGAAAGGGGGTGGGAGGTGGGGTGGAAAGGTCGATAAACATCTCCCTGAAATTACTTTTTAGAAGTTGGGATGTCTGAACAAAAAACATTAATTGACAGTGTGCCTTATAGTGCCAGAATATTCATGTTATTCACATTGTTTTAAAGGATATTTGGTAGATTTGTACATTTTCATCACATAATTTACAAACAAAATGTACAACCTAAATGTTTAATGCAGGAAATACAATTAATACTTTTAAAGATATCTTATTAACTTACCCCTGGAGTTGCTACATGAGCTGCAATACAAATTAAAATGTTCCAACGCTGCCATACTCCATGTTTGGAACTCCACACCCCAGAAGTAGATCCATATTTCATCCACCATTTTATTTTTTACACTGGGAGTTTGTAGAAGTGTGGCCACTCTGTAGTGTTCACTACTCTGATTAGAAACCTGGAAACCATCTGCTCAAGTGTTCAATATCGATCTTCAGTCGTTCATACAGATACACAGAAGAACTTTTGTACTTCTGTGATTCTGAGGAGTGAAATTCAGCTTTCTGTCAGTTTTGACCTCAGGTGGATTTAAGTTTTTGATCAAAAAGGAAGGACTTGAGAGTCCAGTCAGAGTGGAATGACACCAATCATCCTCTGAAACCAACAAAGCACCTGTTATCCTCAGGTTATTGTCTGGAAGAGCACACTGCAGTATGAGGAAAACAACTTAAAGCCTTAGATATGTACAGAAACCCAACACTATATCACAAATAACACAAAAAACACACACACAATGACTATTTATATAGGTACCAGTCCTTATTATTAAACTAATAATGCATTTAGCTCCATATAATTCAGCAAAATAGTGTTTCAGCCTCTAGTGTCCCCTCGACAGTAAAATGGCTCACTCCAATTGATCCCAAGCAGGTGATTTAGATTAATTGAGACAAAATAAGTGTGAATTTTTGTATGAATAGTGTGACGCCACCTTTGTGTTGTCACAGTTGTGAAAACCTATATTGTAATTTACCTGAAACACGTCATGATAACTGTGTATATAAACAGTATTTGGATGGTTAAAGTAGTATGATTAATAATAACAGAATATGTTTCTGTTGGTGTCCAGTAGGGGGCAGTGGAGAGCTTTGCTTCATTTTTCGACGGTGTTTACAGCAGTCGCTTTACGGCTGTTACGTCATCACGGTCCGTTTACCTCATTTTGATGAGCGAGACTTCCTGTTTGGTCATTTCTTAGTTTTACATTTATGTAAACCATGAATCACTAAAGTTTCAACTGGATAAACCTCTAGTTGACAACACGAATGTTGATAGAGAATGTTTGAGATATGTTTAACTCATTTTTTTTATTAACAATATATACATACACTCGTATGGAGGCCAAATTATATAACATGTTTTACCCTAACTCTTAACATAAGAACATACAAAATTAAAAAAATAAACAAATTAATTAATTAATTAAAAAAAGAAAAAGAAAATGTCTTTACAAGGCATATGTCCCATTTTCATATATAGATTTTTTACAAGGGTACATAAACATTTATTGCATTACAAATCTCAATTTTTTCATATTTATTTCTCAATACTGACAAGGAATTGTGAAAAGACTGAAGTTCAGCTTTAAATATAATAATAGAGGGTGTTTTGCCATTTGACTTTATGTATGTGATATTTTCCCATAATAATGATAACATTACACAACTCAAGAACATCTTTTGTCACATTTTCTATACCAAATATTACTTTCTCCAATTTTAATTGAGCCATTTTATCTATTTTAATCCATTTTGCTACTTCAGTCCAACATTTTTTGTTGTTGTTTTGCATTGAAAAAATAAATGTTCTACTGTTTCTTCTTCCTCTGAGCAGAAAACACATGACTCCATCTCAAATCCAAATCTTTTATTGAACGTTACTGCAACTGGATAATAGTTATTTCTAATTTTAAATTGCATTTATTTTATTTTAGGTGGAACGTTAACTCATTTTACTGTTAAGTGTGCCGCGGTTCAAACAAAATGGCGCCGCGAGAAACATCTTCCCGTTTACTGTGATTTTCATCATTTTATTTTTGGCTCCAACACATTTATTTAAATAAATGATCATCCATAGAAACATTTTATGTTGTGTTTGGGTCTTTAATGGTTAAACTCAGCACAGATTCTGCCCTGTTTTCTACAAGTGTTTAATATTCTACACATTTCAGTGCAGCTGACAGTTGTGGCAGAAGATGGAAAATAACATCCTGTTATGTTGATCATTTGTTTCCATCAACATTCGAGTCGGCCTACGTAACTGCTGCAGTGAATTATGGGATGGCGTTCTGTCATGTGCTTTGGTAAAGGATGGTCTATGTGTCTTATAACAACACTGAAGTTCTGCTTCCTTTGCATTTACAGAATCCAGACAGCTCTTATTAGAAACATATGAGTGTTTTTACACATTTAAAAACCTAAACAAAAAAGATTATTCAAATGCAGCTTTAGTCTTTGGACTTTTTTTCTCACACTTTTGCCTTTTTATCTCAATATTTTTACTTTTTATCTCAATATTTCGAATTTTTTATCTTAAGATTTTGACTATCTATGGGCTTTTTTCTCCTGGTATAAATGGGCTTCCATAGATCTTAGTATGTCAAAATGCATACTTTTAAACTCAATATTTAGACTTTTTATCACAATATTTAGACTTTTTATCTTAATATTTTGACTTTCTATGGGTTTTTTTTCTTCTCCTGGCAGAAACAGGCTTCCATAGTATTCCCACCGATGTTCTGTCTCAAGAATGACTTATAGAATTTTGACTTGTACTGAAAAATAAGTTTTCGTGAACACTTTAACTATTTCAAAGCCACAAAACTTCACTGTCACGCTCGTCTGATAAACAGGAGCAGACGCTGCCGAGGGATTTTCTGACAACACATCACAACGCTGAACACAGAAGACATGGCTCCACCAATGCGAAGTAGTGGGATTATGCACCTGGCACTGCCACGTGAATGTGAAAAGAAAAATAAATAAATAAAAAAATTAAATAAAAAAAAAAAAAAAAAAAGAAAATCTGTCAAGTGTTTATTCTGCCAGAGTACCACCAGAAGGTTGTTAATATTCAAGTCTTTGGGCATGTGCAACACTCATGTAATGGATTTTCTCTCTGCAATTCATGCAGGCCTTTGCATATAGCTGAGGGACTTCTGATCCAATGATGGGTGACAGCCAAAGATAACAAAAAATCCTCCCATAATTACTGCTCAGATATTGCGAGCCAGCGCTACTGTGGATTAGTCTTCCAGCAGCTGTGTAACAGTATGTAAGGTTGATGCTAAAAATAGAAATTAAAAAAAAAACACCCATCTCTTATTCACACAATTTGCAGCTTGCTCACTTTCTTGCCCCCCCCCCCCCTTCCCCGTTTTCTTCTTCATCTTCCCTTCCCTTTCCTTGCACATCCGAAATCGCAGACATGCAGCTCGAGCTTCAAAGAGCATAGATAACTTAGGGAGTGCAAGGCGAACTGTAATTCACCACAACACACCCAGTGATAATGTCACTTTCAGAGCCGGAAAGTGGCATTTAGGTTTAATGAACTCGTGCTCTCACCTATGGCTGAAAAGAAAGCATCATGGGAGGAGTTGCATCGACTTCGGGCTGTCTTGAAGTTTACTTCATATGGGGTTTTCCCTTTAACTCCTGAGATTTTAACAGTTCCAGGCAAAAAAATTTATAAAATAAGTAACAAAATGGACAATAACAGCCAAAAATGTCAAATAAACTAACAAAATAATAAAGACACTAATGGCACAAAAGTGAAGAAAAATATTAAATGTAGAAATATAAAACAAAATAAGGAATAAAATTAACAAAAACCAGTATAAACTTACAAAATAATAACTTAACTTAGTTAAAATAAAGTAAAAAAAAAAGTATAAATAAATATTGTAATTTGGTTCCACTTTTAGTTCTGTGACTAGAGTTATAACTGATAATGTGATTTTGACCTTTTAGTTAATACTGATCTTGACCTTTGACCTTTACTCAAATGGATCATTACATCTAATGCACATTAGCTACATATATATGTCCATGTAATTCCACGGTGATATCTCAAGTATTCATTTAGTTATAGCATGATATGTCTCTGTGGGGACACACACAGTCATGTCTTGTTTGTAATCAAGTACCTATTGAGTAGTGACATCTTTTTATAAAATACAATTAAAAATGAAAAGAATAAAAGTTAGAAAATAAAAAGAAATAATACTTTAAAAATTATAAATAAAATAAAATTGTTTTAAAAGATGTTATACATAATTTTATTTTATTTTTTTAACTAAACACATCACCAAACCTTCAAGAAATACATGTATTTGTATGACCACATTTCTATTTTACTAGTGGGGACCTAGATTTATATGTAATCCTTGTGGGGACCTGAATTTTGGTCCCCATAGTGTGACTGTGTAAACACATCAATGCCCAGTAGTACAAGGAGAGACACACACACACACACACACACACAGGGATTACAATAATTAATAATTATCAACTGAACAGAAGAAGCCAACAGTCTTCGACTTACTGACCATATTTGGAGAAAATGGGCGGAGCTACTGGAGGCCAAAGGATCAGAGGTCAGCTGGTGTTAAATACTAGCTTATTAAGACAAATAAAATGGTACATTTTATCACACACTAAGTATTCAAGTCATATAATGGCATTTTTAGTAGAAGCTACTCCACAGCTGCAGTGGAGGTGTCTGAAAAAAAAAAAAAAAAAAAAAAAGATTTCATAAACTCAGAACAAGTTCTCGGTAAGTGTGACGTGACAGATGAGCGACCTGTCACACAGACCTGTCAATCAAAGCTGAGACAGCAGACATTAAAGTGAAACTGAAACTATGATCCAAACCAATGTGGTTTATTTTTGTTGTACCTGCGGTCAAATATGGCAGCGTAACATTCACTTGGATGTTTTATACTCTGTCACCAGCAGGGGGTAGCCATCTTCAAACAGTGGGGGGGGGGGGGGGTTCATCCCTGCTGCTTGTTTACCACTTAAAATTACTGGGGTAAACAAGATTATTGAGATAGCTGTAGGACATATCAGGGTAAATGTCATTAAAAAAGGTTCATAACATTACAGTGATACTATGTTAAAGAGGAAGATGGTTAATGTGACACACTGGGGGTTGTTTGTTCCCACAAAATACATAAATAAAAGAAAAATGCTGAGAAAAATACACAATGTATGCTAACATGCACTAAAATTCACAAAAAATTAAACACAAAAAAGCAATGGAAAATCAAAAACAAAACAAAAAAGACCAAAAATTTGATAAAATATCCAAAACATGTAAAAAAAAAAATTATAATTAATAAAATATATATATATATATATATATATATATATATATATATATATATATATATATATATATATATATATATATGCAATTAACATGTTCATACACCACCAACAGTTTCAACTGTAAACAACTGTTCCATTTAACTGCATTACATTTTTAATCACATTAATCATCATGTTGGATTAATCTGTGTTAATTCATTCATTTTGCCAACCGTACTTTCTTTACAGGCTTGAAAAGTGAGTGTACTGTACTCGTATATTAACTAAAATTTTTCTTTTCCTCATCCACCTCGGCAAAAACACTTTATTAAAACATGCTAATCCACATTGACAAACTAGCGCATTCAAGATATTTTGCCTTCAGTTAAGCTCCGCCCCCAAAAATATCGTGCACTTTTTACAGACTGTGAAAAGGGTTATAGCATAGGTCAGCAATTAACAGCCCACATATGACCCACATGTGGCCCGCAAGCAAAAGCATCTGTCTTGTGAGACAGTTTGAACTAGTGAATGAAAATGTAAAAAATATACAGTATATATCATCTTTAAAAATCAGACCTGTTTTTCAGAACCAACATTTCAATCTAAATTATTTGTTATATCTGAATACGAGGGCGGTTAGTGGTTAGTACTGGTGCCTCACAGACAGAAGACTTTCCAATAAAATATCCACAGCAGGTACAATCACTCATTTGTTCAAAATACAAATGACAAACAGCAGATCTGAACCTTTATGTCTCATAATTATCCATAGAGGAACCATATTCCAACAAAAATATTTTTAAAAAAAATGTCCAAATGTCATCCAAAACATCAATTAATATCCACAAATGTTTTATCTATTGCATCATTTAACAGGACTTGCCTTCAATATTCCTGTTTTCATCTTAATATTTTCATTTATAATATAATCAAACACCAATTACATGTTATTTAAATGGTTCAAGAACAACATTTAATTCACTTTATGAAGAAATTTAGGTGAAATTGAGTGAAAGTTTAAAGGGTTAATCCTCTGGTAGGTCTGGAAGTTTTGGTAATTTCAACAAGTAGAAATGTGTGTGTGGGGTGTTTTTTTTTTAACAAACATGCAGATAATTAATAGCGCCCCTAATGGTCAGTTAACTAATATAACCTCCACCTGTCTGTAGCCTCAGCTCTTATTAACATTGGACACTTTTATAAAAGATGTACTAGGTCACACGTTAGCAGGTCCAAATAAAAAACAAAGAGACCGCAGAGGTGAAGTCTAAATATATCGCAGCCAAAGCTTATTGGAGCAAATCCTAGCAGTGGTCCGCAGCGTTACATTAAATTTCCTACAAATTGGCTTCTTGTGGAGCTAAGATACGTGCCCTTTGTGACTCACCCATTTATCAGTACATTTATAGGGACATAATAATACACTTCAGCCATGTGCTAAATAACACCGCATCATATGGTGCAAAAAGAAACGTTAGGAACATTCACCACTACAAAAGTAGTACAATAATAAATACTATTGACACCAATTAACAATACGACCTCATATTATGTGTAATTAATATATCTATGTATACGGTTATTCTTATTTATCTTATCTTTGCATAGTTTTATTCCTTCTGTATATATTTTTTTCAATCCTGTATATTTTATATAGTAAACATAACAGTCTTTTTTCTCTTTTTCTCAATATCTGTGTTTGTTTACATATATTATTATTTATCTAAATGTTTCTTGTCTTTGCTGTCCCTCTATTGCTGGCTACTGTAACATGTGAATGTACCCATTGTGGGATCAATTAAGTCCATCTTGTCTTATGTGTTGATAAATGTGCAATATTCCATACTGTACATGAAGTGTATGTTGAAGCCACTCATTAAAAAAAGTCACTTTAGACTGATTTTAATTTACAAGTGGATTTGCATATTGTACCTTTAATATGTAAATTAAGTCTTTACATAATAAAACAGATGAACAAAATGCATGCACTTAACCCTTGTGCGGTCCTTCGGGTCAAAGAGACCCGGTGGTTCACAAATGTACCTTTTTATACGTACTGTAGGATGCCATTGCTTACTACTGAAAACAGTAATATATCCTTGGGGGGTGGGGTGATGAGTCTATGGAACTGAACTTTGGAATCTGGGTTTTTAAGACCCGATTGTAGGACACAGCCAGTGTGCCTTTTACGAAGGACCGCACAAGGGTTAATTCTGACAAGCTAATGCTGTGAACATTCATGCACTTTGTCTTATTGTGAATATCCCTGTCAGTCATTTAAATGACTAATCTAGTTCAATCCAAACACTGACAGGAGTTCTTAGAAATAAACCTTTCAATGGATTATTTTCTCCAATGCTGAAATTCACTTAACTTCAAAGAAATCTATTTCCACCGTTGACACGTGTCATCAGAAATGCTATACTTTAATAAGGTTTATTTATTCATAAGGAACGAAGGAGGAAATTTAAGGGCCACCTTCTGAACCGACAGAAAAGAGTCAAGGTTTAATGACTTGGTAGTACAGAGGTGAAGTTCCTCAACATCCAGCCAGATATTTCAGATTCTCTTTAAATTATAGTATTAATTCACTACAGAAACTTCTACTAAAAGAAAATTGCCATTTTTATTTAAGCTCTTTATGTACTGTACTGCTTTGAATGGATTTTTTTGTTGTATTTTATACTTTTTGGACACATTTCCTTCAAAGATCAGCCATTTCAGAATCAATTACATTTATTAGAGGTAGTTCATAGTATGAACGCTACTGTATCCCACGTAATGCGCAAAAAAAAAATGGTGCATAAGAAGCCCATTGTTAGTCTAATCCAGGGCTATTCAGCATTAGCTACTGTACAAATGTTAATTAGTTCAACAGCCACATATGGCTATTTCTGACACTTTACAACAGCTTGGAATACTTTCATCATCAATAATCATTTATTTCCAGATTTGGTCACCCATTCAAAAATAAACAAAGATGCAACAAATAAAATACATATAAAAAGTACAATATTCTAAAAACATTCACTGTACCAGTCATGTGTCCTTAGACTTTCATGACTTCATTTTTTTGGATACAAGCTTTGTACCATTTTTCATCACTTTACATCATTTTTTGTCACACCATTTTGTGTGTGTGTTTACCATTAACAGAGTTGCATCCAGCTAGGTTTCGTGCCATTGCTTGCTCTGAAAACTTTAAGGGAAAAAAACGAGGCTTTATTTCCACATGAACCAGTTTGATCTACGTTTTTTTTCAAGTTTGTGCGGTAGCTACTGTGGTGATGTCTTCCCCATAGATGCTAATGCTAATGCTACTTCAGATTCGCGGCAATAGGGGATGGGCTTAACACCACGTGGGTGACGCTAAAGTCCATTTGATGTCAAACGGACCGGCTTTTTCTGGGTCTCTGGTTCGTCTTGTTTTGTGTGAATGCAGCCAGTGGAGGTGACAAACCACTGTCAAAGCAACATGTGTTGGTAAGTCTGGGTGATCCATCAGATTCCAAAAGGATCGTGGAAAAGTAGTTTTGAGTGGAATGACACCTTTAAGTGTTGATTTTATCTTTTTACTGTGCAGTTTGAGATCTGATTTCAAATGTAAAGTGCGTTACAAATAACATGTATATTGTGGTTTTTTTTTTTTGCAGAATGCTGCCAACAGACAGACAGACAGACAGACAGACAGAACGGAGGTGTATCACCTCAGCGGTGGTGGTAAATATAAGCCACTATATTCTCAATGAGGCCAGCTGTTGCCAAAGGGCAGCATTTTGTTACATAAACTATATGACATTGTGTAACCAAAACCCACCTGAGGCTCATAATACTTCACAGTGATGCAAGTCCCATATATAATACATAGATGCACCCACATGAGAGGCTGTGGGTGTCTGGCACCCACAGAAAACACAGTAGAGAATCGTATTTAATGTAGTAATAGTATATACTTTTAGCCGTTTATCTAAAAGAAAACTAATTCACATGAGCAAATATCTATTTTCCACTTCTAATTTATCCCAACAGTGCCCGAGTAACACATATTATGAAATAGAAAATATTAATTTGCAGAGTTGTTGCAGCAGGAGACACATATAGTATAATGAGACATTTGTCTGAGTTAATGCAAACTCATTTAATTGAACAGTTATCTTGAAAGAATGGAAACTAACCACAATGTTGGCAGAATTACACGGTGCTTCACAGGTGTTTCAGCCGTTGTGTCCATATTCTTATGTCTGTGATTTTAGTCTAGGAACCATCTATTGCATTTCCTTTTCAGACGACAGGTCAGACAGAGATCAAAGACTGGACAAATGTGCATGAAAGGGAGTTTTTCTTCCAAGTACAACGCTGCACACATACCATCAAACACACATCACACCTGACATCTCTCCCCGTTCATGAAAGCAGCATCTGGATCCATCAGCATTAACAGTCCTGTCAAACTGTATCACACTGAAAATGACTCAATATAAATATCACAGGCATTCACATACTGTTTGTCATGGTTTATGGCTGAAGTACAAAAGCCACGCTGCGAGGGCTGTTATGAATTATGAATTATTTCCTTTTTCATGGTGATTTCCTTTAATATTTCCAGAAATGTAATTCTAATATTGCACCTCATGAAAAATTAAAGGGTAATACGACATGCACAAGCTACACAATGAAACCTGTCATGATCTAAAAGGATATATACATAGTCTGTGAAAGTGGGGCAAACATTTTTAACCGTTGCCTCTCTATAAGCAGTTTATTGAATTACATTTCCACGGTGGCATTTTGATAAAAGAAAAAGAAAAAAAAAAAGTCGACTTCACGAAAGAGTTCAAGAATCAAATTAACAGCATTCACTTAAGATGAAAACTCAATCGGAATTAAACAAGACGGATAAAAGTTGAATATTTTTGCAAACTTTAAAAGAGGTTGATGGAACTCACTGGCTTGCATCAGCTGTCCCTGACGCCCAAAAACCTGGGAGAAAGGGCTTCGGCTGCAGGTGAGCATCTCCTCCATGGTTGGCTTCCTGTGTGAGGGTAAAGGTCCTCTGTCTCAGTGCACCGAGGGTCAGGATGGAAGTGTCGAGAAGCCTCCTCTGCTCTCACCGTGTCACTGACTGGCTGTTAATTTGCTTCTGAAGCCACCTCACAACCTCTCACAGACGTCTTTTCCCAGGGCTGTCAACTGAACTAAAATTTTAGATTTTTTTTTCTTAACGCCTGCCTCTCCACTGACTGCAGATCAGCGCTGGATCTAGTTGCCTCAGATGCTGTCAGAGCTGCTGCTGGTCCTCAGCTGATGGGGGATCTGTGCTAGGTTGCTGCTCATTAGTGCTCCAGTGTGGCGCTGCTTCAGACAGAGAGCATAGCAAACACAGCATGAACAAAGCAAGAGAAAGAGAGAGAGAGAGAGAGAGAGCGATAGGAAAGAGGAGGCTGCTGCAGAGAGAAGACAGACTCTCCCCTGACGAAAGTGGGAATAGAGATGTGTGTGTGTGTGTGTGTGTGTGTGTGTGTGTGTGTGTGTGTGTGTGTGTGTAGTTCTAATGCTAAACTGAAGCTGCTGCGGGTGGTGGTGCTATAGTTTTGTTTTCTCTTGCCCTTTTATCTTGCTGTTTATAATCCAATTTGAGTGTTCGATATTGATGGCATGCACCGAAATATGGAAGATGTACAACAAATAATGCATGACAACACACGCCTCAGACAAATGTGGTGAATTTTCAGATGACCATTTTTGGAAATTCACAAACATCAATAAGAATCTGACTTTTTTTTCGAAGTCATCGATGAAAGATGACGAGACACACCTTTGACTTTATTGGCTTTTAACCCTTTGTTGGTTACACTACAAAATTCACAATGATTGTTTTGGGGGGGGGGGTTTTTTGCTTTTTCTACCTCACAGGGACCATTATAAATATAAAACTGATTTTTTTCCCCCTTATTTTTTACTTTATTAAAACTCAAACATTACTCCTTCAACAATTTTAACAATTTGTGACTTGGTTCAAATGAGATGCATTAACTCTTTGTGTTTGTGTCAGTGATTCGCATTTCATGACCCTTTACTATCATCTCTACCGTTTGGTTGAGCATGTTTTCAAAAAATTATTACAAGAATACCAAAGTATTTCTGAAACATGATGAGAATTATTTATGTAAAATAGACTATGACTATAATAACTATAATTAAAATAAAATTAAAATAAAAAATAAAAAAACTTGCATGCAATTTTTTGTCCAAAAGAAAAGATCACAGCAGAGGTGTTGTCATGGTTATGATCTTCTTCGTTGGTGGTATACTAGTATGATGTGAATATTGACAGTGCCACCCAGTGGTGTTTTTGTGCACTACATGCTTAGATCTGCATCACTTTGAAATATATTCTCCGTTCAACCGTAATGTAAAATTTCAAAGTGATCCAGGATCTCTTCCGGATCTTCACCAAAATCTAATCATTTGTTCCTTGTGACACCCCCAACAGGTCATCAAGATCTGACCATAACTTTTTGAGATATCTTGCTCACTAACAGAAACAGAAAAACTGGCAAAAAAAACACTTTACTTTATTACAATTGAGAAGTTGTTCTTTTCTACTTTTACTTCACTAGAGGAGTTGAATCAGTACTACTTTTACCAGAGTATTTTGTCACACCAGTTGCTGTACTTCTACTTAAGTACAGAACATGAGTACTTTGACCACCTCTGGTAACCTGCTTTATGTGTTAGGATGACTGCATGTACACTGGAGATCTTGGTGTAAGTTGATTCACGACCAAATGGCTTTGAACAACAGGTGAAATGTCAAAAATGCATTTGGTATAACACCTCAAAAGCCATAAGAACTGGTATGACATACAACACCATTGATTTAAATCAGTCTGCAATGTGAAAATCTATGTTAACTTCACCTCTATATCTGCTTTTTCTTTGTTGCGAGGTTTGATTTAGTATCTACCACTGACTTAATTACAAGTCTGTGTTACTCTGGGATCTTTTTTATCGTCCATTTATTGCTTGGCTCCCAACCAAGTTTCCCCTAGAATAATAAAATCTTTACTAAATCTCATCTGTATTTCTTTACTGCTGGATTATTCATCGTGTACATGTGCACAGTGAATATTCCTCCTGCATCTTCCCCACACAAACATTCAGGTGTATGTAGGTTTATGCATCCCCTTTTCTTGCGCAGTCAGAAATATAGGACATTAGCGAGTTGTTCTGAAAGCAAAAACAGGGATACAGAATGAGAAGATTCAGCCACGGACATAAAAATCATTTTCAAACTAAAGGGGCCAGAGTGTTATTAAAAATTGATTTGCATTCTTTATTCATGTGCTCATTACCATGTCTGTTCTGCTCATGAACGAAGCGACGGAAGACTTGTACAGAAATGTTTTATCCCTCCATCCTGTTAAATGTGTTATTGCTTCCACACAGGACTGCTCGGAGGGGGTTCGTTACCTTTATAATACCAGAAACTGTTTCGTCTTTTTCTTTGAACTTACTCTTACATAACTTATCGCGGGTGGCAGATTAGGTGCATTCAGGGGTCTATCAGCCCAAGTTCAAATACTTTCATTTATATTTCACTTTCATTTAGAAACAAAAGCTCTGCTGAAGTTCAATTATTGCTTTTTAAATGGGTCACAACAACAACAACAACAAAATATTTTCTGGCAGAGCATGTCACGAAAACAAAGATTTAATTCTTTATTGAGGAAGGGACTATTTTTGGTCATTTCAAGAATGTGACGGCAACAGTGAACCTGACTTTTGCTAGATGGTATTTCACAATACCATCTGGGACCTTTCCCCAAATGATCCATTTTCAAAGGAGGGGCCTTATCTAAAATCCTTGCATGTGATTAGATGACAAACTGTCCGTCATCTTGACTGATGCACAGCTTCAGCCACTAGCGTTTAACTCACACCGCTTAAATTAGTGAAAATAGTTTTAATCAGGTATACACATCAACAGAAGGGGTTTAAACTTACCATTTATATGTGATGTGAACGTCTACTACGATGCCCACCAAGTTCTTCTGGTAAACGTCGTAGGAAAGCATGGTTCTCCATTTATCCTTCAGCCATAATTCTGGGCTAATGAACACTATCTGATAACATCTGTTGCAGATGTGGTTGTCATTTCTTCCTCCAGTTCCATTACTGTCAGCCCTAGTTCACCAGCATCTTTGACTTGGTCCACCAACACAACCAGGGGGGTACCACAATAACCATGGGCTTCTGCACTGGTACTATTTCTGTGTCCACCAGTGGAACCATCTGATAGATCAAACTCTTGCCAAACCTGGTCAGAAGAAGAGTGAAAACATTTCCATTAAAACACTTCCAAAGTCGTCCTCTGTTCATCTTTTAAGAAATTAACATATGGTAGAGTCGAAAAAACAGTGGAAGAGTTTGTCTTGGTCTGAATCTCAAGATTCAGATGTCAATGCACATCAACAGTGAGAGCAAAAAGAAGCATTATACAAAACTGCCTCATTTCTATTCATTACAAAAACATTTTGGTGACCTAGACTTTCATTCACTAAATGTTAATGGGATCCATTCTGGACCACCTGATATCACCAAAAATTTCACGGAAATAGTTTTTCTATCAACCAAAAACAATCTTGTAATAAAACATTTAGGTTGAAATTCAGAATTTCAGA
Organism: Siphamia tubifer; assembly: GCA_020466265.1. Taxonomy (NCBI): domain Eukaryota; kingdom Metazoa; phylum Chordata; class Actinopteri; order Kurtiformes; family Apogonidae; genus Siphamia; species Siphamia tubifer. Next base: position 5,144,445 of record CM035789.1, on the reverse strand, counting down.
GTATTTCTATGAGTTCCCTCTAAAGACTTAATCTTCATTTAAGTGAAGACTTCATTAAACTAGGAAACAATTTTGCCTCCAACTCCCAACATCATCCAGAATAAGCAGTGCCAGAGGTGATGTGGTGCAGTTCTCTCATCCATTTTCACCTGGAGTTGCTTGACAGTTCTGTTATCACATTTCATGCACTCTTCACCTCTGCATGCAAACTGGATCCTCATTTCCTCATGCAGCTGCAAGACGGACACCGAACAAAGCCCAGGGAGTGCGTTTATACGGTCAGAATCTGAATAACTTTTGACGACAGGGTGGCGGGAGTCGCCGTCAGTGCGTCGTAGCAGGTGAGCTCAGACCAGCAGTGTCAGACAGTTCTAACACTGCTACAGAAAAACACCAGATTTGACAGCAAAAGTTACTCACAGGTGGCACCAAAAACAAACCTCCCTGACAAGCTGTGCATATATATATATATACATACATACATATACATACATACATATACACACACACACACACACACACACGCCACCACAGATGAGATCAGATCCACAGACAATATTGACAGGGGAGATTCAAGAGAAAGAAGGCATTACGAGTCAAGTGTTCACAGTTGTTGTAGTGGACAAAATGTTCCTTAAAATTGGATTCATAGTGACTCAGCTGATGGGTGGGGGTACCAGTAACCTTGGATGATTTATTGCCTGTGCTGTCAAAGCTGCTGTAGAAAACTGCTATGGACAGTGTTGGACACAATACATGTATGTAGAAACACAAAAACAAAACTGTATTTAGCTCTAAAGCTGAGGTGCCAAACATGCGGCCCGGGGGCCAAATCCGGCCCTTTGGATGAATTTATAATTTTATACATTAAGATATAAATCATTTTGGTTCATGGTCTTCGGTAGCAAAGTATGACACCTTCAATAATAATGGATTAGATTCATATAGTGCTTTTCTGTTGAAAGAATACTCAAAGTGCAGTGGATCCATGATTCATTCACTCTCACATGCTCCCTCTGGTGGTAGTGAACTACATATGTAGCCACAGTTGTCCTGGGGCAGACTGACAGCAGCCATGCTTCTGCTTCATTTTGTGTCTATGGTCCCAGGGCCGGCATTAGTCATAGACTAGGCAGTGGCCTAGGCCACCAGATGTCTTGGAGGCGCCAAGTCCTACAGAAATAAATATTAAGCTGCTGTATTTTCCAGACTATAAAGGTACACACAAGACTTTCATTTTCTCCAAAAATGACAGTGCGGCTTATATGTGGATTAATTCTGGTTGTCTTTAGTGACTTTGAATTTAGCCTTTTTATCGCATAATTGATGTTTTATCGCATAGTTTGGACTTTTTAATCTTAGAATTTGGACTTAAAGTTTGATTTATCAGAATAAAAATGTGTTTTGTTCTGTGTTGCAGCTCAACAAGGTTCAGAGTTATTGTGACTGTTTAGCTTCACTTAATGCACCTTATATATGAAAAAAATACACATTCATTGACAGTGCACCTTATCGTGTGGTAAATAAAGCATTAAACTTAACATTGACAGTGATCATTTATGAACACACCGTACATACTCCATCAGATGATGTTCACAGATGATAGTTTATAATTCCACAAAAAAGTAAAGAGGGGTGTTCACCTCAGGCACCCAATTGACCAGAACCAACCCTGTATGGTCCCTCTGGAGCCAAAGTGTCTTGCCTAAGGACACGACAGCACATGACTAGGACAGAGTGGGATTCTAACCACCAACCCTTCAGTTATTAGACAACCTACTCTGTATTTTAGAGCTCATTCTAAAATTCTTATATTTGTTTTTAAACCTGAATGGTCTCGCCCCGCCTTTCCTCACTGAGCTGCTCCATCAGTACACTCCCACCCGGACTCTCAGGTCATGTGACCAGTTACTGTTGGACATAAAAAAAATAAAAAATAAATTAACCGGAAGCTCAGAGGGAAGAGAGAGCCTTTTCTGCCGGTGGAATAAACTGTCAGGAACCTACACTGTCAAATTTTAACACATTTTTACTCCTCGGTCTTGGACTCAGTGACTCATTGATTTTACTTCTTTTATTGTGTGATAATTATTATTTTTTATCTGTGTAGTTTTAGTACTTTTTATTGCCTTGTTCTCCTTTCTCCATTTTGTGTTTTATGCCTTGTAGCGTGCAGCGCTTTGTGTCAGCTGTGTCTGTTTTAAAGCATTTTTATAAATAAAGACGTTATGGTCCTCTACCAACTGAGCCACAGCAGACCCCTTTAATATGTATTGAAGTTCCAGAGTCTGCTGGTTGGGACTTCTTTGATCAGCAGTATGTCTAATGCATCCAATTAGAGTAGTTTGATAAATGACATGTAAGAACATGTATTCTTTAGTAGTGAAACATACTGGTTCTGGATGTGAGGAGAATGCACAGAACTAAAGCAAAAGGTATTGCTTTAATTCCCCCCCCCCTCCTCATTTTTAGAAAAAAATGGCCTCTGCTGAGTTTCTCTGATAATGTGCTGTGCTAATGTTCCATCCGAGTGCACCGCTACTGATATGTGGGAGTTTTGTTTTTTTTTATAGGTTTTTTCAACACCAGTGCGAGTATATTTGATCAAATTTTCAATAAGGGTGATGAAAATAACTAGACAGAGACCAAAGGGTTCTGTTCAGACTTGCGGGATGGCTGCTTTTGTTTCCCCATCATCTCTGATCATGTGTCCTCACTTCTCATCATAACATCCTTTGAGAATTGCTCGTAGCCCTGGGCTCGGATCCGGAGCCATGTCGGGCATACAAATGCAGCGTCGTGAACTCAAGTCTGAGCTCAGCACTGAGGGACACGGGGGAGATACTGCAACGCACGCCTGCAGTTTGTACTGGTACCAACACTGGCACACAACCACTAACACACAGGTGTCAAACTCCAGTCCACGAGGGCCGGTGTCCTGCATGTTTTAGATATTTCCCTCTGTTATGTGATTCAGTTTAACCCTTTAACTCCTGAGAACTAACAAAATAATTGGTAACATGAGCAAAGTAAGACACAAAGCAAAGAAAAATACTAAATTTAAAAAACAAAAATGGAGAAAAATAAAAGAAAATTAGCAACAAAAACTAATAAATATTTACAAAATGACAAATAATGTGGAAAATTACTTATTACTTAATAATCTTTGCTTCTGCCTGAGTCTTTTTCAGTCAAATTCTGTATTGTTATTATTATTATTATTGTTATTTATTTATTTTTACTTGAATATTCAGATTCTTCATATTTATTCATTTTATGTTCAAGTTCAGTTCATAGATGAAAACATTTTCATTATGGAATTCAATATTTTCCTCAAAAACTGAGAAAACTTAGGAGTTGACCTCATTTATAAGTTCTTATCCTGTTATTTATATTATATTATATAAATATATATATTGGTTCGGCCCAGTTTAGATTATATTGTGCTGAACGTTGCCCCTGAACAAAAATGAGTTTGACACCCCTGGTTTAGAACAATATTAACATCCAACTCCAACTTTTCAAAAATCAGACTTTTTGTACTTACAAAAACTTACTAAAACTAAAATCTAAACACTTCCAACTTGAGAGACTTGATAGAAATAATTTTTTAAAAAACCCACTCCTGACATTATCCTGTCTTTGTCTTGAATGCACTGCAGAGATCTAATAATAGTGTGTTTTTCCTCTAGTCACGGCTGCTTTTGTGGATGATTGTTGTATAAAGAAAAGAAAAAAAAAGAGAAAAAAATCTCTACCACTTCTATAGATTTGTCACAAAAGCACCAAAAGCCTGTGAAGAGTGCGAGTGTAATCTTCACCAGAGGCTGGAACCAACCCAGCAGCCTTTACATAACAACACTCAGCAGCGTTCACCTGCTGAGTAACGTGCATCTGCATTGCGTTGCAGACTTCGCTCCAGCTACGACACTAGAGACCAAACCATGTGTCAAAGTCACAGTGTGATGTGAGGCGGAGCCCTTTCATTGTCAGAACACTGAGGAATTATAAAAACAACAGCTCGAGCCTCTGAACCCACTTGTTATTTGCCTCTGGAAAATCACAAGTCACAGCAAAAACTTACCAACTGTTTGGTTTGTTGGAGAACAATTATATTTACAACAAAAACAAAAAAAAAAACATGCTTTTTGTTTCTATGCGATTGAAGTTTTACAGCTACAGTATATAAATAAAATTAAATTGAATTCAAGTGACTTGGGTGTGTGGTATCAGCACATGCTTCATCCTACTCCTTTTCGGACATGTCATTGTTATTGTTATTGTTGTATTGATTATTGTTGTACTTTGCACATGTTCGAAATAAATCATTCAAATCAAATCATGTGTGAGTTCAGGGTGATTATGGCTTTGGGGAAAAAAAAAACTGTTCCTGAGACAGTTGTCATTAAACAAACAAATACACAATGAAATGTAAGCATCTACTTTAGTGCAACGTATTTAAAAGGGAAAATAAATTTATAAATAAAATAAGTCAAACACTTTCTTGATGAGAAATTTAGAGGAAAAATCAAAAGTAATGAAAACGGCTAAAAAGGTTACGTCACAGGTGTCAAACTCCAGTCCTCGAGGGCCGGTGTTCTGCATGTTTTAGATATTTCCCTCTGTTATGTGATTCAGTTTAACCCTTTAACTCCTGAGAACTAACAAAATAATTGGTAACATGAGCAAAGTAAGACAAATCAAAGAAAAATACTAAATTTAAAAAACTAAAATGTAGAAAAATAAACAAATTGAGCAACAAAAACTAATAAATATTTACAAAATGACAAATAATGTGGAAAATTACTTATTACTTAATAATCTTTGCTTCTGATTTTTCCGAATATTTAAACTAAATCATCCATTCAGAATGGATCAGCACTGACACATAAAGAGTTAATAATCAGCTCCTCATCAGACTGATAATGATGCAATGGAAGAGGGAAACATCTAAAACGTGCAGGACACCGGCCCTCGAGGACCACAGTTTGACACCCCTGGCCTTACATGGACATTTCCACTTCCTGTTTATAGTTAAAAGCTAATATCAGATGTTTGTACCTGCCGACTGTTTGGTTTGTTGCTGCAGGAAAAGCTCAGGTGTATCTGATCTTATTAACCACAGCTCTGCTTCACTTTATTTTCCCAGAAATAGAATCATAAACAAACCAAAACCCCAGTCCACAAAGGTCTGAGTGACAACATGGATGCAGGAAATGTTCCATTAACAACAGAATGTAGGTTAATACTTCAGTGCAATAATAACTTGTAAATGTTTCAGGTCTTTTTTTTTTATTCTTCTAAATAATTAGCTAAAACTCAAGAATTTTTTTGACAAACTTACCTTTGAAACATTTGCTAAATCCTTCAACCAGGTCTGTTCTGCTCATCAGGATAAAAAAAACTCTTTAATTTCATGTCAGCAGGTGAAAATCCAACCCCCTGCAGTGAAATTTAAACACTTCTGACTAGTAATAATTGCCAGTGCAAGTTCTATCTGAGGTAACATTTGTAGATATACACACTTTTTTAATGCTTTTCATAAATTAAACTGGTGACAGGAATGAGGTGGACAGCTATTATAATACATGTTTTAGATTTATCATCTTTCCAACTCACCTGATTCAAATGATAAATTTCTCATCCAACTCTGCAGAAGAGTAATGACTGTCAGGTGTGGGTTTTTTTTGGTTTTTTGGGGGGTTTAAAACAACTTTTAATGTGCATTACCGCCACCTACTGTTCTGGAGAGTGAATGAGGATGACTCTTCTCATTTCATCTCAATAAAAAAAAAAACACCTATCCAAATCTACCTTTTATTAACATACACCCACCCATATCTAATAATTATCTAACTCATATTCTTTTAATTACTTTTGTTTTCCTTAAAAATGTAATTAGTAACTGACATGATTCTTCCCTTGTTTGTTTTCGCAATATCTCCTTCAAGTTCTAACTCCTTTTTCTTTTCTTTAGGTTCATAATTAAAACCCTCTGTTCACCTTCACACTGTATCATGACATGTTCTATTGTTTCCTCACTCGTACATTGCTCACACCTCCCATCATGATGTTTACCTATCCTACAGCATACCTGTCAGGTCCAGTGTAGCTGCAGGTGTTTGTTCCAACACTTTGACCAATCGACCAGTCTGGTGTTCTGCAGCCACACTGGCCCTTTGTGGAATAGTTTAGACATGTCTGATCTAAAACATGTAGGATAGTAGCTCTGGAGGACCAGATTAGCACCCCTGCTGTAGAGTTTAAGTTGGACTGACCCAGGTTTTATCTGGTCCTTCTTCATCCAGTCTACACAGGTTCAGTTGATTTAGCTCCATGGCTTAGTATCCAACCAGACATGCACAACAGTATGTGAATGCACAATACACACACACACACACATATATATATATATATGTGTGTGTGTGTGTGTATGACAGCCATGGTATATGTACCCATTATTTTAAAAATAATACCATTATTTGTATTTATTACTTATTTTAATAACCAAACTATTCATCACTTTTGAAGGTACAGTAAGTGGTTAGGGCTCTTGCTTCACAGCAGAAGGTTCGATTCCCAGACTGAACAGGCTTTTATGTGTGGAGTTCGTATGTTTCTCTCCCCATGTCTGGGTGGGTTTTCTCTAATATCACCCAAAAACATGTTTTTTTTAGGGTCAAATCCTCCAGCCAGGTGACTCTGACCATTAGCCTGGTTCTAAATGTGGGGATGGGTCCCCAGGTGCTGCCCACTGCTCCTTACAGGTTACAAAAGGGTTCTGGTGAAATGCAGATAAATGTCATTGTCCAATTGTCCAGTGTATAAATGACAAAGTACTTTGTTCTTCTACCATGAAATTAAATCTGTTCTGTGAACTTCAATTAAAAATATTAGTGCAGGGTTTGCAATGATCCATGTTAAAACAGTAGAGTCTGTGACATAAACACAATAAACACTGACCTGCACCTGGACTACTCAAATATGACTTTAAAAACACTGGCTCATCTTTTCCAGTTGCTACATCATTGGAAACCCCCCCCCCCCCCCCCCCCCCCCCCCCGCTTTGTCACAGGAACATGTCATTGTTGAGCAGCCAGTTTTGCAGGAACATCAGATGACTTCCAGTAAAACTTCCAGTAAGATCTTTAGTGTCACATCGTTGTCCGTCATCACTGGACATACTGTAGACATGGACCAGAACTGGACACTTATCCAACCCCAGATCAGAGCCTTATCTGACCTTATAACTATATTTGTCCTTCTCATACCCTGTCAAAGACAATGTAAGACATATTTGATTAATAGAAGATGGCAAAGAAACAATTTAAATTTAACATTTTTGAATTGGCTCCCCATGCTCACGAAATACACTCGAGGTTTACCTACGAAAAATGGGTTTTCAGACATTTTGGCAGCCATATTGGATTTAGTAGATGATTAGTAAAGAGTAAAGAGGTGTATGAAAATTAAGATTTTTTCCAAAAAGTTTCCCCTGTACCCAGTAAAGACATTTTTAACGTCAAACCACTTGAACAACTGGTTTAGATTTGATTATATGTCTGAAATAGTGCATTTGTTGGACATTTTGGAGGTCTTAATGGACGTATAAGTCATAAATGCAGGGTTAGGAAAGAAACTTATGGAAATTCATATTTTAAAAAACACATTCCTCATGTCCCATAAAAACATTTAGTGTTTAAAATCACTAAAATAATTTGCTTAAGGTAAAGGTAAAGTACTTTATTTGTCACTATACATTTTACAATATAATGTCCACTGCATTCATACCATTGGGGCACCTGTAAGGAGCAGTGGGCAGCCATGGGTGGCGCCCGGGGACCCATCTTCAGCTGTAAAGGTCATGGTCAGAATCATCTGGTGGGAGGATTTTACCCTAACATGAATATATGATCAAAAACATGCTTTTTCTGATCATTTGAGGCTCATATTGGAATTCAACAAATTTCACACTTTTTCCCCAAAGTACATTTGAATTCATTTTTACTATTGACTTGTCTGGCCTGGAATTCAAAGAAAAAAATTCTGTTGCAATTAGTGGTAGGTTAAAGCCCAAATTAATGATGTAGATATGTAGAATATATAATAGTTCAAAAATAGTGTAGCATAATATGAATGATATTGTTGTGACCATCTACATAATATACAGATTAAAACAAAATAATCTAGTTAATATTTAGTTTAATTTTAACTCTGTCACAGTATGTGATTATATAAGTGTTTAATGTCCCTGAAGGGGCTTTTGTTAATGACAACTATATTAAAGCTGGTTTCCCACGCTGTTGAAGAGCAACAACAGCTGACAAAAATACACATTTTAGGTTTTTCAAAGGGAAAAACATTTTCAAGTACTGCACTTGAACCTGCTCCATTTATTTAAGTAGAACATATGAGCCTGTGCACGCAAATACACGTACAATAACATCACAGCTGAGTTCAGTTCAGTTTACCGACTGTTTTGTGTCTTTAATTTAACGTTCAGGATTTATTTAGTTTTTTGTGTGATCCCTACAGTGCTTTAGTTTATTACACGTCGTCAGTTATACACAGAGTTAACGACGCAACCATCCACTTCTGCTAAATATATCAAACTTTATAGCTATTCAGATTAAAAATAAAGGTTATTGTGCATATCGCCATAAAAATGGGATGCGCCTCTTTTAAACACATGCAGTGAACAACAAAAAAATATATTATATTGTTAGTCATTTCTTTGAGCTCTTTTTTTGTACAATTTATACTTAAACAGAACAAAACCAGGACATTTTAAAGGTTTTTTGCATCTAATTGTAATATTCTTCCGACACCGTTTTATTCAAAGATTATTTTTTTTACTGTTCTCATTATCAATTCCTTAATTGTGATGTTTTTCTTTAATTATTTTTATTATTAACTTTGAAATTGTCTAAATAAAAAAGTACTTTGTGAACTATTATTATTAAAATACCTCTGGATGATGACTCTTTTGCCTCTTAATGTTATTAAACTGGAGAAAAGTTTCCAAAAACCATTTATATGTTTTTATTCATTAGTTTTCAGATGGAATCCTCCAGTGTTTCAAATGTGTAAAGTCTGCCACCTGCTGGACATTTTATTACATTACTTGGATTGGTAACTTGAATTTTCCCATTTTAAGGCTCAATATGTAAGTGAAAGTCTTTCTAAATTCGCAAGTATAGTTGACATTTTTGGTGTTTTCGGGCCTAAAATCAAAATAACCCTAATATGACAGTTTTAGAGAAAAAAATTCTTAGAAGCATATATAAAACTGACTAAAATTAAAAGTAATTTATAGCAATATTGGAACACTGACATGATGATAAATACAACTGTCAAAGTATTTTAAATTAAATAACTAGGTAAGAGGAAACAGAACATATGTTAGTTTTTTCTAATGTTTTCCTCAGGAGGAAATAACATGTGGAAAAAACCATGTGAGTCAATATAGAATCTCAAATTGAAACTGAAATTGAACAGTACATTTATAGTAATGAATCCATGTATCATTCGTCCATTCCTTTTTCAAAATAAAACAATGAAAAAACAACTTGTTTCTTCATTATTTGTTTCCAAAACCAAAATGGAAAAAAGGGATAACGATGTGGTTTTTTTCAGTTTTCCTTTGTGTCTTTAAATGAATAATGAAAAAAGCGGATAACGGTCGTTTCCCGTTTTAACTAATTTTGAGCTCAAGTAAATTGAGTAACCCGGAAATTAATTTTAACCTAAAGAAACGTATCCAGCGGACCTGATGATGATCATCTTCAGCTTCTTCGTGTGTTCCTGCATCCTCAGTCCCGTGTGAACGAATATATTCAAAGGCAGGGAAGTGATTACTAGCCCCTCCCCCATGAAGGACGACACTTAATGGTGATTTTTAGATTTTATACCATCAAGAATATTCAAATTTTGTGGGACTTTGTGCCCCCAAAACATCTGGTGCTCTTGGCGACTGCCTAGTCTGCCTATACCCAACACCGGCTCTGAATATGATTATGACATAAAATAAAGTTCCACACAAGTTTCACATACAACTTTAACATTCTCCATTTATTTTAAACACTCGCTTGAAAAAACTTTAGTGCAAATCATACAGAGGAACCATTTAGAGATTGATAACATGATTTTAAATTATTAATAAATATACATGACAATTTTACACTTTGAAATGCTACAAGCACTTTTCACAGTTAAATAAGTCTCCCAAATCATCCTGTACATCCAATGTTTCACGGTCCGTCTGAAAGAAATAAGAATTTATAATAAAATTAAATTAAAAAAAAGCAAATCAGAGCTGAAAAAAAAAGACAAAAATTAGAAATGTAGTTTTTGCAGAGACGGACCGTTGCTCTCTTGTTTCAGATGTTCTTAAGTTTTAATGAGAAAAACCGAACATGTCTGGAGTCTATTATAATTAAATAACTACCCTGTGGCGCTTCAGTCTGAGTGGATGAAAAATTAAATCAATGACACAATGGATTGAATTAAGTAAGAATAGAACCTTCCACTGAAATAACATTTACACCATTCAATTCAAGCAAAAAAAACAAAAACAAAAAATCGAAATTAAATAAAACTCCCTATAATCGATGTTACACCTTGTGTTTTTCAATTTAAAGTATACATGTTGGAGTGGTTTCACGTGACGTCACATTGGTATAAAGTCAACGCACGAATGTCAGATGGGGGTCAGGAAGTGAATCCGAGTGATTTGTACGTTGGGAAAATGCCTACGCATTTGGCAGTTTACGGCTGCGCTAATCCGTCTAACTGAGAGAAGGAGAAGCAATTTTTTTTTTTTTTTTTTTTTTTTTTTTTTTTTTTTTAGAGTGCCAGAGACTGTAAGTCATAAAGGTGATAAATGGAAAAATCCCTCAGCAAAATGCCGGAAAAAGTGATTTTAAATCTGCGTTTGTGGTCGGGAGGAGCAGAGTCTGCTAATGCTAATGCTAATGCCTGCAGCGATCACTTTGTCAGAGGTATGTTTGAAAGCTAACTTTTTTTGTGGATGTGATATATATATATATATATATATATATGGGTTGTCATTAAATGCTCACTTACACTGTTGTAATATGGACATAATTGGAATTCCGTAGCATACCTAGCGACATGTTTGTTTACATTAGTCGCTACTGCTCGCTGTGACCAACGTAGACAAACATTCAATACATCTTGACGTATTTTTACAAATAAAATACTGACCCTGGCGAAGACCAAAACAATAATTGTCGCTGAGCATTTTGGTACCGATGTTGTGGATCCACCTGTCGTAGCATGTGTGCGGGATCAGGTAGTTAGTAATATCCACAGCCTCGATTGTTGGCAGATCTTTGACTTCTGTTGAAAATTCATTCACGATCAATACATTTTTAACTAACTGTATGTATCTTTGTTTTGACACTGGATCTAAATCCGTACAATACGCGCTCTCTTCAATTGTTTCCTCCATAGCGGCAGAGTACGTAGTTACTTCCTGACCACTGCCTGAAATCGCGACGTCATTAAACAGTCGTCACATGACTGAAACCTACCTCTAAACCCACATGTGATCGAAGCAGACGAATCACTCGTACGCTACAGATGATCTAAACCACAGGTGTCAAATTTGTTTTAGTTTAGGGGTCACATTCAGTCCAATATGATCTCCAAGGGGCCAAACCAGTAATATAATAATAGTGGGAAAAAACATTAAATTACATGATGATAATGTTAACATCTACAAAATTTCCTTAAAAATCTGAACAACATGAAATACTTGAAATAAGGGAAAAAAAAGTGCAATTTTAATAAGATTTTGTCTCAATTACAGCTAACATTATAATTACAAATACTCAAAACATTTATTAACAGGCAGAATATTGGTAAAATTACACTGACTTCTGAGGAGACGCTTCAGGTTGGTCATATTTCTTCAGGTTATTCACATTTTTTGTAAAAAGATAAGTTTGTTAATATACAGATTTCCATGTTTTATTGGACTGACCCAAAGGAGATCTAATTTTTCTGTATGTTGAACCCGAATTCAAATGATTTTTAGAACATTAACTGTTAAGATATTTAGCGTCATTCATCCTACGGGCCGGATTTAGCCCCCGGGCCTTATGTTTGACACCTATGATCTAAACAGACTGTACATCATCGCAAGGGTCTCAAACAGGTGGCTCGGGGGCTGAACGCGGCCAGTCACTGGTTCTAATGCGGCCCGTGGGATGAAGAGCATAATAACCAATTAAATGACTCCACATTTGTTTTTTTCTTCGCTTATAAATGGCGACAACTTCAAATTTGTTATTGTCTGACTGTAAATTTACAAAATATCCTGTAACAATGAAACATGAATCACCTGAACAAATGTGAACCTGAAATGTCTAAAGATAATTAGACACAATTTGAACCATTTTCTGCTTCTGTTACTAAGAGTTTAGTGTCTTTGTAAAACTGATCCATAATAAAACACATGGACAAATAATACAATGACGAAAAATATTGTTAAAATCGCCCTTATTTTCCTTATGAAATCTAACTTCTTTTGCATTTTGGATAATCTATAGAAGCATTTTCATAATTTAATGGGGGGGGGGCTGCACTAAAGCAATGACAAATATGTGAAGTCGTCATTATTTATAGATTATTATGTTTTCATTTTACTGGTCTGGCCCATTGGAGATCAAATCAGACTGAATATGGAAAATAAAGAAAAGTAGTTTGAGGGTCCTGGTTTAGAGTCTTCAACTGCAGAGGAAAGGGTCTAGAGGTGAACTGGACCAGTGGAAGGACAGGAACAATACAAATCATATCTATCTATCGATCGAGAGAGAGAGAGTGTGTGTCAGAGAGTGTGAGAGTGTGTGTGTGTGAGAGAGTATAAGAGTGTGAGAGAGTGTGTGTCAGAGAGTGTGTATGTGTGTGTGTGTGTGTGGGGGGGGGGGTGTGTGAGAGAGTGTGTGTCAGAGAGTGTGTATGTGTGTGTGTGTGTGTGGGGGGGGGGGTGTGTGTGAGAGTGTGTGAGAGTGTGTATTCCCGTTTTTATGGAGACATTAATACGTTTCCACAGTCGCACCGTGGGGACCTCTGACACTATGGGGACCTCCTATGGGGACCTCCTATGGGGACCACTAAAACATGCAGGACACTGGTTTGACACCCCTGGTTTACATCTAAATATTTTGACCACAAATGAGAAAAATACACTTTGTAAGATTTTGATTTTTTTTTTTTCCCCAGTGAGAAGAGCAGGACGTCTTCAGTCGACTTGGTCAGAGCTGGAAACTGATCTGTTTTTGTTTTTCAGTGCAAATAAATCACATTACAGTGTTTACCCACAGATTAAGAATTTCTGCTGAAGGTTCAGTGTGGAACAATAGAGTGAAATGGAAGAGTGAGACTTTATCCATCCTGGACATTTTAGTCCAGTAGGTTTTAGGGCTGGGTGATCTGCTCCAAATTACACAGTTAGTGTGGTTCCAACTTTTTAAGATTCTTTTTAACCCTTTAAACTTCCACTCAATTTTGCCTAAATTTCTTAATAAAGTCAATTGAATGCTGTTCATGAACCATTTTGATAACATGCAGTTGGTGTTTACTTATATTATAAAAAAATAAGACAAAATCTGGGATATTTCTGTTAAATGATGCACTAGATAAAACATTTGTGGATATTTATTACTGTTTTGGACTACAGTTCAAGATAATAATTATATTTTTCTCTTTGCCCCCTCATTTCAACATATTCTGTCCATTAAATAAAAGAACTTTGGCCCAGTTCTGCCACCTAGTGACTAAAACTGTGTTACAGTAGTTTCATCATTGATGTGTTTTTAATTAACCTACAATGATTAATTAACCTACAGGCCGACAAGAAATAAAGACAGTTTATAGTTTCTAACCATCTGAGTGCTTGGATTTATGTTTTTTTAATATCCTGATGTTATGTTATTGAACCGATACAGATAATATCTAAAGTAAACCAGAGGTGGTACTTAAGTACTTAAGTAGAAGTACAGCTACTTGTGTGAAAAAATACTCTGGTAAAAGCAGAACCACTGATTAAACTATTTTACTGAAGTAAAAGTAAAAAAGTACAACTTCTCAATTGTAATAAAGTAAAAAACAATTTTTGGGGGGTATGGATGAAATAATACTTATTTAAGCAGGAAAACCAGAAAAATGTCCGAAATATCAAAAAAAAAATGAAGCCTTTAAAAGTGAGTTAGTGTGTAGATGATGTGTTTTGTTGGGTTATTGTACTCAGTTTAGTGGGTATGGACAGGATATTTAGGAAACATTCAAGTGTCATAAATAGGAGATTTAAAAAACAAACAAAAAAAATCTAAATTGTGAGCTAAAAAGAAATCTAAATTATAAAAAAAAAATCTCAATTATGACAAAAAGTAAAAAATATTGGATAAAAATCCAAATTATAAGAAAAAAATAAAAATTATATATATATATATATATATATATATATATATATTCTATTTCAGTTTGTCTCTCCGAGATCCTCCTAGATGTTACACACTGGACTTTCACGGTGATTTTTAAAGCTCTGATATTAACATTGTAATCACACACACACACACAAATAAACTGCACATTAACATGTATTATTTCCAGAAATATACCTCTAATTCAAAGAAACTATTGGAACGAGTTACGATCTATGCAGATACGGTCACCCAAAAGAACTGTAACGTATTGAAAACACTGAACTACGCTTATTTGTCATTACCTTTATGCCACGTTAAGTCGTAATATACATTTGTTGGCACGTCAAGAGCGTCATTGTTAAACCCGTCATACAAATACAGCACGTAGCCACTGAGCTAACCAAATTATGTACAATTATCAATATGAAAAGCTGCAGCATTATTTCTACCAGACATTACATTCACATCATTGAGAACACCGATTTCCTTAGTAGTAATAACAAGTGCTTTTATCGCTAAACAATTTCGACCTGTAGCTGTGGCTGATGTTACGCTGTATTTCAGACTGACACCATCATCTATACTTGGGCGCTTCTATGAAACTGGCTTCAGTTAGGTATCTGGCACTTTACCAGCTTATTAGACCCAATAATGAAATTCAAATGGACATGTTTCCACTCAGGATGTACCTAATGATAATCTAAGATACAGTTCTAAACAAAATTATACTCTTGGTTTGATCCATCCCAGAAGTAATTTCTTTGCTTTCTTTTTTTAAATCAAATATTGGGGCCAAAAATAGGAATATAATCGGGACATGAAAAGCTACCAAGGAGTCACACTGGAAGAAAATCAAAATCTAGTTTCTAGTCAAAATCTAGTTTCTAGTCAAAATATCTCATCAGCAAATAAACAAAATAACCTCCTTAGCCGAGGTAATAAGACAATGACCGAAAGAGTAACTTCTCAGTGAGATGTAACGGCTTATTTTTAGAAAATAAATCTGGAAAATAATTTTCCTAGAAATCTTTCCTAAATAATTTTTACATCTTCCAGTGGTAGATTTATTTTCTCTTAAATTAAACCAAAAAATAAATAAATAAATAAAAATCATCTTCTAGAAATATAATTTTCCACCTCTATTGTCAAAAAATGTATTCTTACATCAGACTCCTTAAGTCATTGTCTTATTTTGATGAGGTACTTGGACTAAAAATGAGGATTTAGACTTTTCCAGTGCAAACTTTATACCTTACCTTATATACTGCTATAAATAAAGACGCAGTGTTAAAATTGTTGGATCTAATCTAGACATGTGGGTTTTTCATGAACCTCAATTTCATTCTGGGTTTTGTTTATAACCCATCGTGTCCACTCCCATTACATACAGAACCTGGCCCGTCCACTTAAACACACATTACGAGTCATTTTGCAACCGTTTGCGGTCATTCTTGCATAATTAGTTTGATTCTCAAAATGTACATGTGAGAAAATAAATAGTAGTGCACCATTTCCATGTCATTTTTTTTACTAAGTTACATGCAGATTTTTGCATTAAATATAATGTAAAATAATATTAAATTATATTAAAATTTGGGGTTCAGTTGGAAGAGTGGGTCACCCATTAACCGAAGGGTTGGAGGATCGATTCCCACTCTGTCCTAGTCAGTCCGTTGTGTCCTTGGGCAAGACACTTCACCCCCTTTACCTCCAGTGTCACTCACACTGGTGTATGAATGAGTATGAATGTTCTGTGGTGGTAAGTGCAAAATGGCTGCCACGCTTCTGTCAGTCTGCCCCAGGGCAACTGTGGCTACATATGTAGTTTACCACCACCAGAGGGAGCATGTGAGAGTGAATGAACAATGGATCACTAATGTAAAGCGCTTTGGGTGCCTTGAAAAGTGTGTTTTATCTGGAAAATTGTTTCTTTTATCTTAGTAAATATTTATTTTTTAACATAAACTCAAAGTGCTTCCAAACGTACTTCCTAACATTAAGCCTAAATTTGGTTTGAATTTTTGGCCCATGTCCTGTTTTTAGAGCCAGTTTCACACAACCACCCGTTTACATTTTAACTGCCTTCTGTGTAATTACGTCGATTACTGACGACTAGACCTGCGACACAACGTCAGATTCAGTGTTTAAGGCCCAACTGTATTGAGGTGAGCCATCTTACGTCATGAAACTAAAGGTGAAATGTAACTGGAGTCCAAGCTCGTGGGCATGCATGGAAAAGTTGAAAACAAAAAAGAAAAAAAAAAAAGGAAAAAAAAAAAAAAAAAAAAAAAAGGCCACAGACAACGAGTAAGGGAAAAGTGCAAATACATGCTGAGAAGTGATTGCCACCTGCCGCCGCCACCTCTAAATAACCGACCTGCCGGGTGAGAGATGAGAGCAGCTGTCCCGAGTCAATTTGTTTCTGTATCCTTTTCCATTTTCTGACGCGTAACAGTCGGATTAACTTCAAAGTGCAAATCCAAGCCTCTGACAGAAAGTTGTACGAAATGAGGAGGACATCTACAAAAGTCCAAACTACTACAAAAGCATTGGGATACTTGTTAATCACATCCACTCACTGCAGTACTGGTTTAGTCACCGGCGTCTTCTCTGCCCTCGGTTCTGAACCTATAATACAGGAAACTCAAATGGCTGCACGAGTCGTGGCGTCTTCCATTTCGCGTCGGTGAAGGTGTGCGATTTTAGCAGCTCCCAACAGTGGGATCCTGAAAATGATCAAACAAAAATATTCATTAGAGTCAGAAGATGAGGTTTCCTTCAATCTCAAAATTGGCAAAAAATTTAAAATAAATTTAAATAAAAGTCTAATTTCAGGTCAGAATATATCATCACATTTAAAAACAATGAGCATTATAACCCATTAAATGACTCCACATTTTCGTTTTTTTCTTCGCTTATAAATGGTGACAACTTCAAATTTGTTATTGTTTGACTGTAAAAAAAATATTAAATGATAACAATATTTACATTTACAAAACATCCTGTAACAATAAAACATGAATCACCTGAACAAAGGTGAACAACCTGAAATGTCTAAAGATAATTAGACACAATTTGAACCATTTTCTGCTTCTGTTACTAAGAGTTTAGTGTCTTTGTAGAACTGATCCATAATAAAACACATGGACAAAAAATACAAGGACGAAAAATATTGTTAAAATTGCCCTTACTTTCCTCATTAATTTCTTTTGCATTTTCATTATTTAATGGGGTTTTTTTGCACTAAAGCAATGACAAATATGTGAAGTCGTCATTATTTATAGATTATTATGTTTTCATTTTACTGGTCCGGCCCATTGGAGATCAAATCAGACTGAATGTGGAAAATAAAGAAAATTTGGTCCTGGTTTAGAGTCTTCAACAGCAGAGGAAAGGGTCTAGAGGTGAACTGGACCAGTGGAAGGACAGGAACAATCCAAATCATATCTAATTTCTAGTTCAAATATCTCATCAATCACTGAAAGAGGAACTTTTCAGTGAGATATAAGAACTGATTTATAGACAATAGATCTGGAAAATTTGATTTCAAGAATTTTGCTAAGAATTTTCACTTATTCCACTGGCAGATTTTCCTTCTTTTTTTTTTCTTAATTCAACCAAAAAAATCTGCCAATGGAACAAGTGAAAATCATTTTGGGAATATTTCCTGAAATAAATGGTAAATGGACTGAATGTATAAAGCCCATTTTATGCTCCTTCATGTTGCCCAAAACACTACACTTGTTCACATTCACTCAGTAGGTAGCTGCTATAAAAAATAAAAATATGTATGGAACAGCGGCCTTCGGTGTCGGGGTGCTGTTCGCCCCCGGCGGGAGATATTTTTCTGATAGTGACGCGTGGGCAATACATTATCCCGCTTATTACAGTTTATTACTGCTACTACTCTAACAGATTGGATAAAATAGCTGTTACAACGTAGATGCCTGTTGCCATTGGGAGCGGGCAGGCGTTAATGGCGCAGCGGGCGTTAATGGCGCAGTGGGCGATTATAGAAAAAAATCCACCCCCTGAAAGCTGGGAACGTCAATTCAAAGTGACCGGGAGCTCCCGCAACGTTGTAGAGGGCCGTAGAATAAAAAAAATAAAACTTCCACATTTATAGGTTGTGTTAAGACGTTTGATTATTGTAGTAAAACTGTGGAGCTGCTTTTATTAAGCTACAGTATTTAAGAGGAGTTGAGATACTTCTACACAACTATGCGACTGCTTTTAAGAGGATGTACTGGTCTTTTAAGGCAGAGCATTATCAAAAGTTATTTTTTTTCTTGTGTTCTGACATCTTAGAAAACCTTGTACCATCAAAACTTAGATCAAATACTGAGTTTTCCCTCCAAGCTACGTGGCTAAATTTGATTTCAACTTTGTGTTTTTATTATCGTTTCCTCCCACTTGAACAATTTCAGGATAAATCACATTTATCCAGCGTCATGAGGGTTCTTGAAATGTGTTACTCTGCGTTTATTTTTCAAAATGTGGACAAATAATATTGGGTGTTCTTGGGACAAACTTTTGAATAAAACCACTGACAATGAAAGTAAAAACCTCCAGTGACATGACATTTACTGTGATATAAACTGATATGATAATGGCTATCTTTGTACTATAATATCTGTGTGGTGTACCTCAGTACTTTTACTCGAGTAGTAGTTTTCTTTAGTGACTTTTATAGAATAGAAGCACTTTATTGATCCCAACAACTGGGAAATTGTTCTGCAACAAGCAACATTAACATAGTAAGTAAACAAAAGTGAGCTGCAATGACATAAGTAAGTGTTACATAAAAAAAAATAAAATGTGATTATCATTTATTGTACAGTGAGATGGTGTGTGGGTGAATGGAATTCTTTGCAATGGAACATTATTGATACTTCAACTAATTTTATGGATTTTAAACCTTCCTTCACCACAGTTTGTCAGTGGCTTTTTGCTTCTTTTTTACATTTTTATCTCTTTGTAGGTCTGTGTTAACAGTGTGTCCTGTTCATACCTGCTGCTCGGACCCCTTTTACGCTGTAGTGCTCTGGTCTGTACTGCTGGTATCGGCTCCAGTTTTGTCGTCTTGGGCCTGGATCGGATGCGGCTCATCCTTCTGAGGTTCGGTCGGCTGAGGTTTTACCAGAGTAATTTTAATTGGGATTTCTTTAATGCCGTGGTGCACCCTGCTGTACTGACGCATTGCAGGGTTGAAAGTGCGAACGATAGGGAGTTCGTTGAGGCCGGGGGTGTCCTGTTTGGGCTGCCGGCTTTCTTTTATGATTATTTTGCTTCTTTTGCTTGAGAAGACAGTCTGCACAGGCAGGATGGCGGGCCTCTTAGCAGGGCCTGAAGACGTCTGGAGCCTGGTTTTATGGTGAGGTGAACTTTGATGCTTTTCATCAGCGCGTGAAACCCCCCTGCGCTGATGGCCGTCATTTTCCTTTGTCACAGATATTGCTCCTTCTTTCCTTTTCTTCACCTCCTTGGGTTTCTTGGGGCAAACGGCCATGTGTTTGGTTCTGCTGCGGCGCATCGTGAACTCCCTGCTACAGTGTGGACAGACAAATATCTCCTGCTGCTCGCCCATCTGTGCAGGGGGGATTTTATTCGATGAAGGCACTGATTTGTTCCTCTGTGGCAAAGCTCTTTGTACCAATTTTTTCTTTTTTTTGTTGAGCACTTTAAACTTCATCTTTACTGGCGTCTCTTGGTTGGGTTTGGACCGGTTTGACTGACTAGCTCCATTTGAAGCGTTAAGTCCATTATCAGAATTAGTAGTCGACAGCACGCCATTTTGAGCTTTCGCAAAGTGGCGAAGGGGAATCGGATTCCTTTTGGGTGTGTAACGCCTTTTGTCACTTGCGTTTGCACAAGCCAGAATATGTTTGTGCAGCTCTGGCATGTTATCGAAGCTTTTTCCACACTTGGTGCAGCGGATGGCTGTAGTGAACGTCTGTGGGATATTATGGGTTGTGAAGTGTGTGGCCGATGCCACCGTGCCTGCAGGTGACCTGTTATGGTAAGGAAACGGAGGTGGCTTAAAACTAGGATAGTGTTGGTTAATGCCAAGGCGAACATCGGGCCCTTTGAGCTTTCCTCCATCTGAAGCCATGATTTTGATTGTTGTGAACAGCTCCTCAGCGGCTGCATCAACCTCAGTTTCTTCCTTTTTCACGACAGCCTTTGTTTCCTGTGGAGGATTCGGCCCCGAGGTCTCTGTGTTGTCCTTTGACGGGTTGTTGTAGTTCTGAGGTCTTAGTTTGCCCTTTTCTTCCTCTGTGTGTGTGCATTGCTGCCCGGGATGCAATTCTTCCTGGTGCTGCTTCAGATTGCAAAGGTAGACAAATTCTTTTGTACACACACTGCAAACATAAGTCTTGCCGACACCGTGGAGGTTTGATCGATGGTCAAGCAAAGCGGAGGGTTTGCCAAAGAGCAGCAAGCAGAATTCACATTTGTAGGGCCATTCATCAGCATGGTCACCCACATGTTGGCCTAGCTCCTTCATTGAATGAAAAAGCTTATCACACACATTGCAGATGAAGTTTTTGGTGAATGTCTGTTGCTGGGTTTCACTCTGCGTGGTATTTGAAGATTCCTCCTCTTTAGCTTCCTCAGAGGGGGTTGAGGTGTTAGTCGGAACTTCAGATATGGGAAAAGGAGTGTCAGCAGCTTCCACCTCTTTTGTAATCGGCGGCTCTTCTGTGGCAACAACAGGTTCTGGGCCGGGACCAGACTCAGTCACTGTAGGACAATCAGATATCATGGAGGTGGAGGAGGCGGACAGCATTACTGATTCTGCGATGGAGGACATGAGGATCGTGGGATCCACAGCTTGAGAGTTTGGTACCGATACAATCTGTTGTTGCTCTATGTGATTTACAACCATCTGTGTCGGAGCGGGAGGCTCAGCAGTGTTCTCTTGTAAGGTTATAGCAGCAGGGACGACGCTTCCTGGGGCTTCGAGAGCTATTGTGCATTCTATTAACACTGTGTTGCTGGTGATGTTGTAGGAGTTAAGAAGAGGATCGCTTAATGTTACTGTGGGTGTGAACGGCACCTCCGACACCGAAGTGGAGTCAACTACAGGTTGGTTGATAGCGATTGGATCGGTCAGAAACACGTGTCCGGGGAGATTTAAAGTGGGATCAAGGGGTTGTGAAAGTGTGACAAGGTTTGTGGGGTTTGCAGCGGTAAATGCAGAAGTCAGTTCACACTCTGAGGAATTTAATCCATTTTCTGTGCAAATTACCAAAGGTTCAGGAGATATGTTTGGGGCCAATACCTGGATTGGCTGGTTTGAAGGGTTAGGAATAGGTGGTGGAGCCAAAACAGTAATTAACGAAGGTGTAGTAGGGAGCATGGTATGTGCAGCTGGGGAGGCGAATGCAATAGTGCAGGGTGAAGCTGGCTGCAAGGCAACTGGGGTAAGAGAGGTGGAAGATGGGGTCAGAGCAGTGGAAGGAAGTGCAAGTCCATAAACTAGTCCGTCTGCAACAGGCTCTACTGGGGTGATGATGTCAGAACTTGTGACTATAAAGTCTGTGACTAAAGGAGGTGCAAGGTTCCCTAAACCTGTGTTTGTTTCACTGATGTTCAGATGTTTGTATTCATCCATTAAGGACTTTTCTGCCATGCAAGTGTCTGATTCTCCTTTCGGAAGCATTTGTGAAATGACTTTTGATGTGAGGTCCGTGTCATCCAGGCTCCTTTTTTGTAAACTCAAATCCAGTGCAGCGTCGGCTAAAGTGCCTTCTTCATTCCGTTTGACGGTGTTGGAAAGATCCAGTGGTTGCTGATTACAAGAGTTGCCCCCGGCCATCGTAGGCCAGCTGTCAGTCAAGACCTGATTCACTGCTGATTCCTCGACAGATGGAAGCGTTTCTTCTTTGTCGTTGGTCGTGTGGTGAACGGGTGAGTTCTGTAGTATCGGCGTTTGACCTGTACTTAAGTCGCACTCTCCTGTATCTTGCATTTGTATTTCTTCATTAGTCGTTACATTTTGTTGAGGGGAACCCGTTCTCCTTTTGAACCTTCCAGCTGCAGCAGGTAAGACGGATAAGGTGACGGGTGAACAGGATTTCTGACCATCCGTGATGAGGGCGAGTGCTGGTTTGAGGCCATCCTGTTTCTCCAGGAGCTGTTTGAGCTTGGGAGATAAAAAGACTGTCCTCTCTTTCTGCACGATTGTAGATTCTGTATTCTGAGGAAGCAGATTCTCAATTAAAGAGGACACAAGTGAAGATGAAGAAATGGAGGATACCACCACCTCAGACTCCAGTTCCGTTTTAATTTGCGGTAGAAGAGGTGGCGTTGCGGTTCTTCTCTTGGCCGACACTTGGCCAGAAACATCTTTGCTTGCAGCTGAATCTGTATTTAAAACCTGGCTGATCTGTGTGGGATCCAGAATCAGGGCATCGAGGCCAACTAAAGTAGATGAACCTGAATGAACCTCAGCGGTTTCACAGCTACTGACCGTACTTGTCGAGACTATTCTTCCATCGATGTAAAAGCTGAGATTCTCTGAAATGTTACTGGAGATATCCAACATGTATTGTTCTGCTTGCTCTCCTGCCTTTTCCACAACGGCTGCAGGTGTTGTTCCATCTCCAAGCTGCGTTTCTTGTTGAGATGCTGCACTTAATATTATCTGGGGGTTTTCCTCCTGGGGTAACTGGTTGGTCTCGGTGTGCAGGTGCTGCTCATGAACCCGACGCTCATGACGCCGTTTGTTGGTGTATGTACTAAATATTTTCTCGCAGTATTTGCAAGTGTGACACTCTTCTACTGTTCCCATTGTATCTGGCTGAGCAGTGTGTTCTCCAGATGTATCGGTGCCAAGAGGAGAAGAACTAACAGGCCGCCGGTCAACATCTGTCAAATCAACAGACCTTTTCTTCTCACGTGGCATCTGACCTGCACTGGAACCAAAGGAGATGCTGCTCTTATTGCTTTTGTATGCATGTGCAGTGTTGTTTGCCAAAGTGTGGATATGCATGTGTCGTTCTAAGCCTTGTTTGCTGGTAAAACGTCTCTCACAGTGCTGGCAGGGGAACCAGTCCCAGTGTTCGTGTATGGCCTTGTCATGAAGATCTGGGGAAACAGAATTAGTTGTGTCTGGTTCTGTATTAGTCTCCTCTTCTTCCTCCTCTTCCTCCTCCTCCTCCTCCTCTATATCCTCATTGTCTCCATGTTCTGAAATGTAAAAATTTGAAAAGTCCTCCATGTTTTCCAGAGACTGTATTGACTTCAGTGATGGAGTCTGGTAAAGGAGAGTTCACAGTTGTCACACCTGTGGAATTGATTAAGCAGGTTTGTGTCATTATTAAATCAAACGTGCTGAAAAACAGTCATGAAGAGGGTAGTTTTCTATGTGAAAGATGTCAAATGCACATGTATTAGTTTATTTACAAAACTTTGCATGACCTCTGATACAGCGCTCAAGCATCAAACTTAATCCAAGGACTAGCTTTCACTCTGCTTTTTTTCATCTGTGGAACTTCAACAGTTTAATTTCTCTACTTCTCCACATTAAGACCATGGCAGATTTCATGTGATGCACTTTTAGGAGCATTTAAATATAAGATACTGAATACTGATTTAAAAATATTAGCAGTAGCAGGTAAATATCAGACCAACTACAAATCTATTTTTTAATTTAACAGGGGTCATATTTAGCTAAACCCACTTTTATTTTCCAGTGGTTCATTTATTTGTATATTTGGACCCTAACTGTTCATACAGCTTGAATTTAAACCCTCCAGGTGCTGCAAAGCTATGTTTATTGTTCATACTGGCCAAAATTGAGTGAATTTCTGCAACTGGTTTAAATTTCTGCTTAATTACAACATACTAGTTACGTCAAGGTCCAGACTTCCAATGAACATTTCTACGAAGGTGGTATAATTGTTGTCAGCAGCAGCAGTTGTCATAAAAACTGAAAATATATCCAAATTGTGTGCCCGTTACTGAAAATGTTCAGTTGTTGATTGAATTAAGACACACAAGTGGTTGAATGGGACAGAGCTGCACAGTCAACAACCTGGAAGGGCTGAGGTGTGAAGTGGCTTATTTGGATTAAAAGGACCAGCGCTCAAAATTTGTGGTGTCAGTCAGAAATACAGTTAAGGTTGGACCTGTAGTCCTGAATTAATAAAGAATTCAGAACCAAACAGAGCATTTATAGTTTAAATAGACCACAGGAAAATGTTCCAAAATGCCTAATGATTTTTTTTTTATTTATTTTTTAAAAGAGTAAATATCACTTCTTTTAGGATGAAATTATGTCTTCTCTGACACAAAACATCTTTAACTGCAATACAGGTGGCCATGTGTGGTTTCCACATTCTGAATACTTATTGATTTTCCTTTGTTGAGCTACTGTCTACTTAAGATTACAAAATACACATTATGTATTGCATAAACTGCACAATGAGCAAGTAATAAAAATTAACTCACCATTGTAGTCGTCAGTGCAGGATAAATGTGGCGCTTTGCTTGACGGATCAACACAAAGGCCTTTCTTCCTGAGAAAAGAACAACATACGTAACATTAGTTTATGTCAAATAACTTATAACAAATCAAGCAGAAGTAGTATCTGATGAAACTGATCATGGTGTAAAAGTAAGCACAGTTTCTGATCTCTTGCTACTGATTGGAAGTCTTGGGTCACACCACAGTGGTTTAGCATTTATTAGATGTTTAAGTCATGACAGTGAAATGTGTTTTCTGCAAGATCTTAGTGGTTTTATACTCATGATCCTCTGGACTCTGCAGGTTGTAACAAATAGTCATTTTGCTGATTCCATCTGTAGCTTTCTTTATAAAGCACCAAAATGTCGGCCATGATATGATAAAAAGACAGACATTTTGGCACTGATAATGAATTATATTACATTTTATTTATTTATTTTCCCATTTAAGGGACTATACACAAGATAAAATAAGATATACTTTACTGATTCAAATTCAAATGTGTCAAGCATTACAAGACCATACGCATCAGTGCAATAGAAAAATAAAGATCTAAAATATATAAACAAGTGTGCTCAAGTGGCAAAATGTCAACAATGAGAAGAAGAAGAATGATGATAAAGCACAAAAGATCTCACTTATAAAATACAATCACAAGTGCTATATCAATTATTTCTATTATTTCTCTGCCTATAGATCCCCCTTTTAATCATGTTATGCGTGTTTGCTCTGTATTCAATTCCTCATGCTCAACTGTCAATTTCTAATACGTTTTAAACCAAGTTTGGTGCATTTTGGCATTTATCTCTTGCTAGAATAACACGATGGGCCCACTTTATCTTGTACAAGCCTAGTCTAATTTTCCCTACAGATCTGAACACTTAAAGTATTATGATTCAATTATTTTACAGTACTTTTGTTGTGCAAGCATCTATATTTAATGTGCAAGATTGTTTCCTGTCATTCCAGTCGAATTATTCAACCCTTGGCCCAGTTCATAGGCACCTGTAAACTCTTGGGAAAAGGTAAACAAACGTTATGTAGCTTTAGTTTTTGTGTTATTCATGCAAAGGCAAACCGATGAGAATACACGGGTGGTGAAAATGTACTCAAATAGTAAAGAGTGAAATAGAAAATAAATGTTAAATACTCCTCAGAGGCCTACGCATAGAGTTAAGGAATCTGATTGTTATTATACAGTTCTCTATATTTCCATGATCATGTTATGAACATACTTTAAATATTGCACTTAATGCGCATTTATTTAAAAGAAATCCTGTTACATGTTTTGTTATAATTCGGATTAGCTCGATGGTGCGTTCAATTGCAGCGGCTTCACCTGGTCTGATGACGCTCCCCCGTCCTTGCACCATTGCTAACTGGTCGCACAACACGTCGTCACATTACTGTTTTGCTACAAAGACTGCTAGCTCCTCCACAGAAAGGTCATTCGGCGGCTGTAATACCTCCACCTAAGCCGTGTGGGTGTAAGGAAGATGCTTGGCAATCAAAATATGTAAAAACAGTAGAATATTCACGAATAGTTTACACTTACGGAATGAAAGAGCCGCGATCTGTCGTTGAAGTATTAATACTACACTGTTAGCCGCAAAGCTAGCTCTAGCTACATTTAAATGTGCCTGTCTGTTCCAGCCCATATTAACAGCCATTAAAACACATGCGTGGACGTGACAGTTTTCGGACATACCTGTGTTTGCAGCTGTGCTGTTAAAGAATTTGATATATTCCTCTTGTGCAGATTGTAGACAGCTGTGTATGTTTTTTTCCCTTCCTTAATGCACCAGCGAGCTTCCGGCGCTCTGATTGGTCAGTGAATATGGATGTCAAATGTGGACCAATCAGAAATGCGCTTGCTAAAGCGGCTGTCACACTGGGGCTATAATGAGAACATTAACGCATCACTGTCAAAACAAACATGGGATTTATTTTTATTTTTATTGAATTTTATCTTTCTTCTTCACACTCTTTTTGAAGCGTAGATGAATCATTTGGATTTTTAAATGTAAATGCTTGAAAAAATGAAATAAAGTGTTTCAAGCTTATGGAGTAAGATAAACACTGATTCTCTCTCTCTCTCTCTCTCTCTCTCTCTCTCTCTATATATATATATATATATATATATAGATATATATATATATAGATATCTATATATATATATCTATATATATATATATATATATATATATATATATATATATAAATATATAGAGAGAGAGAAGCGGTATAAGACACAAATAAATAAACCAATAAATAACCAAATGAAGTAACAAAAGGTTCCATTACGTAGTTACCCAATAATTTAGTACACAGCACACATTAACCAGAGCTTCGGTCTATTTTCAGCTGTTCTACATAAGACATAAAATAATGTTATTCCACTTTAAACGTATCCATTGATTCATTCAAGGTGTATGTAATTGTTTCGATTTTAAGGTAAAACATGTCATGACACATCCATCTGTCGAGAGAAAAAGACACACACAGAAAGACAGAGAGGAGACATTATTTCAATTAGAAGAAAAAAAATTACTCATCGTGCTAAAAGGGAGGAGTAGGTTGTACTGTTTGACCGTGGACTTTGTAGAGGGAGGTCTTATGATACACTAGAAAGTCTGCTAAAAGGGTAGGGGATCAAAAGCTCAGAATTTTGACTTTAATTTAAAATGGTAACATTTGATCTTAAAATTATGCATTTTTTAATCTCATACTTAAATATATTCTTTTAAATCTCATGACTTTGTGACTCTTTTCCCCTAAATTTCCTGCCCATACCCACAAAACTGAATAACTGTGACCTGATAAAACATAATTTATACACAGTTACTCACTTTTAAAGACTTTATTTGAGATACCTTTCTGAATTTTCCTGGTTAAAGTACTATTGCATTCATGGCAGAAACACAAAAGACATAAAAGTGTTTGTATTTTGTATTTTATTACAATTCAGAAGTTGTACATTTTTACTTGTTAGAAAACTCTGTCATAGAGAGCCCCCAGCTGGGTCCTGCTTCAGGGATAAATTGAGGTGAGACAATCAGGTCTAGATCATCAAGGTCTCAGGTTTTTGTGGTTAATTGCCATCACATGTAAAATACACAATGGATCATCTCTGATCACCAACCAATGGTCGCTTTGTTCACATTAAATCAGTAATATCTTGTCCCATCATCCATCTCCCCACCCACAGGTGGAGCTTGAGGCAGTTCTGTTTGTGGTCAGTTCCAATCGGCCATCCCTTTACTTGTGTGTGTTGGTTCATGTCAGCCCTCGGTTGTACTCGTTTACATTTACGCCAAAACATTCTGGCTCCTAGACCCATCCTTGTTTCACGGTTAAAGACTAGTGTGTTCCCAAACAATTGTGTTTTCTGGTAATAGTTTCTGTCCCTGTTACCCCCCAAGGCCATAGCCTGGGTCCTGGCTCAGCTATGCTCACCAGTGGAGACTTCTTACAATGATTACAATTCCTCCCTTTGGTATGACATTAAGTCACGCCAAATCCAATTAAAACCTTACGAGTAATAATATAACCTGCAAGCCATATCGTGAAAGATCAATAAATCAATATATATCATTTGTCTATTATAAAATTCTAACAATCAAACAATCATTGTATGCAACAATGATATTTCTTTAAATCATTCTGAATACTAATTAAATTCAGTTTACAATAGTTCACAATAACCCATAATATCAATACATCGCATTATCTCTAGCTCTGTCTACTGATTATAGAATACCTTTGTGCATTGGATAATAAAAAAAACATGTGATTTACCATTTCAATTATCAAAAACACCATGATCATTAATGTTTATGTATGCAGGAAATATGTAAGCATTCTTCATTGCAGAGAAAGTTGTAAGCACGAATACTTCATTGCACATAGCCAATGCCAAACGTGTAACACTTTCACAAATCTATCTAATCACAGATAAATCAATCATAAGTCATTTGACTTCATCATTCAGTCTTCCGTCATCAGGACATAATTTCAACTCCCATCCTCCCTTCTTAGTTCTCCTAATGCCCTACCCACCCCTAGCTGACAAAAATCTCAAATGTGTGCAACTATATCTGCCTGTGCTTTGTCAGTGATTGGTTTGGAGCCAGAGAGGTGTGAGTGAGGACGCCCGATGTTGTGGTCCCTCGCTGTCCACTCCGTCTTCCTCTCCAGACTCAGAGAACCGTTGTCCTGAAGTTGGTTTTAAAGTATGGTGGCCCTGGATTGATGGGTTTTTTTTTTTTTGGGTGAATTCAGGCTGTTATTTCTAACAATAGTAATTTATGTTTAGGACGAGGTGTCTGATTCTGGGAATAAAGTCTAAATATAAAGTATAAATCAACACTCACCTAAAGTTTTGAAGAAAAGTGGATTTAACCATCTCGTCACATCAGACATCTCTTTTATTCAGCCAATAGGAAATCCAATACCATTTTACACACGTTCTCTTGGAGAAGTGTAATGGAATTATATTGTATCTTAATATTGTATTATTTTCTTTATTCTTTGTATTATTACTTTGTCTTTGTAAATCACATCAGTGCTTAACCCAGGACATGTTTAAGCTGTAACCAGTTGGGGGTCTAGTCATCGCACCTACCCAGACTCTGTCTCTCCTTTCTTGCAAGTTGGGGGTCTAGTTATGACACTTACCCAAATCCTTGTGTTTCCTGTGATTGGCCAGTTGTATCTGTATAAGTACCTGTGTCTCTCTTTGTTGGGCAGAGATCTCTCCACACACATGCTGCCATGTGTGTGTTCTGTCTTGAACAAAACTCATTACAATTATTTTTCTAAATATTAATCTGATTCCAGCTTCGTTCTTAATTAAACTGAAATAATTCCACAACAGAAGTTAGAGGCTAGAAGGCTTGTCAATTAAGTATGTATCTATGTCAGGTTATTGTATACTTGGAAACTTACCAACATCGTCCGTCCACTCTTTTATCAAGTAAGGATCTGGTAGGCGATGCTCATTTTTAAGTGCTAATTCATTTATGTAGTATTCTAGATCTTGAAAAGACACAGATTTATTATAGTCTGACAGTTCATACTGGTCTAGAGACAGCTCAATTGTTTCTGAGTCATGGCTGCACGCGCATTCTGTTTGTCTACAAACATGCTCTGTGTCAGTTATAGGAATATGTCAAACAGTAACCTAACTAACTCAGCTCCAACCAGATGAAGATTCAACTTATCCCAGGTATAGTTGTATCATTTGACCAATTCCATAATCAGAATGTTGGATATTATAATGCAATTAATTGCAGTTAAAGCACTTACTACCTGCCAAGGACGTTATGTTTTTGCCGGCATTGGTTGGTTTTTGTACAAGATAACTCAAAAACGTAAGGATGGATTTTGCTGAAATTTTCAGGGTAGGTTGGTAATGAGGAGATCTGGAAATGATTAGACTTTGGTGGTGATTCACCTTGGCCTCCACCTAGGTCTGCGCTCTCAGAGTGCTTTTCTAGTTTCTCTTCTGTTTTATTAATTTTACCTCAGCAGTCTCATCTGTTTGAAATAAAACCATTCATGAACATAGAATTAGTCACAGGATGTAAGGAAGACACACATTTTTAAAGAAAATTAACCCAAGTTACTTTAAGTATAAGTTTAATTGCTGTGAAATATGTGCAGTCAATTGACATTTCAAAATAAAAGTATGTATTATCACACAACTTCCAATACCACCTCTATATTTTTGAACATTATACATTTTCCTGTCTTAAATATCATTTAAATATAATATAATTTTCTGTATCTTCAACCTAATTCCGTCAATAAATGTTTTATCTTTTTCATACTATGTTTTACATCGATTCTTCCGCATAAATATTTCAGTTTATAATTTTTTTTTAATGCGATATAGGATTTAATCAATTTCTGTTTTCACAATAAGCAGAAATACATCATGGGAGAGTGTCTGAACAACCTGTTAAACGTCAAGACAGTAAAAAGCCAGGAAAATGGAGAGAGTATTTTCAAGTTCCTGAACAAATTTGCCACTTTTAACATTTGTGGATATTGGAAGAATCGTGGAGGAAAATTCACTAACGAAAAAAATAAATTGATAAAGGCTACAAATTTTTCTGTGAGGAAAAGGTATCAAAGTAAGGAGAGAGAGCACTGGGGCTAAGTGCTACTGAACTGATAACTACGTCCACAAATCATAACTATATCCATGTATAGCTAGGACTAGGGTTATGTATGGATAATATAGAGGACATGGACTATTTCACTATTTTCAATTTGTTCCGTCTATGGTTCAAGTCAACGTTTCGGTAGCGTAATGTTAACATTAGCCAAATGCTATCATAATCTGTTAACATTTTTCTCTTGCAGTGTGTTTATGTTGGCGTTTGTTTGTCATAGTGTCAAATGTAGTAGACGGGCAGGTTTTTGTGAGGGTTAGATGTTTATGATTATTTAACATTTTCAGTTCATACAGAAAAAATTAACATGTTGATGACTTTATGATAGTGTGTAATTTTAGGACAAAGTGTTTGCATTGAAATAACATTACACATTTACATGAAAAAGTAAAACAATGTGAGAAAAAACTAAACAAATGACAAGAGAAAAAGTGTATAACAGAATTGACTCATTGTACAATATGGCGTCTGGTTACAGTCGTATCCCGAATATGCCCTTGAGCACTTCCACTCGAATACTTCCATGTTTTGATAGCACTCTCGCGTTTGACAGCTGTTCAAACACGACAACTTTTTACTCGAGGTGTCTGCAGGACCTGAAGAAATGATCCATTATGGATGTTCAGCGACTCGTTCGGATGGGAAGCATCACACCCAAGAGCAAGCGGGAGAAGGGAAAGAAGATGTTTATTTCAAACCTCATCGATAAGTACAAAGGTTAGTTGAACTGTGGCATACTCTGAATGGTGACACAACACTACTGTAGCTGCTCAGCTTTTTAATGTTAGATTGTTATGTATCTGGACTCTTGTGTCATGTTTTGTATGTTAGCTGTTTGTCTGCCCGTTTTTCTGTTATGTTAGAGTGTTGGGCGTTAATTTTGTTACTTTGGTTCATGTTCACCTTGTCTAGTTTTACTTCCCCTCACTGGAGTTTTCCTCCTCTTGCCACTAATCAGTATGAGTGAATCCTCCTTTCAGAAAAGTAAATTACAAATTATATGAATGGACAATGGACTTTTATTTCAGTGAAATGAACATGGATTTTATAACTCTGTAAGTGTTAACTTTTAATGAACTTCTTCCTTTTAATGAACTTATTTCTGTATGAATTGAAACTTAAATAAAATGTTCTAAAAGTTAAAATAAAAAAAAATAAAATGTGGCTCTTGACTGTGGAAGTTGAGGTCCAAATGTATTTGTCAGCATTGGGTGGTTTGTTGGTGTTTTCTTGGCAGGTGCAGTTGTTGATTTGAGTACTGAGCTGTGGTGCTGCTGGAAATGTCTCTGCGTTGTGTTCGTATTAGCCGCAATGTACGGCATTGTTTGCGCCTGGGGGTGCACACCCGGTGCCCAAAACATGGGGAAACGACTGGTTAGTGAGGTCCATTTAATGTCCAGCTTAAACAGTGCGTCACTGGAGAGGAACGCTTTACGCACCCGCAATGTACAGAAGCAGAGACGGAGAGAGAGAAAGAACGCTGGGGCAGGAGATGACAGAGCGCTTAATGTCGCACCATCACAGTCTGCATATTGTCCGTGTCTTGTCAATCACTTTGTTACTATTTAACATTTCTGACGGGAACCCAAAATACTGCCAAACAAATGATTTGAAAGCAGTGGCGGCGTTGCCAATACTAAAACCTGAGTTTTGTGACGACGTGGAATGTGATGTTATTCTGGCTGCTTGTTGGATAACAAATCTCGCGGAACAGAATTTTAACGCGATGAGAAATCTCTCCAAATTACATCTCAAGAGATCTCATCACCCCCCTACTGGTCTCCATTTGCAGATAGGTCACTTTGACCTGGGACATTTCCTAACTTCAGTTGGGTGCCAACAATTGTATAACCTAAAGAACTGGTTAAAGCCTGTTTGAGCAACTGAACACATGGACACTATCAGGACTTGAGGGGGTTGCGAGTGGACACCTAGACAAGTTTATTTATATGGACCTAGTGGGGCTGGAAAGATGAGACCATGTGAAGTGACTGTATAAAAACACACTCAACACAAACAATGGATTTTCCCTCTGATCACAACATGGATTTACTGTATTATTTATCTACAACACTGAGTTTGGCTACACTAATATTCATCATGACTTCACTGACAGCAATGTTAGAATACCAATGTTGTGTTGATTAATTAACTTACTTTAGGAAGTGTTAGTTACTATACAAATGTTTCACAGAAGTATTATTTTATACAAACTCAATCTCATATCTAACAAACAGGCGAGCAACGAGTGAAATATTCGATGTTGATTTGATTTGAATGATTTATTTCGAACATGTGCAAAGTGCAACAATAATCAATACAACAATAATAATAATAACAATGACATGTCCGAAAAGGAGTAGGATGAAGCATAAGCTTATTTAATCCTACCCCTTCTTCACTTCCCCAATAACCTGAATTCATCTTATAGTAATATAGTGCATAGTACAAATATGATGATAATAATAAAAATAATAACAATAAGAATAATAACAATACCAATAATCAATAACTGAAGTACTGAACATAGACATATATACAAAAAACAAAAAAAACTAAAAACAAATGAGCAGATAGGAAAGTAGGTAACAAATAAAGTTTTTTTTGTTGTTTATTGTTTTCTTTTTTCCTCCCTTCCTTCTTCTTCTTTTCCCTTTCTTTTTTTCTTTCCTTTTTCTAAGTTGTCTGCATTTTGTTCTTATTTTTTATTTTATTTATTTTATTTTATTTTTCTATTCATTCACTTATTTTATTCATGTATTTATTTATTTTCATTTTTATATCTTTTAACCCCACAGAGGGGTTAAGCAAAGCTAGTAATAATCAAGGAAGTCACCAATTAAGCATTGTTAGCTATGTAGCTAGAAGCTACAGTAGTGTTGTGTCACCACTGAGGGTATGCCAAAGTTCAACTTACCGTCGTACATGTCAACGTAGTTCGAAATATTTATCCCTTCTTCTGCTCGCTCTTGGGTACGATGCTTCCCATTTGAACAAATCGGTGGACATCTGCAATACACAACTTTGGAAGGTCCTGCAGACATCTCGAGTAAAAGGTTGTCAAACACTAGTGCTATCAAAACACAGAAGTAATGGACCGCAAGTACTTAACCACATATTCGGGATACAACTGTAACCAGACACCACATTGTGCAGAGAGTCAAAGTTAAAAACTGCTTTATGTGCAGTGTACATATTTTACTGTAAAATTCAATCCTATTTTTTCTTCTCTTCCTACAGAGGATTTTTATCCATTAAATGTTTCTTTGTGTTATTCTCTGGTTTAAACAGTATGATATAACACTTTGGGGCAAAAATGCACAGTGTTAATCCAAAACTGGAGGCCAGAATGGCAAATATCTCCACGGCAACTGTAAATTTCCCAGGGGAGCTGACGTATGCTGGGATAAATGTGATCCACACTGCACAGAATATCAGCATGCTGAAGGTGATAAACTTGGCCTCATTAAAATTATCAGGAAGTTTCCGTGCCAGGACAGCTAACACGAAGCAAGAGACAGCCAGTAGTCCTATGTACCCGAGCACAGCCCAGAACCCTAGAGCAGAGCCTAATGCACACTCTAAGATGATCCTGTCTTTATATGTGCTCAGATTCTTCATTGGAAGAGGGGGGCTGACAACCAACCAAATACTACAGATCAAAACCTGAATAAATGTGAGCGATAGAACAGTCATTTTTTGTTGACGTGGACCAAACCATTTCATGGCATTGGTGCCTGGAAGTGTAGCTTTAAAGGCCATTAAAACAACAATAGTTTTTGACAGGACACATGAGATGCAGAGCACAAAGGTGATTCCAAAGGCTGTGTGTCGCAGCATACAGGACCACTCCGACGGTGCCCCAATGAAAGTTATTGAACATAAGAAACACAGAGTGAGTGAAAAGAGCAGCAGGAAGCTCAGCTCAGAGTTATTGGCTCTGACGATCGGGGTCGTCCTGTGACAGAACAACACACCTGCTGTCGTAATGGTCAAACAGGCTCCACCGACTGAGAATGAGACCAGGGTGATTCCTAAGACCTCATTAAAGGAGAGGAACTCTACAGGCTTGGGGAGACAAGAGACTCTATTTGCATTAGGCCAAAACTCACTGGGACAAGGGAAACAATCAGGAGAATCTGAAAAGGACCAAACATGTCTTTTAGTCCCTGACATGATGGTTGGTTATGGTTATCTAGTATATATTTGAACACATTTACCTGTAAAGTTACTTATTTCTCCCTCAGGACATGGTATACAATCATAGCAACAGATGGGTTTTCCTTTTTGCAGCACTTTACGAGTCCCTGGACGACAGCTGTCACTGCACACTGACACAGGAACCTGTCAAATACAAACTCAGACATAAACAAATATACTGTACAGATGTTATTACAAAGATAAATATAATAATACCTGAAATGACCCTAGGTCATAATTCTCCTTACTTGTGTACTTCTTTCCATCCATGTGATGTCTTTAGTGATATGGAACTGCTGGCCCGGTGGCAGCGAAGCTTCATATACTCCAACTGGTACAATTTCAATTCTTCCATTTTGACTCTTCTGCCAGTTTACCAGCTCATATTTGGCCACAGGATCACCATTGGCATCAAACCAAACACTATGACCATTCTGAGAGAAATTAACTTTCTTCAGCTGAGTGAAAATCTGTGTGAAATAATTAAGTTGTCACAGAGTACAAATATAATTTACAAAAGATATATTTGAAATAAACAATACGATTATTTAATTTCTTTTCTTTTTTTTTTTAAATTGTGGAGATTTGAACTGAAGCCTGTTACTTGTTTTTCTAGACAGACCTGTGTGGACTGAATCTTCGCAAACTGGTCACAATGACTTGTGGAATTTCTTTCCACACATAATTCATTGTGAATGGCATGTGCTATTGCATACACAGACTGATACAACATGGCAGCATATCGGAGATGAGATTTGTCTGCATATAAACTCTGGAGATTGTGCATGTCTTCAGTTCCATCACACACCCTCTCATCTGTAGCTTCACCTAAAACACAGTGGGTTTCATTTTACATCACCTATATATACTTTCTGTCATGGGGGGTTGTGGTAGAAGGACTCAAATGCACGATGTTGAAGGGAGAACAGATTTAATAAAGAAAACAATGAAAGGACAAGTGAATAAAACAGAACCCTAGTCAAACAAACCCTGGGGTAGATCAGCCAGAGTCCATGGGGATGAAATGAATGTCTGGGTTATGGAGAGAAGAAAGACTGATAAGATGTTGGCTACACAACAAATTGTCCCCTAGGAGGATAATAAAGTTTTCTGAACTGAACTATGAGTGTTATTACAACCACTTCCTCACCTTTTCTCAGTCTGCAGTTAAAAGCTTCCTCCCAGAACTCAGTAAGCACAGGGGATGCAGTCACTGTAGTAGGAGACAGATCCAGTAAGAAGTCTCTGAGTCCTGGGATGACAGACTGTTCAATGGTAAATCCAAGGGTTCCTGCAAAGAAGTTATACTTCAATAAGTCTGTGTTTGTTATCCAGGCCTCACTACCGATCCACTGGTGAGGAGGAAAAGGCTGGAGCGACAGCTCCTCTAAAAGGATCCTCATGTCTGGAGAGTTTGAAAATACCACAACAACTGTAGATGTTGACCTGAAAGAACAATTTGTATCAAATAAATGAAGTTCACATAAAATTATTTACATTATGTATGTAGGATAGACTAACCAGTATCAGAGCATTGGGGTTAAGGTGAGTACCAATCATACTAATGCAACCTGGAGTGACATGTAACTGACCAGGTTTTTTTTAACAGATGAGTATAACTGAATTGGATATTTTAAAATTTGACTTTATTTTATTACTGTTGTTTATTATTGTATTTACTTTACAGGACACTTTCCTCAATATTACAGATGTATTTCCATGCATTACACAGGTATCCACAGTCCATTACAGTTGTACATAAAACTCTACTGCACCAGGATAATTTAACCTGTGTTCCTGACACGTTTACAATAGAAGAATCTTTGAACATAAGATAAATATTTTTGAACTCTGGATGTTTAAAAGTAACTTTAAATTAAATTTAACATGAACCTTGCAACACCAGGTCTACAGTTTCACTTTCTGAACCCCAGAGTTTTGTCTTACAGGATGTTTCTATAGATACCTGCGGATAACTTCAGCCACTCTCTGGATTCTGCTTCGTGGGTTGGTCCAATAGACAGATTCAGAGTATTCCACACAGATGCCTTCTCTCTGTGCTGCATCCAGGAATGATGCCATGCCATTATTCCCATAGTCTGTGTCAGACCGAACAGCTCCTATCCAAGTCCAACCAAAATGTTTGACCAGTTTGACCAGTGCATCAACCTGGAACTGGTCACTGGGGATTGTTCTGAAGAAGGTTGGATATTGCCGTTTATCAGACAAACAAGCACAAGTGGCAGTAGGACTGACCTGATGAAAAACAAGTATAAACAGGTTTAGTAACATCCAAACAGTTAAACACAGCAGCATCAATATAAAGACTAAAGAGAAAAACTATTTACCTGAGGAATGTCAAAAGATCCAATGATGTGTGATATGGCAATAGATG
Organism: Siphamia tubifer; assembly: GCA_020466265.1. Lineage (NCBI taxonomy): Eukaryota > Metazoa > Chordata > Actinopteri > Kurtiformes > Apogonidae > Siphamia > Siphamia tubifer. The sequence goes on along the minus strand of CM035789.1, from coordinate 5,106,747 downwards.
GTGCTGATCCAAACCCACCAACAATAGCCAGAACCATGTCAGAGTTTGAGCAGTTCTGACTGGTGTCAAATTCTGGGTCCTGGCCATTTATGAGTTGAAGGACTTTTTGCACAGTAACAGATCCCGAATCACATGCATCATGGATTTGGTAACCCAATGTAACACCTGGCAGCAGATCTGTGCTGTTGTTTATCTCATCAATGGCAAATATCATGGTGCGTGCAAAGTATATGCCACTTGACCTAATGCTGCAAAAACATTCATGTCACTGTTGAAACTCACACATTATCAGAACAAATTAAAAGTTGAGGAAAGAACAAATTCTCGTCATTTATTGAAAATTATTGGATGAAAAAGGAATGTAATTCCAAGTGTTAGATGAGGAAAACAAATCACAGTGTTTTATATACTTTGACTAACAGAATATTTAAAAATATCAATAAGAAAAAGATGTCTTTTAGTCATTGTAGTTTCTTACACTGGTTTATAGACAATTGGGGGAAAAAAATTTCATGTCACTTGTAACTTTGTCTATGTAATAAAACAAATCAAAACATGAGAATAGATTATACTGTCCTAATAATTTCTCATATCAGTTAAAGACAACATTCTATAAAAAACACTTCACACACACTCACTGTTCACAGAGACTCACACAAACTAATTTAATTATTATAGTGTAAAACTGTACAAACTAAAAATAATTCATAGACATGGAGATTATTCAGAAAAACACAAAGTTTGCTTTAAGGTTATCATCACAACATATGTATGACTACAGTCTAACATCCTGTCATTTCTACATCTCCCTCTGACTTACCCCCCTGTGCACCTCAGTGGCTCAGGCATGATGCTGTAGTCAGGCTCCTCTGGGGGCATGGCATAATGAATGCCGAAAACACCTCCGATAATGTAGTCTCCATCCATGGAGAATGCAGGTAGATCAGTATTACCCTGGAGTTTACATTTCAGTGATGCAGCCTTAGTACTGACTGTGCCAGTATTAGACTGTGTAAACTCAGGCAGGTGTTTAAGACCATCCCCTGATCTATCCCAGACAAGAGCAGAAGGCTGTTGGAAAAAACACAGAGTCAGAGTCAGACCAATAAAGACAACAGAGTTAATCATGGCTCAAATCTGGTCATGAGTGTGTTCTTCATTAGTTAATATAGACTTTGAGACAAATGCCCTCCCTCCTTCCACTGCAAAACAACAAATCAAACAACAGAGGGAGGTGTCATTGTTTTTTAATTTAATTCTATATATATTTTGCATTTTTCTTATTTATTTAACAATATTTTTTCACTTTTACATATACTATATTTTCTAACATTAATCCTTATTTCCTTTCAATCTTATTTTTTATTCTTGACTTTGTTAGAGCCTCTAATACTTGACGGTTTAAAACTGAATTTTCAAACAAACCACATGACCATGGACAAAACCCATGTTAAATCATGTGATGACCTATCAGCCACCCCTATTGACACTGAGGCCCCGGTGACTGTGCACTGACCCTGAAAGACCAGATAGAATGGAGGTCAACATTAGTGTCCAAATTTGACCTTGTAAATGGAGGTCAAGGTCAGGAGTCAAATATATTTTTCAAGAGTTTCTAAAGATGCAGCATCACACTGAAAATCAAACAAAGTGTATATGTTATATTATTCAAGACTGTCACTTTTGTCGTGATGCAACTATTTATTTCAAAACAAAGTTTCAAAAGCAGCTGTATTTGTAGTAAATATTTCATTTAATGAGAACATGTAGTGCAACAAACAACATTAATAATGGCTAATTTGTTAAAATATCTCAGTTGTAAAAGCAATTACATTTTGTATAGTCATTCGTATTGTCTTGTCATAATATACAGTTACATTATGTTTAGATTTTACAAATATAAACTGCCATTTAACCACACTCATTTCTTTCTCTGTGAATACAAAACAGTCAAAATGTTATGTTTCACTGAGTCAGAGAAATTGCAATTTTTTTTTTCAGTTCTACTACATATTTCAAAATATAACTTTTAAGATCCAAACATTTATAAAACCACACAAAAGAAAATACAGAATGGATTATCTCACAATATTAAAGTGTAATATGAAAGTTTTTTTCATCCTTAAATTTAGACTTAGCATTGTTCAGAAATTAATGTTAAAACAATGTGTGAAAATGACCATGATCCATACATCCTATCTTCATTAAATCAGATTAAAAGATGCTGATTTTACAGGAAATGGAGTTATTCCTTTCCCACAAGAGACACGTCATGGGAGGTAAACATATAATGGTGGATGAGCTGAATTCTATGTTGTGGGTACATGAGTAGCAGTTGAAGTAGTTGTGAGTGAGACATAGAAGCTGGAAACACCTGACTTTGGAAAAAACATGTAAATATCGATAAATGGTTTTCACGCTTTCATGAGGTGGTTTTTCAGACGTTTCGATATTATAATGTATCGCAAAAGCGCAATGGAAACACTTTTACCGAAATTATATGTCACAGGATATGACGAATATGGTCACATGTGAAAATGGCAGCCACAGTCACTGTAACCATAACAACCATTGACTCCTCGGACGAGAGAACTTAGAATGATGCTCAGGGTGATTCCTACAGTAGACACAGTGAAGGTTTACTTTTATTATCTGTTAGTTTTCAAATATTTAAGTTGGTTTTTTACAGAGAAATATATTATCTGTTCTGTAAAGTGTCAAGAGCAAGAACTGTGTAAAAATCTCTACATACAATTATCATAAAGAGATAAAGAGGGGGGATCCATGGGTCAACGCTGCTGGGATGCAAGTCAGGGCCTGATAAACCCTGGTTGGGTCGCCTGGGCGAGGGTGTATGATGTTGCGAGACCTGAAACACCCAATGAACCCAGGTCACATCACTGATGATGCTTCCCAGCGCATTCGTAGGATGTATCATTCACCTCATTTGTTGTTGTTATTAAGTGCTGAGCATATTTACACTGAATATTGTGAACTGACAATGTAGGGACCACATGTACAGACCCTTATAATGTGAACCAGGTGGTTTGTTTGACATGTTTAGTGCCTTTAAAGAGTTCACCAAGGACTTTTACTGACCAAAGATTTAGCCGATTCGTTCATGCTAATGCTATTACATGCTAATTCGTGGTTGTCATCTAAACACATCTAAAGTATATTTCCACTGAATATTTCAGCCTGACAATGTAGGGACCACATGTACAGACCCTTATAATGTTAATCAGCTGGTTTGTTTGACATGTTGGTGTCTTTAAAGAGTTCGACAGGGACTTTTACTGACGAGAGAATTAGCCGATTCATTCACTCTAATGCTATCGGGGTGATGGTCATCTGAAGCTCTGAAGATGATAGCAGTGAAATCTCGTGGGATGATATTTCACGACAGTTATGACACTCCTGCCAAGAACAACCGTCAATGGAAACACGTTCAATGCAGAAATATACTTTGTCGAAATTTTAGGAATATCGCTATTGTTTTGCGAAAAACTGTCATGGAAACGCAGCTAGTGAGAGCATTTTAAGAGTCAAGATGGTGAATTATTGTGTGTGTGATAATTGTGTGAACTCCAGCCTGTCAGGACATCGTGTCACCGTTCACTTGTTCATTTGTGGATGTAATTTTACTCTGGAGTGTTATCATCCTGGGATGTGATGGTGTACACAATGGTTTGATGGAGACTACGTAGTAGTATTCGGTAAGACATTTACAATGATTTCTTTTCGCTGTCATGGATGCCGCAACAGCCTATCACGATAGTAACAGAGCAGCTAATTATGTTCAACGTATCTGTAAAGTAATGAGGGTTGTTACAGCATAGTATGAACAATATAGACTGTTAAGATATTGAGCGTATGAAGACATTCACCATGTTTCGTTCTGTAAATCTGACCGCTAGAAACTGAGAAGCCCCTGTCTGGAAGTAGCATTAGCAACTGACTAAGTGCTACATTAACTGTATGGGCGTCATGACAAGGGTTTACCGTCAACACCCAAATCCTCCAGCCAAGCTCAGCGCCATTTATTGTTTATACTTTAATATATGTGTTTTACATCCTCCCCTGGCTTCATAAACATAGCCATGCTTAACCAACGCTACAGACAAGTTGAGAGGCACATGGTAGGACTCGAGTCGACACAAAGATGCTCACGTGAGAGCTTGGTTGAGCAGCGTCAATCTAGCCTACTGTTATTGGCTGAGACAAAGGCCTGTTTCTTATTGGCTTATTGTCTTGTACATAGGCATGTAACTGTAGTTGACAGTTAAAATTGTTCTGCGCATCGCCAATCCAGAAAATAATGAAAGAAAGGACGATTAAAAAAAGAAACAAATGAATCAGCCACATTGCTACACCATAAATAGCCAGTGTGCTATCAACCCTGTTAAGCTCCATCTCCCTGCTTTGCCCATCATTCCTGTGTATATCCCTCTCTCTATTTCCCTGGCCTCCCTCTCTCGGCTGTGGTTCATAATTATAGGGCTGTGGCCCATCGTAAATACTATCTGCTCTTGTCTCCTCCATGTTTTCAGTATACAGTATAGTATAAAGTTAGCTTGATCTCGCAGGACTCCCTCCTGCTACGTAACTTCAAGCCATTCCCCGTTTTTGGACAGGGCTGTTATTTCTTCACATTTTTGGTTAAAAAAGTGTTTATTGCATGGGTGTCGCACCCATGGGGGATGGGGGTGTTGTGAAACCCCCACTTCTCCAACCAGATGATTTCACACCCCTCACTTTTTCCTGAGTTTATATATTGTATCGTTACTGGATCCAGGAAACGGACACAGAGTTGGTCTCACCTACTTTTTATTTCAGGATAAACAGTTACAGTCGGTCGCAATCGAGCTAAACAAACATCAATAACATTTCGGGGCTGTTACAATATCTATGGTTTAAAATGTTTTCCCGCCCGGGTGGCACAACAGCATATGTAAATGAAGCGCACCTCAGTTCGCCGGACAAAATGTAAACAGCTCTTCTTCGTGGTGTTAACAAACAATCATCAACCAGTAAGTGATGAGAAATGTTGCCGTTGATAAACTATGTCTAGTTCTGTGACATTTACCCTAAGACAGTGGTTCTCAAACTTTTTTCAGTGATGTTCCCCCTGAGGAATATATTTTTAGTCGTCTCCCCTGACATGGGCAAAACATTTTTGTAAGAAAAAAGAGGAACAGTGTCTGTAAAATCAGTGTCTGATTTTTAAAATCCTTTTTATCTCATAATTTTGAATTTCATTGAAAAACACATTTTGTTATTATTTTTGGCCATATATTACTGTTTTAATATAAAAATGTAATCATTAATAGATGATTGAAATTTTTGCTCATGTGCCCCCACCTAGAACACCGCCATATTTTAAAAGGCTGTGACAACCTTGGTTTATTGTGATGTTGAATTGCAATTTCTTTATCGACATCCTGTTTTTTTTTATCATTTATATACTCTATACAAGTGTCTAACCTACAAGTTGCCTTTTAAACATCTTACATCATGTCCCCTCGAAGTCACGCCTTCAAAAATACATGAACGTGCGTGCTGTCACAGTTCACGAGCATTCATGAGAAGTCAATGTCAATTAGCTAACACATTGTGTTTTGTTAATATATTTAATTATCTCACTGACAGGATGAATATGACACCCATAACCAATTAGTGTATCGAAATATTATAAAATCATAACGGTGTCATCTTACCTATCGAGTAGAAACATGGCCGCCTTAGCATCGGTTTTGAGCCCCTTTTCCTTTTTCAGTTGACGCCAGCGCTGGAAAGCCGAACCGATTACCACCCTTGTCCTGTTCCGTTCTTCGGTCAGTTTCCTCATGTCCGTTTCAAGCACAGTCTTAACTTTAGTTTTGATGCCAGTTGTCGTCTTTTCCACCAGAGCAGTTTCTGTGAACACAGAGAAGATTATCAGTACACTGATTGGCCAGAGTTTTTCTCTGCTTACACCCTCTAGACTGAACTAAACATTTCAGAGGGGGGTTTTGCAGACATTCCATTTCAGTATTTATGAGATCATGAAGAGGTTTTCAAGCAATATGGAAAAAATTACCCAAACAAGATCCCCCACCCCAAATTTAAGTATTTGATTGAATAATTAGCAAGGGATAATGTGCACCCCTATGTTGTTCTGTCCAGAGGGAGACTATTTTTCTGATAGCAACGTGTGGGCAATACATTATCCCGCAAATTAACTAGAGCGGAATACACCCGTTTCCCATGTAGATGCCTATTCGGAATTAATGTACCATGTGAACACGAAGGAAATAGCTTTAATTTGAATTCTATTCAGAATTAAAAAACACAATGTAACCGTACAGACTGTAACATCTGCAACTGGAAAGAAAGTCGCGTTTGACATCATAGTGCGTGACAGTTGTTTTGTTTGAATTTGACCTTAGTGTTTCCCAATTTTGAGGAAAAGATTAGACTTCTCACTTCATTGTCGCGGGATGACTCGCATTTGAAATCCACTCCAAATGAAGTAAAGTGAAAGTGTTAGAAAAGGGACGAAACCTTAGTTTGATGTTTCCTGACATTTCAGTCAGTGATATGACAGCACACACACACACACACACACATACGCACACACAGATCCATTAGTGCAGTTGATATACCATGGACAATGTCTCCATCTACTGGAAATAATCTGTAAAGCACAAAAGATTCAATGATCCAACAGTTGTTTAGCAGCTGATACTCAGGGAGAATGCAGAAAGAAAGTTATCAGATTAAAAAAAAAAAAAAAAGACAAATGTTGAGGTACTAAATCCTAAATAAAGCATTAAAATCTGAATCTGTTTATTTACTGATTTAAATTTTTCAGATATCAGAGGCAGATGATGTGAAAGTTAATGTAACGTGTCCAGTCAGTTAGTTTTCATAATGGATGATGACATAAACATATTTATGAGGGAAAATAATCCTTTTAGACCATGGTCTTCAACAGTGGAAAATAAAACCCAACATTAGGTGTCACAGTGAGGTGAAGAACAAGATGATCCCCCTACTGTGTATTTTTCTGACATTGTGTCGTGCAGGTCTGACTGTAATGTCGGTGGGGCCTTTCTGTGTGGAGTTTACATGTTCTCTCTGTGTCTGTGTGGGTTCTCTCCAGGTACTTCCTCCCAACATCCAAACACATGCACTGATAGGGTAGTTGGTTAACCTAAAACTGACCATAGGTGTGAATGTAAGAGTGACTTTAGTGCTGGTTAGTTCATGTTTTTAATATATATGATGGTGTGTTATTCCACATAAATGCTGGTTTATGTACATGTATACAATGGATTAGTAAATATTACACTAGAAAGAACCTGTAAAGTGAATGGATCATAATGTGCAGACAGTGTTTTGAAGTAGATCTGGTCGATCTGGCACCAATATTCATTTGGACTAAAACCTATTCTCTTGTTCATTCTAAGAATTTCACATTTTGACCTCAGACTTATCTTGGAAACTGGAGCCAACCAGCATTTAAGACTTGAGTTTACTTTATCACTAACACACATGTGGGAACATTTCATTAGTTTTATTCTGGAAACGTTTTACTTCCAGTGGAATTATACACAAATATCATGTAATTTATGTGTTATTACTTGTTCATTTTCTATTTTTTTTTTATATTTTTGACCTGATACAATGTGTGTCATATTTTACAGGTTATACATAAAGAGCTATGGTATATAAAAAAATAAATAAAATAAAAACAAATCTGAAAGCCCCTTCTAATTAAGGTTAAATTATTAGTGCACACCACAAAAACAATCTTTGTTTCTTTTTGACAGTATTCTTTCAGCTGTGGTCTTTACTCAATATGTTTTGAAGGAGATGACATCACCTTCTATTAAAAATCCTAATTAATTAAATTAATTAACCAACACAACACCTGGTGAGGTCCTGTTTCTTTGCCTCGGGCCCACATGTCATCAGTCTTGATGGAAACAGTTGCTTGTCTTTGCTTTCCCAGATGACCTCCTGTTCCCTTCTCAGCCACCTGGGTAAAAGGTAAGTTGGCAGGTTTAGCAAAACACCATGACGTCAACTCTCTTCTCTCAAATACACAAGAACATGTTTGAGTGACCCCCATGTGTGTGTTAAACTTCAGTCTATTTAGTTTTTTTGTGACTGATTAAAACATAATTTCCAGATTTTTCCCCTTAATGTTCAAGTTGACAAACAAGTCCCCCCTCCATTCACACATACTTAATCTTATCACTTTCTTATTGAATTTAAATACTTATATTATTATAAGACAAAATAAATATGCTATTATAGATATTTAATTATTTAATAATAATTAAAAAAATCTTCAGTGTGGTGCTTCGGGTTTCATAGGTTCTCCACATGTCCTGGAAAAACTGGAGAATAATTGACCATTTTTCCAGTCATGGAAAGCAAATGGAAAATAGAAAAAGTGGTCACATGTCCTGAAAACAGTGAAATTGTCCTGGAAATCTATTTATCCTCCCCCTGCTTTGTGAATGTAAAGTCAGATGAAACAAAGGAAAATGTTCAGCAAAATTAAATATTATATTCAGTCCACCAGGGAGGGGGCAGCACGGTGGTGCAGTGGTTAACACTCACAGCAAGAAAGACCCTGGTTCAAATCCCACACCAGACCTTTCTTTGTGGAGTTTGCATGTTCTCTTTGTGTCTGTGTGGGTTTTCTCCGGGTACTCTGGTTCCCTCCCACCATCCAAACACATGCACTGATAGGTTAATCTAAATTGTCCATAGGTGTGAATGTGAGAGTGATTGTTTGTCTATATATGTTCAGCCCTGAGATGAACTGGAGACTCATACAGGGTGTACCCCACCTTCACCCATTGTAGCTGGATTAGGCCCCCAGTGACCCCCATGACCCCAGTGAGGATAAAGCAGGTTCAGACGACAAGAAGAGTTCACCAGGGGGCAGTATTCAGTTAAATATGTCAAATATTCTGCATGTTACAACCATTAATGATGAAACATTTAGTGTTGGAGTAATTAGCATTATTACCTGCTGACACTTTTAACGTTACATAATCCACAAACCGTCCGTTTCCTTGTCGTGTGTGAAATGTTACTTTTTTTCCTGGTGTCCTGTACGGGGAAGCTCAGTCACCTCTTTCTACTTCTGGTCCATGTGTGCTAAACTCACAAATTTATTGAATGGGGTTGAAAGGATGAAGTCAAGCTAAATTATGATTCTGTTTGACATGTGGCTCTGAATTTCACATATGATAGCGGTTAATAAGAAATATTTGATGTGGCATAGGCAGACCAACCGTTTTTAATGAGAGGCAAATGTTACGTTCGGTTTTATGTGGACTTTGTAAGAGCGTCGCATATGTGACGTCATACGCGCGACAGACATGTAGTCCAAATTATTAACAGGTTTTACTCACAAATGAACCAGCCGTTGGTTAACAGAAGCAGTTGAAACACACATCAATAATTATAATTTATTATTAGGTACAACATGTGTGTCATTAAGGGAACATGACAAATCAGATGTGATTTTACTATTTTATTTCCCATTAAATTGACCATTTTCAGAAAAGGCGGACATACGTCAGAGGAGCGTTACCGAACTTCCTGTTAAACGTAACGACAGTAGAAAACCGGTAATATTGAAAGAGTCTTTTCAAGTTCCTGAAGAAATTTGCCACTTTTTAACATTTGCAGATATTAGGAGAATCGTGGAGGAAAATTCACGAACGACAAAGAAACTTGATAAAAGCTATGATAATGTAGCATAATGTTAACATTAGCCGAATGCTATCAAAATCCATTAACATTTTCTCTGGCAGTGTCTGTTTATTTTGGTGTTTGTTTGTCGTAATGTAGTAGGTAGACGTGCAGGTTTTTGTGAGGGTTAGATGTTTATGATTATTTAACATTTTCAGTTCATACAGAAAAAATGAACATGTTGACAACTATGATAGTGTGTAATTTTAGGACAAAGTGTTTATATTTAAATAACATTACACATTTACATGAAAAAGTAAAACAATGTGAGAAAAACAAAACAAACTAGAACAACTAGAAATGTCTAGTTGTTGTTTAATCAGTTGTCAGAATTGTTACAAGGACAGAGCTAAACTGTATAGAATTCCATCTGGATGTCACCCATTCAAAAAAAAAATCAACAACATCTAGATCCAGGGTGTGGACTGGGATGAGAGCACGATCAGGGATGTCCATTTGTCTGTCCTTTTGGACAGACAAATGGATATGGGAGATTCTAACCACAATGTGGACCGTGAATAAAACTACTGCAGCATGACCCAAACTTACAATGAAGTACATACTGAAAATAAAATGAAGATATGGGAGATATACAAATAGGTGGTTAAGTGATTAAGAAGGGGTAATGTATTGTCCACGAGTTACTGATAAAACATTCCCCTGACGGCCGAACAGCAACCGACGCCGAAAGCGGTAGACAATACCATCTTTCTTGCACTTTTCGAGTGCAAGAAAGATGTTTTTTGTTTTTTGACCATCATGGTTGATCTTTTGATGATTTTGTGTATTCGAAATAAACTAAACTGAATACATTATCCCGCTTATTCTACAGGTTATTACAGTTTATTAGTGCTACCACTCAAACACCGTTACAACATAGTGAATATTTACTTTCAAAGTGGCAAACTATCTGTGGAGTGATATGGTCACGTGAATATGAAGTGACAAACTGGTTGCCATTGGCAGCGGGTGTTAACGGCGGTTATCGAAAAAAATCCGCCTGCTGAAGGCTGGGGACGTCAATTCAAAGTGAACGGGAGCTGTTGGAACATTCTAGATGGACGTAGAATAAACCTGGTAAATTAAACCAGAGGATGTTATAAACCTGCTAACAGATTAGCCTGCTAGCTTTCTCTAGTTAAGAGAATAATGACTCCAGCCTCTTCTGTTATTAACACCACCTCTTGGTTATGAGCATCTGTAAAACATGTTTGACACATACACACACATAACAGTCGTATGTGTCTTAACACTTGTAGGTGCGAAGTTTTTCATCAGTGTACATAGAAGGCTTGTTAATTAAGTACATATACGTCAGGCTATTGTATACTAGGAAACTTACTAATATCGTCCGTCCACTCTTTTATCAAGTTAGGATCCGGTAGGTGATGCTCACTTTTAAGCGCTAATTTATGTATGATTCTAGATCTGGAAAAGACGCAGATTTAGCATAGTCTAACAGCTTTAAACACCGGGCTTCGGAAAGTCTTGGCTGCGCGTGCATCATTCGGTTAATTTACAAACATGTCAGTTAGAGTGTGTGTGAAACAAGGTGCGTTCACGAACAGTCGGAATTTTAACCAGCCATTGGACAGGTGCTGACTGTTACTTTGCAGCAAAAACGAAGCATGCGAGATTAACTTTACGAACTCAACACACAACAAGGGCACATTTAAAGTTGTTTTATTTTCCCCATGCAATCAGGAAATAAGCATTTATAAATATAATATATATTTTTAAATAAATCAGATAGTTGTGGCTTAAGTCCATGTGGGCCCCTGATCCATGTGGGCCCGGGGCGACCAACCCACCCAGCGTACGCTCCGGTAGTGCAGATGAGGGTCACTCAGGGGGAACAGGGGATGGCAAGCCAGTAAAAAAAATGTAAAAGAGCCATTTTATGCTAGCTTTTTACTTCTGGTGAAATATGAAGGCACAACAGCCTTAGATGACCACACCAAATAAAAAAAAAACATGTACAGCAAATATTGAGCTCACAACAAACCAAGACATTGTTACATTCAGGTATTCTTAAAGACAGTGAAAAATTAGGTTATTTGTGAAACTATAACAATTTAACTATACAAATTATTTTCCCCTTACTGGATGCATGTGCACTCTACTGAACTTAATCATGTTCCTCTTTATGTATACTCTCTACTGCCCCCACGTGTCCAAGCCAAAAACCGCAGGAAATAAGCCAAAATAATAAATGTCTGGTTTGTTGTATATTGATTATTGATTCTAATTGGGATTGGTTTGAATTGTTTGTTTCTTATTTATTTGTTTTCTTCTTTTTACCTTCAGTGTCAGCTGTAATCTTAAAATTACTTTTAAAAAAATGTAAAATGTGTTTATCTAAAGATGAGGGAAAAAACTGAGACAAGACAAATGACAACTGGACAGCTCCAGAAAGAGTTGAAAAGTAATTGTAGAGGCTAAGCCAAATACTTGAAGCCCCTGAGGGGTTGCTAGACTAGCACCTATTTGACGCGCTTAACTTTAGCCACTGAGTACGTGTCTATGTAACAAACAACAACAACGACGTCTTATGTGTTGGTACCTTTATTGTAGCTCACCAATATTCCATGGTGCATGTTGAATAACTCAAAATACAGCATACATCTCGCATGAACGAAGCATACAGCGTAGCGTTATCATAAGCGGTCAAAACTGTGTGTGCTCCCCTCCGTCAAGCAACACCTGTCACCTGAACAACAGTTCCCACCTATATTGATATAGTACCAATTAGACCAGAGTGCCACCTAGTGGGCATACACAAAACTACAAAGAGGAGCCCAAATGGCCCCTACACCCCGGCCCCTAATTGTAATGGCATACGGACATACAATTTCCATACATAACACAGGGGCCATAAGAAACTACACAGTGAACACACACATAAGCAAAACACCATTTTGCACATATTAACCCAGAGAAGACATTTAAGTGAGGACCTATGTTAACCTGACTCATGTAGCAAGCAGAGTTTAGCCACAGGCCATTCAATGATGTTGCTCTTTGTCTAAAGACGCACTGAGCGCACAAAACCTCTTTTATCATGGAATGCCTCCAAAACTCTTGCAAGTGGCCATGAGCCTCGTGGTGCAGCGGGATCCATAATGATGACAATATCCTCTGGTTTGAGGTTATTTTTCCGTTCGTTCCATTTCTGCCTTTCTTGCAGTAGTGGCAGGTATTCACGAATCCACCGTTTCCAGAAGAAATTAGCTATATACTGAACTTGCCTCCACCTCCTTCTAATGTACACGTCATGCTGGTCAAACAACCCTGGTGGTACGGACGGTCTTCCTTTCATCAGCAGGATATGGTTAGGAGTCAAGGGTTCCAGGTCGTTTGGATCATCGGACAGTTTGGTGATGGGCCGATCGTTCAAAATGGCCTCCGCTTCACACATGACTGTATGGAGTCCATCATCATCCAGCCTTTGCTGCCGAAGAACTGAAGTGAGAATCCTCCTCACCATGCGGATTACACGCTCCCAAACACCACCAAAGTGGGATGCTGCGGGAGGATTGAAACTCCACTTTATTCCCTTCTGTTTTAACATCCCTTCGATCCTTGTCTGATTCAGGGATGACAGTGCCTCTCTGAGCTCCCTCTCAGCTCCTATGAAGTTAGTGCCATTGTCAGACAGAAGTTGAACGACTTGACCTCTTCTGCAAATGAAGCGGCGAAGACAGTTAATACATGCATCTGTATCTAATGAGCTGGCTACTTCTAGATGGACTGCTCGACTGGACAGACAAGTAAAGATCACGCCATAGTGCTTGATGATGCCTCGTCCCTTCTTCACCTCTATCGGTCCGAAGTAGTCGACTCCTACATTGGTGAATGGTGGATGGTCAGGCAGAATCCTCTCCTTTGGCAAATCTGCCATTTTCTGCACCATCACCCGACCATTGTGTCTTCTACAGAAGCAGCATTCAGATATAACCTTCCTTACAGCTGAACTGGCACCTGTGACCCAGTACTTCCTTCTCAGTGTGGACAGTATGTGGTTTCGACCACTATGACCAAGCCGTTGGTGGATTTCACGCAGGAGCAGTGTGGCAACATGTTGGTCTTTGGACAGAATCAGCTGATGTTTGGTTTCTTCTGGCAGAGAACCCTTGGTTAGTCGTCCTCCAACTCTTAAAAGCCCATCATCCAGTCGTGGGTCTAGTTTGTAGAGTGTGCTCTGCCGATTGACTGTGCTCTTTCCTGCAGCCAAGGTGTCAATCTCTTCGCCAAATCTTTGTAGCTGACAGTAGCGAATTATGGCAAGTTCAGCCTCACACAAATCCACAACAGTCAAAGCTTGTTCTTTGGGTGCTTTAGCATTCTGCAAACTGGTATCAGAAGTCTCAGCATCCCTCTTCTTACGAAACTTATTCAGAAACATCCTCTTCAACTTCAAAAACCACGCTACTGCTACCTTCAGTCTCCTCCAATCTGAAAAGTGCGCAATAAGGCGGCTGGTACCTTCAGGTGAGTCTTTCACATTGACTGTATTCACCACAGCTTCTTTCTTGAGCTCTAGGTCATCTGCTCTTATCGCAGTGTCCACCTTGTCAGCTGGCCACTCCTCTTCTGGCTTATACAGGAAACTTGGACCCTCTATCCACCTGTTACGCTCGACAAGGTCACGGACTCTCAGACCTCTAGATGCATCATCCGCTGGGTTTTCCTTTGAGCTGATGTACCTCCACTGTGAAGTTGCTGTTGCCTCCCTTATAGTTGTGACCCTGTTTGCCACAAAGGTATGAAAGCGCTTGTCCTCATTTTTTATGTATTTGAGCACTGACGTGCTATCTGTCCAAAAGACTGATTCTTGCAATGGAATTTGCAACTCTGCCCTCAGCATCAGGTCGATACGAACAGCAAGAACTGCAGCAGTTAATTCTAATCGAGGAATGGTGACAACCTTCAACGGTGTTACTCTGGCTTTACCTATCAGGAATGCTACGTGCACAGCATTCTTGTGGCTTTGCATCCTGAGGTAAGAAACTGCCCCATATCCTGACTCACTAGCATCTGAAAAGTGGTGAATTTGTGCTTTCATGATGTCTCCAAAACCTCGAGGCTTGATGCACCTGCTGATTTTGAACTCAGGCAGCTTATCCAACTCCTCTACCCATCTCGTCCAATGATGCAGCAGCTCTTGTGGCACAGTTTCATCCCATCCAAAATTTCTTCTGCACAACTCTTGTAGCACAGTCTTGGCAGAGAGCAATACTGGTGCAAGAAAGCCCAACGGATCATACACTGAACTGGACATAGAGAGCATTCCACGTCTGCTGCAGGACCTTTGGGACACCTCCAACCTAAATGTGAAGGTGTCCTCCTCAACACACCACTGCAGGCCAAGGGCTCTCTCAACAGGAAGTTCATCCCGGTCCATATCCAGTTCCTTCAGGTCTTTAGCTCTATGCTCCTCTGGCAGAGCTTGCAAAACGGCGCGACTGTTGCTGATCCACTTCGTCAAAGTAAAACCTCCTCTTTGACACAGCGTGGTCAGATGCTTGACCATCAACATAGCTTCCTCTTCAGACGCCATACTCTTCAGGAGGTCATCCACATAAAAGTTCTCCTTCACAGTCTGGATAACCTCTGCCGGAAAGTCGCCTTGATTGTCTTCAGCAGTTTTCCTCAGAGCAAAGATGGCACAGCTCGGAGAGGATACGGCACCAAACAAATGGACAGTCATGCGGAATTCTGACACCTCCTTGGTGAGATCACCCTCAGGCCACCACAAGAATCGCAGAAAGTCTGTCTGCTTCTGGAACTTTGACTTGATGATACATTGCTTGGATGTCACCCATAACCGCTACAGGCTCTTGCCTAAACCTCAGGAGGACACCGAGCAATGTGCTGTTGAGGTTAGGACCCTGCAAAAGCTGCTGATTTAGTGACATTCCCTTGAACACTGCAGCACAGTCAAACACCACACGCAGAGTTTTCTTCTTGGGATGATGCACCCCATGGTGAGGGATGTACCACACCTTGCCACTGCGACCACTCAGCTGCTGGGCGGGTACTTCCTCTGCATAGCCGTTTCTCACCATCTCTTTGATGTTGGCACTGTAATCTTTAAAGAAGTGTTCGTTCTTCTGGAACTTCCTTTTCAAACTCGTCACCCTTTGTTTTGCCACAGAGAAGTTGTTAGGCAAACACACATCCTTCTTAAAAGGCAGATTTAATTGGTAATGATCATTTTTGAGAATTGCAGATTGTTGCATAACCTCCATGAACTTTCTGTCTTCTCTTGACAACCCCCTCTCTTCAGTAGCTTGTTCATTGAAGTCATGATTGTACTGGTTTTGCAGCATTTCCTCCAGCTTGGATACAGAAATCCTGTTGACCAGAGCAGACGTGCAATCTGACTTCCGACTTGAGTCATCTCCATGCAAAGGGCCATTGATGACCCATCCTAGTGCTGTTCTTATAGCATAGGGGCCATTCCCACGGCTGTTGATGACCTCCCAAGGTTCCACCAGCTTGGGTGCGTTGCTTCCAATCAACAGGTCAACGTTGGCCTTTATCCTGGGAATTTCCAGTTTCGCCAAATATGGCCACTTTGCCAAATCATTAGCAGCTACAATGTTGTCATCATTTATAGGCATCTTCTTCTGTGTGAGGGTTTGAGGAAGTTCATAGAAGACATCGCCATTGAGACCAGACACTTCCAAGCCACAGAGAGAATACCCTGGCACCACTCTTTCTTGCCCCATGGTGTGTAAAAGGAACTGGGTTCGCTTTCCAGTTAGACGAAGCCATTGCATGAGCTGTTCTGAGCAAAAGGTGGCTGAACTGCCAGGATCTAAGAATGCATATGTCTGTATTACCTGGTTACCTTTGGCAGATTTAACTTGGACTAGCAGGATGGACAGAAAACAACGATCCGTTCCGGCCCCTGTATGTCCACATACCTCTGATGCTGCAGATGAACTTGCACCTGACTCCTTGTCAGGTTCTGTGGAGGTGCTTGATGTGACTTTAGCATGCTCTGTGCGCATGTCAGTCATGTTGTTCTTATAAATGTGAAGCACAGTAGGATGCCTTTGGCTGCATATCTTGCAGGTTAAACGCTTCTCGCAGTTCCTACTCCTGTGCCCAGCACACAAGCAGCCAAAGCAAAGCTCTTTCTCCTTTACAAAGTTCATCTTGTCTTTATGTTTCTTGCGTTTGAATTGTTGACAGTGCTCTAATGGGTGGCGTTGAGCACAGCATGCACAGACTGAAACATTAAAGTTGCGGCTAGGTGCAATCGCACTTGAGACTCTGGCACTTTCAGAATCCACAGACGCGACAGTCGTAGCAAAACTCTTTCCTTTTACTCTTTGGTCTGAGTGTGACCTTGGCCTGTTGACAACTCTTGGTCCAGCCATTCCAGACAGTGAGTCATTGATGTTGCCATACAATGGATCAGATATAATTCGAACATGTCTCTCAACTAACTTAACCAGGTCTTTGAATACAGCTCTGTGTTCTGTCGCTTCCAATATGTCATGTGCAACAGTCCTCCATCGCTCTCTAAGCTTAAATGGCAGTTTTGAAACAATTGCTCTTATATTACTTGGCATGTCCAACTCTTGCATGTACTGCAGTTCCTCCATGACATTACAACAGCCCTGGAGAAAGAGAGAGTAGGCTTGTAAGGCATTAACATCTTCATTCTTTATCTGAGGCCAGGATAATGCCTTTTCAATGTATGCCACAGCAATCTTATATTTACTGCCAAAGTGTTTCTGTAACAGCTGCTTTGCTTTAGCATAACCTAAATCAGGATTCATATGTAGACAGCTACGAACAAGTTCCCTTGGCTGCCCCCTAGTGAACTGTTCCAGGTAGTACAGGCAATCACTCCTGCTGGCCTTTTCCTCTACTCCTTGTTCAAACGCCCTCATAAAAGAGATGAACTGAAGAGGATCTCCATCGTATAAAGGTATGTCTCTTGCTGGCAATGACAATAAACGCTGTTGTTGAACGAGAGAGGATGTTATTTCATTTTGTTTATGCATCACTGACAAGAGTTCTCCTGGTTGCCTTTGATCCATTGCAGGCGCATTGATGTGAAAGACTTGTTGCTCTGTTACTGGTGCATACTGATAGCTTTGCCTGTTTGAACCAGTCCATTCCTTTGGTCTAGTTGCAGGCTGTTCACTTGTCCATGGATGTTGCACACCAGTATATATTTGTTGGCTGGCTGGCGCTGGTTGCTGTGGTTGTCTCTGAGGTGCATGGTTAAATTCTTTTGCCAGTGGATCCAATGCAGGTGCTGATTTTTGAGTCCTTTTCTCCAAGTAAGAATTCATTGCATTAGAGGCACGGCTTTGGCTGTCAAAGGTCTGTAACACTGCAAGTTTAGCATCAGATTCAGCAAGCATTGTTTCCAGCTCTTGTTGCTCCCTTTTTCTCTTTATTAACTGCTCTTGTTCCTCTAATGCATGCTTACTCTTTAAAGCTGCCATGCGCGCAAGCAGTGCAGCCTTCTCAGCCTCTGCTTTAATTCTTGAGGAAGAAGTGCTTAATTTGCTACTAGCTACACTTCTCCCTAACCGCTTACTGGACACATTTGAAATACTGTCCTCTGGTTTAACACCATCATCAACAACAGGATCAGAAATTACACTTTGATCAGCACTGGGCAACCATAATTCCACCTTAGAAATAAAATCATTATTGGCAATCATTTTGGCTGTGAACCACACATTATGTTTTTCTTTTTCAAGATCAGGCAACATACTCATCACAGATGCATGAACATGTTTTGCTTCATCACACAATTTACCAAAATCATTAAAAACTCGCTCAACCTGTGATTTATCTTTTTTCTTCATAAGATCATTCAACTCATCTCTTAATTTGCCTGCCTTATTTAACTTCATTTTCCTTTCATTTTGCAAACGATCGAGTTTTTCAGCAAATGCTTTAACAGCTAATTTAACAACACACTTTTCTTTGTCTTTTTGCATATCAAAGCCATTTTCAACATTGGTCAACCCAGCGGACGGCTCTGTAGGCTTGTCCGAATATTTCGTGCGACTCCATTTCTTAGTTCAAATGTTCACAATGAGTTCACAACAAAGTAGTGATGACGCAGAGTTCAAAGTTCGTAGCAAAGCAACAATGTAACAGAGTTCGCAACGAAAACACCCGCCCCGACTGTTACCAATGCATTGGATTTTTGCCCCGCACTGTGTGCACACAAACTGAATGGCCATTCATTCCTAAGTAGCGCTACATTAGGCCTACCTCTCGTTGGGCGCCATCCAGGGAATATGTTGACTTTCGGCGTGTATCAACGTTGTCCTCTGCTGGTGTAGGCAAATTGATGCTCCGAACAAGCGTGAGGAAAATCCGAGGCGTTAGATGCACAAGCAGCAGGCTGTAGCTGTTAGCTCCCATCCAAACGTGATCGGCTTTGTTCCACTTCGCGTGTAATCAAACAATCAAACTCCTTCGGCGTCGGTAGCATGAAGCAACAGTTTTGACTCGATGTAGAGGCTAAGCCAAATACTTGAAGACCCTGAGGGGTTGCTAGACTAGCACCTATTTGACGCGCTTAACTTTAGCCACTGAGTACGTGTCTATGTAACAAACAACAACAACGACGTCTTATGTGTCGGTACCTTTATTGTAGCTCACCAATATTCCATGGTGCATGTTGAATAACTCAAAATACAGCATACATCTCGCATGAACGAAGCATACAGCGTAGCGTTATCATAAGCGGTCAAAACTGTGTGTGCTCCCCTCCGTCAAGCAACACCTGTCACCTGAACAACAGTTCCCACCTATATTGATATAGTACCAATTATACCAGAGTGCCACCTAGTGGGCATACACAAAACTACAAAGAGGAGCCCAAATGGCCCCTACAGTAATTATTAATCTTTGATTTGAATTGTTTATTTCTGACTTATTAGTTTTTTCTGGGTTAGTTGTGGAAATAGCTAAGTTGCTTCGGATCAAAAGACCGATTGGATGGTCAAAATGTCCAGGATTTTTGTCAGACACAGGTGGCAACCCTAATGATAAAAGAAAAACTGTATAAACAGAATAGACTCTTTGCACAATATGGTGTCTGGTTACAGTCGTATCCCGGATATGGCCTTGAGAACTTCCGCTCGTGTTTTGATAGCACTCTCTCGTTCAAACACGACAACTTTTTACTCAAGGTGTCTGCAGGACCTCCCGAAATGATCCATTATGGATGTTCAGCGACTCGTTCGGATGGGAAGCATCACACCCAAGAGCAAGCGGGAGAAGGGAAAGATGTTTATTTCGAACCTCATCGATAAGTACAAAGGTTAGTTGAACTGTGGCATACTCTCAATGGTGACACAACACTACTGTAGCTGCTCAGCTTTTTAATGTTAGATTGTTATGTATCTGGACTCTTGTGTCATGTTTTGTACGTTAGCTGTTTGTCTTCCCGTTTTTCTCTTATGTTAGAGTGTTGGGCTTTAATTTTATTACTTTGGTTCATGTTCACCTTGTGTGGTTTTACTTCCCGTCACCGGTGTTTTCTTCCTCTTCCCGCTCATCAGTATGAGTGAATCCTCCGGTTCCCTTCTCTTCCCTTTGCTAGTACTCAAGCATATATTCGGGATACGACTGTAACCAGACACCACATTGTGCAGAGAGTCAGTTACCAAAGTTAAAAACTGCTTTATGTGCAGTGTACATATTTTACTGTAAAATTCAATCCTATTTTTTCTTCTCTTCCTACAGAGGATTTTTATCCATTAAATGTTTCTTTGTGTTCTTCTCTGGTTTAAACAGTATGATATAACACTTTGGGGCAAAAATGCACAGTGTTAATCCAAAACTGGAGGCCAGAATGGCAAATATCTCCACGGCAACTGTAAATTTCCCTGGGGAGCTGATGTATGCTGGGATAAATGTGATCCACACTGCACAGAATATCAGCATGCTGAAGGTGATAAACTTGGCCTCATTAAAATTATCAGGAAGTTTCCGTGCCAGGACAGCTAACACGAAGCAGAAGACAGCCAGTAGTCCTATGTACCCGAGCACAGCCCAGAACCCTAGAGCAGAGCCTAATGCACACTCTAAGATGATCCTGTCTTTATATGTGCTCAGATTCTTCATTGGAAGAGGGGGGCTGACAACCAACCACATACTACAGATCAAAACCTGAATAAATGTGAGCGATATAACAGTCATTTTTTGTTGACGTGGACCAAACCATTTCATGGCATTGGTGCCTGGAAGTGTAGCTTTAAAGGCCATTAAAACAACAATAGTTTTTGACAGGACACATGAGATGCAGAGCACAAAGGTGATTCCAAAGGCTGTGTGTCGCAGCATACAGGACCACTCCGACGGTGCCCCAATGAAAGTTATTGAACATAAGAAACACAGAGTGAGTGAAAAGAGCAGCAGGAAGCTCAGCTCAGAGTTATTGGCTCTGACGATCGGGGTCGTCCTGTGACGGAAAAACACACCTGCTGTCGTAATGGTCAAACAGGCTCCACCGACTGAGAATGAGACCAGGGTGATTCCTAAGACCTCATTAAAGGAGAGGAACTCTACAGGCTTGGGGAGACAAGAGACTCTATTTGCATTAGGCCAAAACTCACTGGGACAAGGGAAACAATCAGGAGAATCTGAAAAGGACCAAACATGTCTTTTAGTCCCTGACATGATGGTTGGTTATGGTTATCTAGTATATATTTGAACACATTTACCTGTAAAGTTACTTATTTCTCCCTCAGGACATGGTATACAATCATAGCAACAGATGGGTTTTCCTTTTTGCAGCACTTTACGAGTCCCTGGACGACAGCTGTCACTGCACACTGACACAGGAACCTGTCAAATACAAACTCAGACATAAACAAATATACTGTACAGATGTTATTACAAAGATAAATAAAATAATACCTGAAATGACCCTAGGTCATAATTCTCCTTACTTGTGTACTTCTTTCCATCCATGTGATGTCTTTGGTGATATGGAACTGCTGGCCCGGTGGCAGCGAAGCTTCATATACTCCAACTGGTCCAACTTCAATTCTTCCATTTTGACTCTTCTGCCAGTTTACCAGCTCATATTTGGCCACAGGATCACCATTGGCATCAAACCAAACACTATGACCATTCTGAGAGAAATTAACTTTCTTCAGCCGAGTGAAAATCTGTGTGAAATAATTAAGTTGTCACAGAGTACAAATGTAATTTACAAAGATGAAATTGAAATAAAAAATACAATTATTTAATTATAAAAAAAAAGAGGTACATTTTCGAGATTTGAATTGAAGCAGTTTATTGATTTTACTAAACAGACCTGTGTGGACTGAATTTTCGCAAACTGGTCACAATGACTTGTGGAATTTCTATCCACACATAATTCATTGTGAATGGCATGTGCTATTGCATACACAGACTGATACATCATGGCAGCGAATCGGAGCTGAGATATGTCTGTGTATGAACTCTGGAGTTCAGTTCCATCACACACCCTCTCATCTGTAGCTTCACCTAAAACACAGAGGTACAAGTGGGTTTCATTTTACATCACCTATATATACTTTCTGTCATGGGGGGTTGTGGTAGAAGGACTAAAATGCACGATGTTGAAGGGAGAACAGATTTAATAAAGAAAACAATGAAAGGACAAGTGAATAAAACAGAACCCTAGACAAACAAACCCTGGGGTAGATCAGCCAGAGTCCATGGGGATGAAATGAATGTCTGGGTTATGGAGAGAAGAAAGACTGATAAGATGTCTGGGTTATAGTGATGACAAATCTGAATGGTCCCACACTGACGACTGCAAGATTCAGAGCTTAAATTGTTTGGTGATTAGAGAAGTCTTGCATCCACACGGTGCGGGTCAGGTGGAGATGATAAGAATTGGGGGGAAAGGTCATGACACTTTCTGAAGTGAAGATTTTAGTCATTCAAAATGATAACATAACTAGTGATGAGTGCTGTGGTTTAATATTCTGTGCTTTTGTATGGTGTGTGTTTTATCGTTGTTCTGCTGGCTACACAACAAATTGTCCCCTAGGAGGATAATAAAGTTTTCTGAACTGAACTATGAGTGTTATTACAACCACTACCTCACCTTTTCTCAGTCTGCAGTTAAAAGCTTCCTCCCAGAACTCAGTAAGCACAGGGGATGCAGTCACTGTAGTAGGAGACAGATCCAGTAAGAAGTCTCTGAGTCCTGGGATGACAGACTGTTCAATGGCAAATCCAAGGGCTCCTGCACAGAAGTTATACTTCAATAAGTCTGTGTTTGTTATCCAGGCCTCACTACCGATCCACTGGTGAGGAGGAAAAGGCTGGAGCGACAGCTCCTCTAAAAGGATCCTAATGTCTGCAGAGACTGCAAATACCACAACAACTGTAGATGTTGACCTGAAAGAACAATTTGTATCAAATAAATGAAGTTCACATAAAATTATTTACATTATGTATGTAGGATAAACTAACCAGTATCAGAGCATTGGGGTTAAGGTTAGTACCAATCATACTAATGCAACCTGGAGTGACATGTAACTGACCAGGTTTTTTTTTTTTTTTTTTTTAACAGATGAGTATAACTGAATTGGATATTTTAAAAGTTTACTTTATTTTATTACTGTTGTTTATTATTGTATTTACTTAACAGGATATTTTCCTCAATATTACAGATTTCTTTCCATGCATTACACAGGTAGCCACAGTCCATTACAGTTGTACATAAAACTCTACTGCACCAGGATAATTTAACCTGTGTTCGTGACACGTTTACTATAGAAGAATCTTTGAACATAAGATAAATATTTTTGAACTCTGGATGTTTAAAAGTAACTTTACAGTAAATTTTATCATGAATCTTTCAACACCAGGTCTACAGTTTCACTCAATGACCCCAGAGTTTTGTCTTGCAGGATGTTTCCATAGATACCTGCGGATAACTTCAGCCACTCTCTGGATTCTGCTTCGTGGGTTGGTCCGATAGACAGATTCAGAGTATTCCACACAGATGCCTTCTCTCTGTGCTGCATCCAGGAATGATGTCATGCCATTATTCCCATAGTCTGTGTCAGACCGAACAGCTCCTATCCAAGTCCAACCAAAATGTTTGACCAGTTTGACCAGTGCATCAACCTGGAACTGGTCACTGGGGACTGTTCTGAAGAAGGTTGGATATTGTTGTTTATCAGACAAACAAGCACAAGTGGCATAGGGACTGACCTGATGAAAAACAAGTATAAACAGGTTTAGTAACATCCAAACAGTTAAACACAGCAGCATCAATATAAAGACTAAAGAGAAAAAACTATTTACCTGAGGAATGTCAAAAGATCCAATGATGTGTGATATGGCAATAGATGATGTTGACCCAAACCCACCAACAATAGCCAGAACCATGTCAGAGTTTGAGCAGTTCTGACTGGTGTCAAATTCTGGGTCCTGGCCATTTATGAGTTGAATGACTTTTTGCACAGTAACAGGTACTGAATCACACGCATCATGTATTTGGTAACCCAGTGTAACGCCTGGCAGCAGATCTGTGCTGTTGTTTATCTCATCAATGACAAATTTCATGGTGTGTGCAAAGTGTATGCCACTTGACCTAATGCTGCAAAAACATTCATGTCACTGTTGAAACTCACACATTATCAGAACAAATTAAAAGTTTAGGAAAGAACAAATTCTCTTAATTTATTGAAAATTATTGGATGAAAAAGGAATGTAATTCCAAGTGTTAGATGAGGAAAACAAATCACAATGTTTTATATACTTTGACTAACAGAATACTTAAAAATATCAATAAGAAAAAGATGTCATTTAGTCATTGTAGTTTCTTACACTGGTTTATAGACAATTGGGGGAAAAAGGATGTTCTCATGTCACTTGTAACTTTGTCTATGTAATAAAACAAATCAAAACATGAGAATAGATTATACTGTCATAATTTAAAGTTAAAAAGAATTTAAAGTTAAAGACAACATTCTATAAAAAATACTTCACACACACTCACTGTTCTCAGAGACGCATACAAACTAATTTAATTATTATAGTGTAAAACTGTACAAACTAAAAATAACTCAGACATGTGTAGATTATTCAGTAAAACACAAAAGTTTGCTTTAAGGTTATCATCACAACATATGTATGACTACAGTCTAACATCCTGTCATTTCTACATCTCCCTCTGACTTACCCCCCTGTGCACCTCAGTGGCTCAGGCATGATGCTGTAGTCAGGCTCCTCTGGGGGCATGTAGTAATGAATGTTGAAAACCCCTCCGATAATGTAGTCTCCATCCATGGAGAATGCAGGTAGATCAGTATTACCCTGGAGTTTACATTTCAGTGATGCAGCCTTAGTACTGACTGTGCCAGTATTAGACTGTGTAAACTCAGGCATTTGTTTAAGACCATCCCCTGATCTATCCCAGACAAGAGCAGAAGGCTGTTGGAAAAAACACAGAGTCAGAGTCAGACCAATAAAGACAACAGAGTTAATCATGGCTCAAATCTGGTCATGAGTGTGTTCTTCATTAGTTAATATAGACTTTGAGACAAATGCCCTCCCTCCTTCCACTGCAAAACAACAAATCAAACAACAGAGGGAGGTGTCATCGTTTTTTAATTTAATTCTAGATATATTTTACATTTTTCTTATTTATTTAACAATATTTTTTACACTTTTACATATACTATATTTTCAGGTTTAGCAAAACACCATGACGTCAACTCTCTTCTCTCAAATACACAAGAACATGTTTGAGTGACCCCCATGTGTGTGTTAAACTTCAGTCTATTTAGTTTTTTTCTGACTGATTAAAACATAATTTCCAGATCTTTCTCCTTAATGTTCAAGTTGACAAACAAGTCCCCCCTCCATTCACACATACTTAATCTTATCACTTTCTTATTGAATTTAAATACTTATTGTTCTGAAGGCCCACGCTCACATATCTATTTAGTACATTATTTAGTTAACAGTTCATCAAAGATAATAATTTCTCTTTCTGTTCATATTGTTCTGTACTCAATATAATCATTTGTTATTTTCATTATCATTTGCATTGTTTTATATTACAGTTAATTATATTATATTTGATAGGTTAACTGTGTGAATGTGAGTTTGAGTGAGTTTGAGTGGTGTTTGTATTAGCGAATGAGTGTTGTATGATCGGGACATAGGAGGCGGGACTTAGGACAGCATGTGTGTATGCACCGGAGTACACACGAAGAGAGAGGTCGCCATTACGGAGGAGAGAGGTCGCCATTACGGAAGAGAGAGGTCGCCATTACGGAGGAGAGAGATCGCCATTACGTGCTAGCCAAGTCGGACTATACATAAAAATACACAGGTCGAGGTCGCCTGCCATCTGTATAGGTCTGAACCCTAAACCAGACAGACCCTGGTTTATCGTATTCCCCAAGGGACAGCAGCACAAACTAAGCCGGCTCGTTAGGGTCACACCCGAGCCACGGAGACGGAGAGAGCAGCGGAGTCCGGGCGTGTTCGGACTCATCCTTCACCAGGATTACCAGACTGTTTCCTGGAGACAGCGGCGACGGCCGGTCCCGGTCATCGACACCGAGAGCGGATCTTTCCTCTTGCTTTCCTCATCGCTTTGGGAACGCAGCACGAGCGTCAGCTCCAGCCCTTCCTTTCATTTCGCACCACACCGGACTCTCCTGCGACACGGGTAGGAGAGGCGGCCATCTTACAGCGCGCCACCGAGCTCCATCACCGGACTTTACATAAGCCTCAGAGGCTACAGGTTAGGTTAAATTAGGGGTTGATTGGGCCCGGGCCGGGTTGGGTGTGGTGAGAGAGTGTATGTGTGTGTGTGACTGTTTATTATTTATTGTGTGTTTATTATTATTGAGTATTTGGATGTTATTGACTGTTTATGATTGTTTAGTGTATTAATGTGTGTTTATGTAGTAAATAAATGTTTGTGTATTATTGTTAAGTCTGCCCAAGTGTTGTGTTTAGTCTTATCAGCATCACCAACATACCTCCAGTGCAAAGCTAAGGTTAACATTAGACACCCAGTCCTTTAACTTAGCTCCCCGGCTACATTTTTGGTCCTTCGAGCCGGATAGTTGTGTACTGTTGGTGTTAGTATGGCTGAACAGATTACTGATGAGCAAGGGTCAGATGCCCCCCTTCCACTCGAGACTGAGACACGCCCTCAGAGAGCCAGACAGCCTCCAAAACACTTAGAGGTCTATGAAGTCAATAGTGTAGTGCAGCACCGGTCTCAGTCAGTCAGTGGAATATGTTCATTTCAAGACATAGCAGCTACAGAGAATGTACACACAGCAAACCTAGACATAGATGACACAGCTATATTATTAGAAAGGACAAGGGATGAGTCTAAACAGCTGACTGGACATGAGACTGACGCTGACTCAGTTCACTCCGCAGAGGCAGGTGTGCCTCGGAGTCAACGCTCCAGACCACTTTCTGAAGGTAAGTCAGTCCACCCCCAAAGGAGGGAAAAGGTGAGTTCTGACCCTACCGAGAAAAGACCAGGCCCCAGTTCAGTCTGCTCGGTCCGGTCTGTACATTCTAGGAGGAGTGATACATCTGGCTCATCCTCAAATGGGAGCAGACGTTACGCGGGCATGGATGTTGCTTTCTTATCTGAAATCTTCCGCAGCCAATCAGAACAGGCGCTGCGACGTGACCGCCAAGCAGCAGAACGTGAGCGCAGAATATTGGGTGCTGCAGAGAAGGAACGCCAAGCTATGCTGGAACGTGACCGCCAAGCAGCGGAACGTGATCGCCAGGCAGCTGAACGTGAGCGCATGCTATTGGATGCTGTAGAGAAGGAACGCCAAGCTACGCTGGAACGTGAACGCATCCATACGCAAGCTTTACTAGCTATGGCTGCTAGTAGACCCACATCGGCTCACAATTCTAGAGCTCCATCAGTTCGTTCTTCAAGGTTTCCATCTCCTGAGGGTTCAAAGGTTGATATGGGCAACTTTAGAACCCAACTAAGACACAACTATGAGCCACCGGCTGCTGAAATGCTGGAGAAATTGTTGACCCAAAGAGAAGGGATCCGTGGGAGAGAAGAGCACCGCAGGAGACATGACAGCAGTGGCTCTAAAGGTGAGTGTTTTCACTGTAAGATGGAGAAGTACCCGACTCCACCTACTAGCCCTCCACATTCTCCAATTTTTCATCGGTCTGAATACCAGCCGGAGAAACGGGTAGCCTCTCCAGTCACCAAGACCGTCTACCAGATGTTGAGCCCACAGATAGAGGGACCCAAGTTTCCTTACTTTAAGGACGAAGATCGGAGCCAGTATGTAGAACTGCGTATCTGTTTAGATACTCTTCTCGAAGGTCCGTATTCGGAGCAGTATAAGTACGCTGTGCTCCTTCAGCACGTAAAGAACCCTCGTGCACACAATATGGTCCTTGCACATGCGCCCTCCTCAACTCCCTATACATCAGCACTAGAAGACTTGGACGCCCGGTACGGTCGTCCATGGAGCTATGCTCTAGCTGAGCTAAGATCTTTAGATCAGCTCCCCCCAATCCGAGAAGATCGAGCTCTCGATAACTTCTCTATTAAAGTGCACTCTCTGGTGGGGATGTTGAGGACGCAGGGCCAGGCGGGCGAACATGAGATTCGTAGCACGTCCAACGTGGAACGATTGCTACAAAAGATCCCTCGCTTCCGACAGGAGAGGTTCCGGAGACAGCAGGAGCTCCTGCGTCCTGGACAGATAGGTCTTAACCTTGTAGACTTCTCAAAGTTCTTACTGCAAGAAGTGAGACATATTAATATTGACCCCCTGAGTCACTCTGACCAGAAGAAGGAGAGGGCGGACAAAGTTGACAGCTGGGCTAAGAGCAAACCAGTGAGAATGATGTACATGAAAGAGGAGTCCCCTGGTGAACGCAAGTCCCAGGCTGCCAAGAAGGATACCTCCCATGCGTTGAAAGCAAAGGTGAAGCGACCCCCTCCTCCGTGCCCCTATTGCACAGAACCACATTGGTTCAATGATTGCGAGGGGTTCCAGAAGATTAGCACAGAGGAGAAAAGGCAGTGGATCCTGGAGCATGGGAGGTGCCATCAGTGTGGACGGGATCACCAGAGCCGTGACTGTACGCTCAAGAGGCCATGTAGGCAATGTGGTGTGGTACACCTGAGCATCCTCCATGATGTCATCCCCCTCTTACAACAAACAAGGAAGAACTCCAAGCCGTCTGTGTCAGATGAGACAGCTGAAAGTCCGGGGTCTTCCACAGTTTACTACCTGAACCCCTCTCAGAGCTGTGGGTCAAAGGTCCTACTTAAAGTAGTTAAGGTCCGCCTACACCACGGAGATGTGGTGTATGACACCTACGCTGTCTTGGATGATGGGTCAGAGAGGACCATCGTTCTCCCAGAGGCGGTGCACAGGCTAGGATTGGAAGGCGTCGAAGAGCAGTTGACCATCCGGACAATCCGCAGAGACACCAAGCAGATCGTTGGAGCTAGAGTGAGCTTCATGATCTCCCCAGCTGGACATCCAGAAGATCAGTACCAGCTGACAAATGTCTTCACTGGTAACCAACTGGCTCTATCACGCTATGACTATCCAGTAGACAAACTACAAGAAAAGTATCAGCATCTGAAGAAGATAGACCTACATCCAATTAAGGATGTGGAACCTACTCTTCTCATTGGCTCTGACAATGCCCATTTACTAGTTTCGCTTGTCCCACCAATCAGAGGCCCACGGGGATGTCCCCTGGCAGTGAAGACTGCACTAGGATGGACCCTCCAAGGTACTACTGAGTGGGGAAGCTGTGGGCAGAGAGTCACAACCTGCCTCCACACTCGTATTGAGGAGGTTCAGTCCCTTAAAGGTCCTGGTTCCAGTCTGGAACGCTCAGAGACAGCACTATTGGACAATGTCCAGAAGCTCTGGACTCTGGATGTTCTTCCATTCAGAAATGAGAAACTGTATGTGAGATCAAAAGAGGATGATTATGCGATAAACCTCCTCAGACAGAAAACTGTGCGTATTGAAGTTGAGGGCGTGTTGCGTTATGCCACCCCACTTCTCCGGAGGGAACCAATGCCGGAGTTCAAGGTCTCTCCGAAGGTTGTCATGCAGTGCCTAGCAAGTGCTGAGAGGCGCATGACACGAAATGAGGCACTGGCTGTCTCTTACCGAAATGAAATGAGAAAGCTGGTCGAGTCTGATCTAGTGGAGAGACTCGAACCAGCAGAGGCGGAGCAGAGTGCGGAGTCATGGTACCTTCCGCACCATAATGTCCATCACAACGGAAAGGACCGTGTGGTGTTCAACTGCAGTTACCAGGTTGGTAAGTTGAACTTAAATCATCACCTCCTTCCTGGACCAACCCTGACTCCTTCACTCATTGGAGTGCTGGTGAGGTTCAGGCAGCGGCCAATAGCCATCAGTGGGGACATCAAACGCATGTTCCACCAGGTCCGCCTGCTTGAAACAGACAGACCCCTTATGCGCTTCATTTGGAGAGAAGACCCATCCGATCTTGAACCATCCATCTACCAGTGGAAGGTACTACCCTTTGGGACCACATGTAGTCCTTGCTGCGCAATTTATGCGCTCCAGACTCATGCGGCACAGGAGGAAGCACCCACTGGAGTACGGGATCTGGTTGAGTCTAGTTTTTATGTTGACAACTGCCTTCACAGTGTGGAGACAGTACAAAAGGCCATAGAGCTGATCAAAGACCTGCGTTCCTACCTGTTGGAGGGAGGCTTTGAGGTCTGCCAGTGGGCCAGTAACGACCCTTGGGCAATTCAGGACCTCCCCAAGGAGGCAAAGTCCACAAGCAGTGAGGCATGGGTTTCCCTTTCTTCAGACAGAGCCCAAGAACCAACCCTTGGCCTGCTGTGGCAGTTTCGAACGGACACCCTGTGCTACAGAAACAAGCCAGCTGAGCCGCGTGACCATGATCGGGTGACGATGAGAGCAATCTACCGCACCCTAGCTAGCCAGTATGACCCACTAGGCTACATCGTTCCATTCACCACACTCGCCAAAGTGTTGGTCAGAGAGTTATGGAACCAAGAGAGAGGCTGGGATGATCCTCTCCCGCCAGCTTTAGCGGAGAGATGGAGAAGCTGGGAGAATGAACTCCCAATGCTTCAAGATATCCAACTGAGACGGAGCTACTTCAGACCATCGGTGAAACAGGAGGCAGAGTGGCCAGTCACTCCAGTGTTAACTGAGAACTCGGATGATGCAGAACTACGTAAAACTCTGTTTTGCGGAAACCTCAGGTCAGTGGAATCCGAGAAGGATGAGACTGAGTATGAGACTCTAGAGGCGTTGCAAAGGGCAATGTTTTGCACTCAGAATTGTCTCCCAGTCACTACAACTCTTAGTGCAGATGACTATGCGACTGCAGAGATCATGGTATTGCAGAGCGCACAGCAAGATGCATTTGCCAGAGAATTGGAGTGTCTGAGGAAGGGAGTGCCAGTTCCGTCTGACAGCAGGCTACGGAACCTGGCCCCAGAGCTCGATGGGGATCTCATCCGTGTGGGTGGCAGACTGCGTCGAGCACAGAACTTGGATTTTGACACGAAGCACCCCATCGTGCTGCCGCCAAAACATCGGGTTACCAGATTGGTCATCAAGTACCATGATGATAAGGTGCAGCATGCTGGGTGCGAGAGAGTATTTGCAGAAGTGCGAAGGCGCTTCTGGATCTTGCACGGGAGAGAAGCTGTGCGACGATATCAGAAGACCTGTATCGTCTGCCAGACATGGAGGGCTACTCCCTCTCAACCCGTGATGTCCGACCTGCCAGAGGACCGTTTGCAGTTGGGACAAGTCCCTTTCTACACCACGGGCGTCGACTGCTTCGGACCTCTAATTGTCAGGAATCGCAGAGCCTCAGAGAAAAGGTGGGGCATAATTTATACCTGCCTAACAACCAGAGCGATGCATCTGGAGGTGCTGCATCAGCTCACCTCGGATAGCTTCCTCATGTCGTTCCGGCGATTTACCGCAAATAAGGGAACCCCCAAGATCCTCAGATCTGATAGAGGGACAAACTTTGTAGGAGGCGAAGCAGAGCTCAGGGAGAGTTACACTTCCATGACAGAGGAGGTCCGTGACCGACTTGCAGAGAAGCAGGTTAAGTTTATTTTCAATCCACCAAATGCTCCTCATTTCGGAGGAGCCTGGGAGCGCGAGATCCGCTCCATTAAGAATATCCTTCACACTGTACTCGGACAGCAAGTACCGAATGATGAAGTACTTCGGACAGTGTTGGCAGAGGTAGAGAGCATCATGAACTCTCGGCCCCTCGGCTACACATCCAGTGATGTGGCAGACCTAGATCCGGTCACCCCCTATCTCCTCCTCACGGGGCGGCGAGATTCTGCCTTACCCCAGACGGTCTATGATCCAGCAGAGCTCACTGGCCGTAGGATGTGGAGACATAGCCAGGTGCTTGCTGACCGATTCTGGAGACAATTCATCCTACATTATTTGCCGACACTCCAGGTCCGGCAGAAGTGGACGAAAGAACAAGAGAACCTGTCTGAAGGTGCAGTGGTCCTGGTGGTGGATCAATCCCTTCCCCGTGCAGCTTGGCAGACAGGAAAGGTCATCAAGGTCCTGCCAGGTCAGGATGGGAGAGTGCGCACTGCTGTTGTACAGGTAGGTGAGAGGAAGTACACCCGTCCAGTGGTACGGCTCATCGAACTACCCCGCATCTCGGACGAGACGGTAAGGACCCACCTGACTTTGGTTACCGACTGTAAGACTGACTTCAGCTATTGAAGACTTGAGTGACCTTACGCATGGTGCCAGCGTGTGCCTTATGTTAGCTGAAACCAGTGGTTTCATGGGGCGGCTGTTCTGAAGGCCCACGCTCACATATCTATTTAGTACATTATTTAGTTAACAGTTCATCAAAGATAATAATTTCTCTTTCTGTTCATATTGTTCTGTACTCAATATAATCATTTGTTATTTTCATTATCATTTGCATTGTTTTATATTACAGTTAATTATATTATATTTGATAGGTTAACTGTGTGAATGTGAGTTTGAGTGAGTTTGAGTGGTGTTTGTATTAGCGAATGAGTGTTGTATGATCGGGACATAGGAGGCGGGACTTAGGACAGCATGTGTGTATGCACCGGAGTACACACGAAGAGAGAGGTCGCCATTACGGAGGAGAGAGGTCGCCATTACGGAAGAGAGAGGTCGCCATTACGGAGGAGAGAGATCGCCATTACGTGCTAGCCAAGTCGGACTATACATAAAAATACACAGGTCGAGGTCGCCTGCCATCTGTATAGGTCTGAACCCTAAACCAGACAGACCCTGGTTTATCGTATTCCCCAAGGGACAGCAGCACAAACTAAGCCGGCTCGTTAGGGTCACACCCGAGCCACGGAGACGGAGAGAGCAGCGGAGTCCGGGCGTGTTCGGACTCATCCTTCACCAGGATTACCAGACTGTTTCCTGGAGACAGCGGCGACGGCCGGTCCCGGTCATCGACACCGAGAGCGGATCTTTCCTCTTGCTTTCCTCATCGCTTTGGGAACGCAGCACGAGCGTCAGCTCCAGCCCTTCCTTTCATTTCGCACCACACCGGACTCTCCTGCGACACGGGTAGGAGAGGCGGCCATCTTACAGCGCGCCACCGAGCTCCATCACCGGACTTTACATAAGCCTCAGAGGCTACAGGTTAGGTTAAATTAGGGGTTGATTGGGCCCGGGCCGGGTTGGGTGTGGTGAGAGAGTGTATGTGTGTGTGTGACTGTTTATTATTTATTGTGTGTTTATTATTATTGAGTATTTGGATGTTATTGACTGTTTATGATTGTTTAGTGTATTAATGTGTGTTTATGTAGTAAATAAATGTTTGTGTATTATTGTTAAGTCTGCCCAAGTGTTGTGTTTAGTCTTATCAGCATCACCAACATACCTCCAGTGCAAAGCTAAGGTTAACATTAGACACCCAGTCCTTTAACTTAGCTCCCCGGCTACACTTATATTATTATTATAAGACTAAATAAATATGCTATTATAGATATTTAATTATTTAATAATCATTTAAAAAATCTTCAGTGTGGTGCTTAGGGTTTCATAGGTTCTCCACATGTCCTGGAAAAACTGGAGAATAATTGACCAATTTTCCAGTCATGGAAAGCAAATGGAAAATAGAAAAAGTGGTCACATGTCCTGAAAACAGTTAAATTATCCTGGAAATCTATTTATCCTCCCCCTGCTTTGTGAATGTAAAGTCAGATGAAACAAAGGAAAATGTTCATCAAAATTAAATATTATATTCAGTCCACCAGGGAGGGGGCAGCACGGTGGTGCAGTGGTTAACACTCACAGCAAGAAAGACCCTGGTTCAATTCCCACACCAGACCTTTCTTTGTGGAGTTTGCATGTTCTCTTTGTGTCTGTGTGGGTTTTCTCTGGGTACTCTGGTTCCCTCCCACCATCCAAACACATGCACTGATAGGTTAATAGGTTAATCTAAATTGTCCATAGGTGTGAATGTGAGAGTGATTGTTTGTCTATATATGTTCAGCCCTGAGATGAACTGCAGACTCATACAGGGTGTACCCCACCTTCACCCATTGTAGCTGGATTAGGCCCCCAGTGACCCCCATGACCCCAGTGAGGATAAAGCAGGTTCAGACGACAAGAAGAGTTCACCAGGGGGCAGTATTCAGTTAAATATGTCAAATATTCTGCATGTTACAACCATTAATGATGAAACATGCAGTGTTGGAGTAATTAACATTATTACCTGCTGACACTTTTAACGTTACATAATCCACAAACCATCCATTTCCTTGTTGTGTGTGAAATGTTCCTTTTTTCCCTGGTGTCCTGTACGGGGAAGCTCAGTCACCTCTTTCTACTTCTGGTCCATGTGTGCTAAACTCACAAAATTATTGAATGGGGTTGAAAGGACCGAGTCAAGCTAAATTGTGATTCCGTTTGACATGTGGCTCTGAAATTCACATATGATAGCGGTTAATAAGAAATGTTTGATGTGGCATAGGCAGACCAACCGTTTTTGATGAGAGGCAAATGTTAAGTTCGGTTTTATGTGGACTTCGTAAGAGACTACAATGCGTTGCATATGTGACATTATATGTGCGCCAGATGTGTAGTCCAAATTATTAACAGGTTTTACTCGCAAATGAACCAGCCGTTGGTTAACAGAAGCAGTTGAAACACACACCAATAATGATAATTTATTATTAGGTACAACTAGAGCTGGGCAAAAAAATCGATTTAGATTTAAAATCGAGTTTTATGGCAAAATCGATTCATATTTTAGGAAAATCGTGCAATCCGATTCCCCTCCACATGCACTTTTTTTCCTCGCAAAAAGAAATCCATGAACCAGGTTGCTTTCCGTAGTTGCACATCTGAAGCGAAAGCATCCATTTGGGGGGGGGGGGGGGTAGAACTCTTAGAAAAGGCAGAGACTAGCGCTGCCAGCACTTCTTCAAAATGTTCAACAA
This sequence comes from Siphamia tubifer, assembly GCA_020466265.1. NCBI lineage: Eukaryota > Metazoa > Chordata > Actinopteri > Kurtiformes > Apogonidae > Siphamia > Siphamia tubifer. Next base: position 5,071,481 of record CM035789.1, on the reverse strand, counting down.
ACACTGACTGAAAGCTTTTCTCACGGCACACCTTATGATAAACATGGAGCCAGAGTCCTGCACGGTTCTGATTTTGACATACCGCAACCGCCCGTACCCGACATGTTTAAACTCGTATCCGACCCGTTTTCTGACGAAAAAAAAAAAATCCACACCCGAACCGACCCGCTATAAATGAACCCGATATCCGACCCGAAAGAAAATGTCAGATAGCCAAACTTAAATACAAACATTTATTGCCACGAATATACTGAACAGTGACATATCCAAGGAAGAGCCAAATAAAAATGTTTTTAGCCTATGAACCGCAAATTAGACCCACGATCACCCACGTCCGACCCAAACCGAACCCGTATCCGACACAGCACAACATTTTTCACCCGTTTCGTGAAAATCTGCGGTTCACCCACGGGTACCCGAACCCGTGCAGGACTCTGCACCTTATGATAAACATGGAGCACGATGGGGAGCGATAACAGACGCAATAACATCATATATCCAAAATATTTGTAACATGTTCAGGTTTATTGAAGTAGCTTGATTGATAATTAGGTTTTGTTTTATTTTGTCCTTACAAAATAAAAATGTTACTAGTTTTCTTTTTATCTTACTTTTGCACTACTACGTTTTTTGCAATGTTTTTCATATAATATGAGTATTAATGTATATTGTTTTAGTTGTTAAAATATTTTAAGCTTTCTTTTTTCCAACAAAATATATTACGCTATTTTTTTGCACTTTTTTCCTGTAACAGTGGTGGATATGTCTGGACTTACTACAGTTCATGTAGGCAAAGTCTCAGGTTGCAGTTGCACCTTTTGCAAAACTGATTTATTATTTACAGTTATTTGTAGAACTATTTTTGTTTTACATGTTATTTAATAAAAAAAAAAGAAGATGAAAGAAACCACGTTTCTAGTGTTTTCATTTTCATTTAGCCCACGTGGGAAAAAAATCGTATCATGAATCGAGTTTTTTGGGAAAAAATTGGAGATTTTTTTAAAGGAGAAAATCGCCCAGCCCTAGGTACAACATGTGTGTGATTAAGGGCACATAACAAATCAGATGTGATTTTACTATTTTATTTCCCATTAAATGGACCGTTTTCACAAAAGATGGACTTAAGTCAGAGGAGCGTTACCGAACTTCCTGTTAAACGTAAAGACAGTAGAAAGCCGGTAATATTGAAAGAGTCTTTTCAAGTCTTTGCCACTTTTAACATTTGCAGATATTGGGAGAATCATGGAGGAAAATTCACTAACGACAAAGAAACTTGATAAAAGCTACGATAATGTAGCATAATGTTAACATTAGCCGAATGCTATCATAATCCATTAACGTTTTTCTCTGGCAGTGTCTGTTTATGTTGGTGTTTGCTTGTCGTAATGTAGTAGACGTGCAGGTATTTGTGAGGGCTAGATGTTTATGATTATTTAACATTTTCAGTTCATACAGAAAAAAATGATGATTTTATGATAGTGTGTAATTTTAGGACAAAGTGTTTTATTTAAATAACATTACACATTTACACGAAAAAGTAAAACACTGTAAGAAAAACAAAAGAAATGATAAAAGACAAACTGTATAAACAGAATAGACTCTTTGCACAATATGGCGCCTGGTTACAGTCGTATCCCGGATATGCCCTTGAGCACTTCCGCTCGAATACTTCCGTGTTTTGATAGCACTCTCGAGTTTGACAGCTGTTCAAACACGACAACTTTTTACTCGAGATGTCTGCAGTCCCTCCCAAAATGATCCATTATGGATGTTCAGCGACTCGTTCGGATGGGAAGTATCTAGGGTGACCATCCGTCCGGATTTCGTCCGGACAGTCCAGTTTTAGAACCATCTGTCCGGCCGTCTGTCAAGTGCTTGGCTTTTTCACCTTTTGTCCTCCTTTCATACAATCGTCCGGCACCATTGCATTAATCATCATAAATCCCCACCAGTTATTTACACTTGCTACTTTGCGATGTTTACAGGCATATAGCATGTCGTAGGCTGTGCAATGTAAATATTCGTGCTGCGCATTCAGCCTAAGCAACCCATGAAGTTTTGGATTGCCTGCGGCTGCTGTCAATCAAAAATTCCGCTCGCGATGGACTGATTGCATGGCGCAGTGAAAGGAACCGCCTTGAAGTGGACACAGTGAAGGCTGAGCTGCAGGTGTGTGTCAACCTTCAGAAGGAGTGCACAGAGGTGTACAAAACATTCCTGGCAAAAAAGCCGCTTTTGGAGGCAGCCAGGAAAGGGCTGAAATATAAGAAGGCCTAATATGTCTGTGGTGAGGACGAATAGCAATGGACTTCATATAGAAAAATGTTTTATACACTTGTTACAACAAAATATTCTAATTTAAATTTAAATGTGATTCAGTATTTCAATTAGACCTAAAGTAGGGTGGGCTTTCTTCTAGGTTATTTGGCAGACCAGAGCAGAATGGATGAAGACTGAGAAGGAAGGCTGTTGTCATTCTTCATTTTTTTTCTTTTTGAAAAGTTCACATATCAACCAGTAGGCTATAACTGACAGAGACCTACAGCTTTCATTTCTTGAATATTCATCTTTTCGTTGCCATATGATGGCATGGCTAAAACAATTTTTTCAGTGTTTATTAATTATTACTAATATTTTTTGTTCATATCATCTGGATCAATTCCCCACACTTTTCTTTTTGATGGGTGTTCAATGTTAAAAATATGTTTTTTTATTTGTTTTTTGTTTAAGTTTAAATAGCAACCAGTAAGCAATAAATGACAAGAGGCCTTCAACTTTCATTTTTTGAATGAGAAGTGTTATTACTGATATTTTCTTGTTCATATCATCTTGGTCAATTTGCCACACCTTTGGATGTTCAATGTCATTAAATTGTGGCAATAAAAATACATTTACTTCATGCATTATTCATTAGTTGTTATGCCTGGAACCCCCCCCCCCCAAGGCCCGTCTGTCCTAACTTTAGGGCTTTTGTCCTCCTTTTTGGACACAAGTGTCCTCCTTTCCTCTTTCATGCCAGTGGTCACCCTAGAAGCGTCACACCCAAGAGCAAGCGGGAGAAGGGAAAGATGTTTATTTTGAACCTCATCGATAAGTACAAAGGTTAGTTGAACTGTGGCATACTCTCAATGGTGACACAACACTACTGTAGCTGCTCAGCTTTTTAATGTTAGATTGTTATGTATCTGGACTCTTGTGTCATGTTTTGTATGTTAGCTGTTTGTCTTCCCGTTTTTCTCTTATGTTAGAGTGTTGGGCTTTAATTTTATTACTTTGGTTCATGTTCACCTTGTGTGGTTTTACTTCCCGTCACCGGTGTTTTCTTCCTCTTCCCGCTCATCAGTATGAGTGAATCCTCCGGTTCCCTTCTCTTCCCTTTGCTAGTACTCAAGCATATATACGACTGTAACCAGACACCACATTGTGCAGAGAGTCAGTTACCAAAGTTAAAAACTGCTTTATGTGCAGTGTACATATTTTACTGTAAAATTCAATCCTATTTTTTCTTCTCTTCCTACAGAGGATTTTTATCCATTAAATGTTTCTTTGTGTTCTTCTCTGGTTTAAACAGTATGATATAACACTTTGGGGCAAAAATGCACAGTGTTAATCCAAAACTGGAGGCCAGAATGGCAAATATCTCCACGGCAACTGTAAATTTCCCAGGGGAGCTGACGTATGCTGGGATAAATGTGATCCACACTGCACAGAATATCAGCATGCTGAAGGTGATAAACTTGGCCTCATTAAAATTATCAGGAAGTTTCCGTGCCAGGACAGCTAACACGAAGCAAAAGACAGCCAGTAGTCCTATGTACCCGAGCACAGCCCAGAACCCTAGAGCAGAGCCTAATGCACACTCTAAGATGATCCTGTCTTTATATGTGCTCAGATTCTTCATTGGAAGAGGGGGGCTGACAACCAACCAAATACTACAGATCAAAACCTGAATAAATGTGAGTGATACAACAGTAATTTTTTGTTGACGTGGACCAAACCATTTCATGGCATTGGTGCCTGGAAGTGTAGCTTTAAAGGCCATTAAAACAACAATAGTTTTTGACAGGACACATGAGATGCAGAGCACAAAGGTGATTCCAAAGGCTGTGTGTCGCAGCATACAGGACCACTCCGATGGTGCCCCAATGAAAGTTATTGAACATAAGAAACACAGAGTGAGTGAAAAGAGCAGCAGGAAGCTCAGCTCAGAGTTATTGGCTCTGACGATCGGGGTCGTCCTGTGACAGAACAACACACCTGCTGTCGTAATGGTCAAACAGGCTCCACCAACTGAGAATGAGACCAGGGTGATTCCTAAGACCTCATTAAAGGAGAGGAACTCTACAGGCTTGGGGAGACAAGAGACTCTATTTGCATTAGGCCAAAACTCACTGGGACAAGGGAAACAATCAGGAGAATCTGAAAAGGACCAAACATGTCTTTTAGTCCCTGACATGATGGTTGGTTATGGTTATCTAGTATATATTTGAACACATTTACCTGTAAAGTTACTTATTTCTCCCTCAGGACATGGTATACAATCATAGCAACAGATGGGTTTTCCTTTTTGCAGCACTTTACGAGTCCCTGGACGACAGCTGTCACTGCACACTGACACAGGAACCTGTCAAATACAAACTCAGACATAAACAAATATACTGTACAGATGTTATTACAAAGATAAATAAAATAATACCTGAAATGACCCTAGGTCATAATTCTCCTTACTTGTGTACTTCTTTCCATCCATGTGATGTCTTTAGTGATATGGAACTGCTGGCCCGGTGGCAGCGAAGCTTCATATACTCCAACTGGTCCAACTTCAATTCTTCCATTTTGACTCTTCTGCCAGTTTACCAGCTCATATTTGGCCACAGGATCACCATTGGCATCAAACCAAACACTATGACCATTCTGAGAGAAATTAACTTTCTTCAGCTGAGTGAAAATCTGTGTGAAATAATTAAGTTGTCACAGAGTACAAATATAATTTACAAAAGATATATTTGAAATAAACAATATGATTATTTAATTTCTTTTCTTTTTTTTTTAAATTGTGGAGATTTGAACTGAAGCCTGTTACTTGTTTTTCTAAACAGACCTGTGTGGACTGAATCTTAGCAAACTGGTCACAATGACTTGTGGAATTTCTTTCCACAAATAATTCATTGTGAATGGCATGTGTTATTGCATACACAGACTGATACGTCATGGCAGCATATCGGAGATGAGATATGTCTGTGTATGAACTCTGGAGATTGTGCATGTCTTCAGTTCCATCACACACCCTCTCATCTGTAGCTTCACCTAAAACACAGAGGTACAAGTGGGTTTCATTTTACATCACCTATATATACTTTCTGTCATGGGGGGTTGTGGTAGAAGGACTCAAATGCACGATGTTGAAGGGAGAACAGATTTAATAAAGAAAACAATGAAAGGACAAGTGAATAAAACAGAACCCTAGACAAACAAACCCTGGGGTAGATCAGCCACAGTCCATGGGGATGAAATGAATGTCTGGGTTATGGAGAGAAGAAAGACTGATAAGATGTTGGCTACACAACAAATTGTCCCCTAGGAGGATAATAAAGTTTTCTGAACTGAACTATGAGTGTTATTACAACTACTTCCTCACCTTTTCTCAGTCTGCAGTTAAAAGCTTCCTCCCAGAACTCAGTAAGCACAGGGGATGCAGTCACTGTAGTAGGAGACAGATCCAGTAAGAAGTCTCTGAGTCCTGGGATGACAGACTGTTCAATGGCAAATCCAAGGGCTCCTGCACAGAAGTTATACTTCAATAAGTCTGTGTTTGTTATCCAGGCCTCACTACCGATCCACTGGTGAGGAGGAAAAGGCTGGAGCGACAGCTCCTCTAAAAGGATCCTCATGTCTGGAGAGTTTGAAAATACCACAACAACTGTAGATGTTGACCTGAAAGAACAATTTGTATCAAATAAATGAAGTTCACATAAAATTATTTACATTATGTATGTAGGATAGACTAACCAGTATCAGAGCATTGGGGTTAAGGTGAGTACCAATCATATTAATGCAACCTGGAGTGACATGTAACTGACCAGGTTTTTTTTTTAACAGATGAGTATAACTGAATTGGATATTTTAAAATTTTACTTTATTACTGTTGTTTATTATTGTATTTACTTTACAGGACACTTTCCTCAATATTACAGATGTATTTCCATGCATTACACAGGTAGCCACAGTCCATTACAGTTGTACATAACACTCTACTGTACCAGGATAATTTAACCTGTGTTCCTGACACGTTTACAATAGAAGAATCTTTGAACATAAGAGAATTTTTTTGAACTCTGGATGTTTTAAAGTAACTTTACATTAAATTTTAACATGAACATTGCAAAACCAGGTCTACACTTTCCCTCTTTGAACCCCAGAGTTTTGTCTTGCAGGATGTTTCCATAGATACCTGCGGATAACTTCAGCCACTCTCTGGATTCTGCTTCGTGGGTTGGTCCGATAGACAGATTCAGAGTATTCCACACAGATGCCTTCTCTCTGTGCTGCATCCAGGAATGATGCCATGCCTTTATTCCCATAGTCTGTGTCAGACCGAACAGCTCCTATCCAAGTCCAACCAAAATGTTTGACCAGTTTGACCAGTGCATCAACCTGAAACTGGTCACTGGGGACTGTTCTGAAGAAGGTTGGATATTGTTGTTTATCAGACAAACAAGCACAAGTGGCACTGGAACTGACCTGGTGAAAAACAAGTATAAACAGGTTTAGTAACATCCAAACAGTTAAACACAGCAGCATCAATATAAAGACTAGAGAGAAAAAACTATTTACCTGAGGAATGTCAAAAGATCCAATGATGTGTGATATGGCAATAGATGCTGTTGACCCAAACCCACCAACAATAGCCAGAACCATGTCAGAGTTTGAGCAGTTCTGACTGGTGTCAAATTCTGGGTCCTGGCCATTTATGAGTTGAATGACTTTTTGCACAGTAACAGGTACTGAACATGTGTCATGGATTTGGTAACCCAGTGTAACGCCTGGCAGCAGATCTGTGCTGTTGTTTATCTCATCAATGGCAAATATCATGGTGCGTGCAAAGTGCAGTTCAGATGACCTAATGCTGCAAAAACATTCATGTCATTGTTGAAACTCACACATTATCAGAACAAATTAAAAGTTTAGGAAAGAACAAATTCTTTTCATTTATTGAAAATTATTGGATGAAAAAGGAATGTAATTCCAAGTGTTAGATGAGGAAAACAAATCACAGTGTTTTATGTACTTTGACTAACAGAATACTTAAAAATATCAATAAGAAAAAGATCTCATTTAGTCATTGTAGTTTCTTACACTGGTTTATAGACAATTGGGGGGAAAAAATTTCATGTCACTTGTAACTTTGTCTATGTAATAAAACAAATCAAAACATGAGAATAGATTATACTGTCCTAATAATTTCTCATATCATTTAAAGACAACGTTCTATAAAAAACACTTCACACACACTCACTGTTCTCAGAGACGCATACAAACTAATTTAATTATTATAGTGTAAAACTGTACAAACTAAAAATAACTCAGACATGGAGATTATTCAGAAAAACACAAAGTTTGCTTTAAGGTTATCATCACAACATATGTATGACTACAGTCTAACATCCTGTCATTTCTACATCTCCCTCTGACTTACCCCCCTGTGCACCTCAGTGGCTCAGGCATGATGCTGTAGTCAGGCTCCTCTGGGGGCATGTAGTAATGAATGTAGAAAAGACCTCCGATAATGTAGTCTCCATCCATGGAGAATGCAGGTAGATCAGTATTACCCTGGAGTTTACATTTCAGTGATGCAGCCTTAGTACTGACTGTGCCAGTATTAGACTGTGTAAACTCAGGCAGGTGTTTAAGACCATCCCCTGATCTATCCCAGACAAGAGCAGAAGGCTGTTGGAAAAAACACAGAGTCAGAGTCAGACCAATAAAGACAACAGAGTTAATCATGGCTCAAATCTGGTCATGAGTGTGTTCTTCATTAGTTAATATAGACTTTGAGACAAATGCCCTCCCTCCTTCCACTGCAAAACAACAAATCAAACAACAGAGGGAGGTGTCATCATTTTTTTTTTTATTTAATTTTATGTATATTTTACATTTTTCTTATTTATTTAACAATATTTTTTACACTTTTACATATACTATATTTACATTAATCCTTATTTCCTTTCAATCTTATTTTTTATTCTTGACTTTGTTAGAGCCTCTAAAACTTGACGGTTTAAAACTGAATTTTCAAACAAACCACATGACCATGGACAAAACCCATGTTAAATCATGTGATGACCCATCAGCCACCCCTATTGACACTGAGGCCCCGGTGACTGTGCACTGACCCTGAAAGACCAGATAGAATGGAGGTCAACATTAGTGTCCAAATTTGACCTTGTAAATGGAGGTCAAGGTCAGGAGTCAAATACATTTTTCAAGAGTTTCTAAAGATGCAGCATCACACTGAAAATCAAACAAAGTGTATATGTTATATTATTCAAGACTGTCACTTTTGTCGTGATGCAACTATTTATTTCAAAACAAAGTTTCAAAAGCAGCTGTATTTGTAGTAAATATTTCATTTAATGAGAACATGTAGTGCAATAAACAACATTAATAATGGCTAATTTGTTAAAATATCTCAGTTGTAAAAGCAATTACATTTTGTATAGTCATTCGTATTGTCTTGTCATAATATACAGTTACATGATGTTTAGATTTTACAAATATAAACTGCCATTTAACCACACTCATTTCTTTCTCTGTGAATACAAAACAGTCAAAATGTTATGTTTCACTGAGTAAAAGAAATTGCAATTTTTTTTCAGTTCTACTACATATTTCAAAATATAACTTTTAAGATCCAAACATTTATAAAACCACATAAAATAACATACAGAATGGAACATTAACTCATCAGAAAAATTAGGCCTTTGTTAAACTGTAAGTGCAGTGCATAATTTGCAGCGTACATCATTATCTCACAATATTAAAGTGTAATATGAAAGTTTTTTTCATCCTTAAATTTAGACTTAGTATTGTTCAGAAATTAATGTTAAAACAATGTGTGAAAATGACCATGATCCATACATCCTATCTTCATTAAATCAGATTAAAAGGTGCTGATTTTACAGGAAATGGAGTTATTCCTTTCCCACAAGAGACACATCATGGGAGGTAAACATATAATGGTGGATGAGCTGAATTCTATGTTGTGGGTACATGAGTAGCAGTTGAAGTAGTTGTGAGTGAGACATAGAAGCTGGAAACACCTGACTTTGGAAAAAACATGCAAATATCGATAAAAGGTTTTCATGCTTTCATGAGGTGGTTTTTCAGACGTTTCGATATTATAATGTATCGCAAAAGCGCAATGGAAACACTTTTACCGAAATTATATGTCACAGGATATGACGAATATGGTCACATGTGTGAAAATGGCAGCCACAGTCACTGTAACCATAACAACCATTGGCTCCTCGGAAGAGAGAACTTAGAATGATGCTCAGGGTGATTCCTACAGTAGACACAGTGAAGGTTTACTTTTATTATCGGTTAGTTTTTAAATATTTAAGTTGTTTTTTTACAGAGAAATATATTCTCTGTTCTGTAAAGTGTCAAGAGCAAGAACTGTGTAAAAATCTCTACATACAATTATCATAAAGAGATAAAGAGGGGGGATCCATGGGTCAACGCTGCTGGGATGCAAGTCAGGGCCTGATAAACCCTGGTTGGGTCGCCTGGGCGAGGGTGTATGATGTTGTGAGACCCGAAACACTCAATGAACCCAGGCCACATCACTGATGATGCTTCCCAGCGCATTCGTAGGATGTATCATTCACCTCATTTGTTGTTATTAAGTGCTGAGCATATTTACACTGAATATTGCGACCTGACAATGTAGGGACCACATGTACAGACCCTTATAATGTGAACCAGGTGGTTTGTTTGACATGTTTAGTGCCTTTAAAGAGTTCTCCAAGGACCTTTACTGACCAAAGAATTAGCCGATTCGTTCATGCTAATGCTATTACATGCTAATTCGTGGTTGTCATCTAAACACATCTAAAGTATATTTCCACTGAATATTTCAGCCTGACAATGTAGGGACCACATGTACAGACCCTTATAATGTTAATCAGCTGGTTTGTTTGACATGTTTGTGTCTTTAAAGAGTTCGACAGGGACTTTTACTGACGAGAGAATTAGCCGATTCATTCACTCTAATGCTATCGGGGTGATCCTGAATGTCGACAAAACGAAGGAGATCATCGTAGACTTCAGGAGATCCAGACCCAGCCACACACCCCTCCACATCAATGACACAGCAGTGGAAATCGTGAGCACAACCAAGTACCTGGGGGTGCAGATCACAGATGACCTCAGTTGGTCACTCCACACTTCCTCCCTGGCGAAGAAGGCACAGCAGCGCCTGCATTTCCTGCGACGGCTGAGAAGAGCCCCCCCCCCCCCCCCCCCCTGTCCTAACCACCCACAGAGGGACAATAGAGACCCTGCTGACTAGCTGCATCTCCGTCTGGTCCGGGAGCTGCAGGGCCTCAGACTGGAAGGCTCTGCGGAGGGTGGTGAGGACGGCGGAGAAGATCATCGGGGCCCCGCTCCCCACAATTCAGGACATAGCAGAGAGCCGCTGCATATCCAGAGCCCACCGGATCCTCTCTGACCCCACTCATCCCCAAGCACAGACTGTTTATTCGCATGGCATCTGGGAGAAGGTTCCGCAGCATCCGCTGCAGAACGGCCAGATTCAGGAACAGTTATTTCCCCCTGGCCACCAGACTGCTGAATGACAAATAACAACCCCCCACACACTCATTCGTCTACCTCAAGGACAATGTACTCTCAGTGCACTTATCCATAAAATGGACAAAAAATCTACCTCCTGGTTGTGAAACGACCCCCCCCCCCTATATTTGCACTACTTACTCTGTTTTTTGCACTATTCATTCTGTTTATTGCACTATTCATTCTGTTTATTGCACTACTCATTCTGTTTACTCTGTTCCTCAGATGCTTTTTACTTATTTATTTAGTAGGTGTACTCCAGAAGCCAAGCAACAACGTCTCGTTGCCAAAAATCCCACTGTTGTGTGTATTCTTGTGCAATGACAATAAAGGAAGTCTAAGTCTAAGTCATCTGAAGCTCCGAAGATGATAGCAGTGAAATCTCGTGGGATGATATTTCACGACAGTTATGACACTCCTGCCGAGAACAACGTCAATGGAAACACGTTCAATGCAGAAATATACTTTGTCGAAATTTTAGGAATATCGCTATTGTTTTGCGAAAAACTGTCATGGAAACGCAGCTAGTGAGAGCATTTTAAGAGTCAAGATGGTGAATTATTGTGTGTGTGCTAATTGTGTGAACTCCAGCCTGTCAGGACATCGTGTCACCGTTCACTTGTTCATTTGTGGATGTAATTTTACTCTGGAGTGTTATCATCCTGGGATGTGATGGTGTACACAATGGTTTGATGGAGACTACGTAGTAGTATTCGGTAAGACATTTACAATGATTTCTTTTCGCTGTCATGGATGCCGCAAGAGCCTATCACGATAGTAACAGAGCAGCTAATTATGTTCAACGTATCTGTAAAGTAATGAGGGTTGTTACAGCATAGTATGAACAATATAGACTGTTAAGATATTGAGCGTATGAAGACATTCACCATGTTTCGTTCTGTAAATCTGACCGCTAGAAACTGAGAAGCCCCTGTCTGGAAGTAGCATTAGCAACTGACTAAGTGCTACATTAACTGTATGGGCGTCATGACAAGGGTTTACCGTCAACACCCAAATCCTCCAGCCAAGCTCAGCGCCATTTATTGTTTATACTTTAATCGATGTGTTTTACATCCTCCCCTGGCTTCATAAACATAGCCATGCTTAACCAACGCTACAGACAAGTTGAGAGGCACATGGTAGGACTCGAGTCGACACAAAGATGCTCACGTGAGAGCTTGGTTGAGCAGCGTCAATCTAGCCTACTGTTATTGGCTGAGACAAAGGCCTGTTTCTTATTGGCTTATTGTCTTGTACATAGGCATGTAACTGTAGTTGACAGTTAAAATTGTTCTGCGCATCGCCAGAAAATAATGAAAGAAAGGAAGATTAAAAAAAGAAACAAATGAATCAGCCACATTGCTACACCATAAATAGCCGGTGTGCTATCAACCCTGTTAAGCTCCATCTCCCTGCTTTGCCCATCATTCCTGTGTATATCCCTCTCTCTATTTCCCTGGCCTCCCTCTCTCGGCTGTGGTTCATAATTATAGGGCTGTGGCCCATCGTAAATACTATCTGCTCTTGTCTCCTCCATGTTGTCAGTATACAGTATAGTATAAAGTTAGCTTGATCTCGCAGGACTCCCTCCTGCTACGTAACTTCAAGCCATTCCCCGTTTTTGGACAGGGCTGTTATTTCTTCACATTTTCGGTTAAAAAAGTGTTTATTGCATGGGTGTCGCACCCATGGGGGATGGGGTGTTGTGAAACCCCCACTTCTCCAACCAGATGATTTCACACCCCCCACTTTTTCCTGAGTTTATATATTGTATCGTTACTGGATCCCGGAAACGGACGCAGAGTTGGTCTCACCTACTTTTTATTTCAGGATAAACAGTTACAGTCGGTCGCAATCGAGCTAAACAAACATCAATAACATTTCGGGGCTGTTACAATATCTATGGTTTAAACTGTTTTCCCGCCCGGGCGACACATTAGCATATGTAAATGAAGCGCACCTCAGTTCGCCGGACAAAATGTAAACAACTCTTCTTCGTGGTGTTAACAAACAATCATCAACCAGTAAGTAATGAGAAATGTTGCCGTTGTTAAACTAAGTTGATAAACTATGTCTAGTTCTGTGACATTTACCCTAAGACAGTGGTTCTCAAACTTTTTTCAGTGATGTTCCCCCTGAGGAATATATTTTTAGTCGTCTCCCCTGACATGGGCAAAACATTTTTGTAAGAAAAAAGAGGAACAGTGTCTGTAAAATCAGTGTCTGATTTTTAAAATCCTTTTTATCTTATAATTTTGAATTTCATTGAAAAACACATTTTGTTATTATTTTTGGCCATATATTACTGTTTTAATATAAAAAATTTAATCATTAATAGATGATTGAAATTTTTGCTCATGTGCCCCCACCTAGAACACCGCCATATTTTAAAAGGCTGTGACACCCTTAGTTTATTGCGATGTTGAATTGCAATTTCTTTATCGACATCATTTATATACTCTATACAAGTGTCTAACCTACAAGTTACCTTTTAAACATCTTACATCATGTCCCCTCGAAATCACGCTTTCAAAAATACATGAACGTGCGTGCTGTCACAGTTCACGAGCATTCATGAGAAGTCAATGTCAATTAGCTAACACATTGTGTTTTGTTAATATATTTAATTATCTCACTGACAGGATGAATATGACACCCATAACCAATTAGTATATCAAAATATTGTAAAATCATAACGGTGTCATCTTACCTATCGAGTAGAAACATGGCCGCCTTAGCATCGGTTTTGAGCCCCTTTTCCTTTTTCAGTTGACGCCAGCGCTGGAAAGCCGAACCGATTACCACCCTTGTCCTGTTCCGTTCTTCGGTCAGCTTCGTCATGTCCGTTTCAAGCACAGTCTTAACTTTAGTTTTGATGCCAGTTGTCGTCTTTTCCACCAGAGCAGTTTCTGTGAACACAGAGAAGATTATCAGTACACTGATTGGCCAGAGTTTTTCTCTGCTTACACCCTCTAGACTGAACTAAACATTTCAGAGGGGGGTTTTGCAGACATTCCATTTCAGTATTTATGAGATCATGAAGAGGTTTTCAAGCAATATGGAAAAAATTACCCAAACAAGATCCCCCACCCCAAATTTAAGTATTTGATTGAATAATTAGCAAGGGATAATGTGCACCCCTATGCCTTCTGTGTCAGGGTGTTGTTCGGTCCCAAGGGGGACTATTTTTCTGATAGCAACGTGTGGGCAATACATTATCCCGCAAATTAACTAGAGCGGAATACACCCGTTTCCCATGTAGATGCCTATTCGGAATTAATGTACCATGTAAACACGAAGGAAATAGCTTTAATTTGAATTCTAATCAGAATTAAAAAACACAATGTAACCGTACAGACTGTAACATCTGCAACTGGAAAGAAAGTCGCGTTTGACATCATAGTGCGTGACAGTTGTTTTGTTTTGTTTGAAATTGACCTTAGTGTGTCCCAAATTTGAGGGAAAGATTAGACTTCTCACTTCATTGTCGCGGGATGACTCGCTTTTGAAATCCACTCCAAATGAAGTAAAATGAAAGTGTTAGAAAAGGGAAGAAACCTTAGTTTGAGGTTTCCTGACATTTCAGTCAGTGATATGACAACACACACACACACACACACACACACACACAGATCCATTAGTGCAGTTGATATACCATGGACAATGTCTCCATCTACTGGAAATAATCTGTAAAGCACAAAAGCTTCAATGATCCAACAGTTGTTTAGCAGCTGATACTCAGGGAGAATGCAGAAAGAAAGTTATCAGATTAAAAAAAAAAAGACAAATGTTGAGGTACTAACTCCTAAATAAAGCATTAAAATCTGAATCTGTTTATTTACTGATTTACATTTTTCAGATATCAGAGGCAGATGATGTGAAAGTTAATGTAACGTGTCCAGTCAGTTAGTTTTCATAGTGGATGATGATATAAACATATTTATGAGGGAAAATAATCCTTTTAGACCATGGTCTTCAACAGTGGAAAATAAAACCCAACATTAGGTGTCACAGTGAGGTGAAGAAAGAGATGATCCCCCTACTGTGTATTTTTCTGACATTGTGTCGTGCAGGTCTGACTGTAATGTCGGTGGGGCCTTTCTGTGTGGAGTTTACATGTTCTCTCTGTGTCTGTGTGGGTTCTCTCCAGGTACTTCCTCCCAACATCCAAACACATGCACTGATAGGGTAGTTGGTTAACCTAAAACTGACCATAGGTGTGACTGTGAGAGTGACTTTAGTGCTGGTTAGTTCATGTTTTTAATATATATGATGGTGTGTTATTCCACATAAATGCTGGTTTATGTACATGTATACAATGGATTAGTAAATATTCCACTAGAAAGAACCTGTAAAGTGAATGGATTATAATGTGCAGACAGTGTTTTGAAGTAGATCTGGTCGATCTGACACCAATATTCATTTGGATTAAAACCTATTCTCTTGTTCATTCTAAGAATTTCACATTTTGACCTCAAACTTATCTTGGAAACTGGAGCCAACCAGCATTTAAGACTTGAGTTTACTTTATCACTAACACACATGTGGGAACATTTCATTAGTTTTATTCTGGAAACATTTTACTTCCAGTGGAATTATACACAAATATCATGTAATTTATGTGTTATTACTTGTTCATTTTCTATTTTTTTTTTTCTATTTTTGACCTGATACAATGTGTGTCATATTTTACAGGTTATACATAAAGAGCTATGGTATATAAAAAAATAAATAAAATAAAAACAAATCTGAAAGCCCCTTCTAATTGAGGTTAAATTATTAGTGCACACCACAAAAACAATCTTTGTTTCTTTTTGACAGTATTCTTTCAGCTGTGGTCTTTACTCAATATGTTTTGAAGGAGATGACATCACCTTCTATTAAAAATCCTAATTAATTAAATTAATTAACCAACACAACACCTGGTGAGGTCCTGTTTCTTTGCCTCGGGCCCACATGTCATCAGTCTTGATGGAAACAGTTGCTTGTCTTTGCTTTCCCAGATGACCTCCTGTTCCCTTCTCAGCCACCTGGGTAAAAGGTAAGTTGGCAGGTTTAGCAAAACACCATGACGTCAACTCTCTTCTCTCAAATACACAAGAACATGTTTGAGTGACCCCCATGTGTGTGTTAAACTTCAGTCTATTTAGTTTTTTTTGTGACTGATTAAAACATAATTTCCAGATTTTTCCCCTTAATGTTCAAGTTGACAAACAAGTCCCCCCTCCATTCACACATACTTAATCTTATCACTTTCTTATTGAATTTAAATACTTATATTATTATAAGACTAAATAAATATGCTATTATAGATATTTAATTATTTAATAATAATTAAAAAAATCTTCAGTGTGGTGCTTCGGGTTTCATAGGTTCTCCACATGTCCTGGAAAAACTGGAGAATAATTGACCAATTTTCCAGTCATGGAAAGCAAATGGAAAATAGAAAAAGTGGTCACATGTCCTGAAAACAGTGAAATTATCCTGGAAATCTATTTATCCTCCCCCTGCTTTGTGAACGTAAAGTCAGATGAAACAAAGGAAAATGTTCATCAAAATTAAATATTATATTCAGTCCACCAGGGAGGGGGCAGCACGGTGGTGCAGTGGTTAACACTCACTGAGATGAACTGCAGACTCATACAGGGTGTACCCCACCTTCACCCATTGTAGCTGGATTAGGCCCCCAGTGACCCCCATGACCCCAGTGAGGATAAAGCAGGTTCAGACGACAAGAAGAGTTCACCAGGGGGCAGTATTCAGTTAAATATGTCTAATATTCTGCATGTTACAACCATTAATGATGAAACATGCAGTGTTGGAGTAATTAGCATTATTACCTGCTGACACTTTTAACGTTACATAATCCACAAACCGTCCGTTTCCTTGTCGTGTGTGAAATGTTCCTTTTTTTCCTGGTGTCCTGCACGGGGAAGCTCAGTCACCTCTTTCTACTTCCGGTCCATGTGTGCTAAACTCACAAAATTATTGAATGGGGTTGAAAGGACCAAGTCAAGCTAAATTATGATTCTGTTTGACATGTGGCTCTGAATTTCACATATGATAGCGGTTAATAAGAAATATTTGATGTGGCATAGGCAGACCAACCGTTTTTGATGAGAGGCAAATGTTACGTTTAGTTTTATGTGGACTTTGTAAGAGCGTCGCATATGTGACGTCATACGCGCGACAGACGTGTCGTCCAAATTTTTTTTTTATTTTTTTATTCTTTATTTGAAGAATACAACAAAAATTACAATGAACATAGAACACAGTGACTGAACACAGTATACATATTCCATATTATCAATATAGCAATTTAAAGACATTAAATTCTCAAAAAGAAATCAAAAACATAAAATCAAGGGGGAAATAATAAATAAATAAAAAAGAAAGATAAGTAAAATAAAATACAAGGGGCTATATGAAGTTGTAATCATACATAATATTATATAGTTTTTTTGCAGGGGCTGAATTTATTTTTTTAATACTTTTGCAGAGGAGGAGGATTTCATTTTTTAGAGCCTTCCATGATGGGGTGGTATTAGCACAACGACATTTGTGAATGTAAAATTTAGTCATGAGAATAAAATTATTGATAAGAAATTCATATTGTTTGTTTTCCAATATTATTCCCAAGAGGATATTTTTACAAGAGAAAAATGTAGTATTTATAAAGTTTGATTTTAACCAGTCATGTAACGATTGCCATAATTTTTGGATTTTATCACATTCATAAAACAAGTGTTCTGTCGTTTCAATGTTTGTGTTACATAGATGACACTTATCTACATCTATTTTGAACCTTTTTTGAATAAATTCCTTTGAGGGATATATTCCATTTATTGTTTTGAAATGTATTTCTTTGTGTTTAGGTAGAATTGGAAATTTTAAGAATTTTGTTCTAATATTCAGTAAATCAGATTTCCCATAATCTACAAGGTTCATTGTTTTTTTCTTCAAGCCAGGATATATTGTGTTCACTAAATATTGCCTCAAAAAGTTATTATTACATTTTTGGTCCAAAATGTTCACATAATCAACTTTTAGATTTTGTAATTTCGGATTTGACATATTTTCAATATTGTTTTTAATTGAGTTGATAAGTACTTTTGGAATGTTACGTGTCACCATCATATAGGTTTTCGCTGAACAATTTAAATTATATTTATCATTGAATTCTTTGACATTAAAAATGTTACCATTATCATCCATTAAATGAATAATCGACCAAATGCGTCTATCCAACCAATCCTTTATAAATACAGATTTTCTCCTGTATAATATAGTTCTGTTATTCCATATTGGTACATTATGAGGACTGAAGTTGTGTTTGTAAATCATTTTCCAATATAATAAGACTTGACTATGGAAGGCAGAAAGTTTCACAGGTAGTTTCGACAGTTCAAAATCACATTTCAGCAACATTTCAATACCACCCAAGCCATCAAAGATAAGAGATGGAAACAAAAACCACATCTGTTTCCCATTTCTTAAAAAAGATTGCAACCATTTTATTTTAAGAATTCCATCCATAATTCCAAAATCTATAGCTTTTATTCCTCCTTCTTCATAATTTTTAAGCAGATCTCCTTTTCTGATGTAGTGATATTTGTTTCTCCATATAAAATTGAAATTTAATGTATTAATATCTTTGATAATCTTGGGAGATACTGCTAATGAATATGCAGGGTAAATTAATTTAGAGATAGTTTCTATTTTCGTTAGCAGTGTTCTTCCAAACAATGTAATGTCGCTTTGCAACCAATTATTTAGCGTATTTTTGCACTTCTCTAAATTATTATGAATATTCTTTTTCTCACTGGAATCTGAACTTTTGGTGATCCATATTCCCAAGTAACGAGTTTCTTTTTTAACAGGTATATTAAATAAAGAGGTACAAGAGCAATTATGTATACTCATAAGTTCACATTTGTCCAGATTTAAAGATAACCCAGAGGCTTTAGAAAATAATTCTACTGTTTGTAAGGCAACAGGAATTTGTTCTCTATTTTTTAGAAATAAAGTTGTATCATCGGCTAATTGGCTTATAATTAATTGTTGTCCATATACATCCATACCTTTAACATCAGAGTCTTTCATGAATATTGCTAGTAATTCTGTAACTGTAATAAATAACAGAGGAGAGATACTACAACCTTGTCTTATTCCTCTTTCTACATTGAACCTTGGACATGTACCTTCTGGAAGGGAAACACAACTGTTAATGTCTTTATATAACATAGTAATCATATTTAAAAACTTTTCCCCAAAACCAAAGTGTCGAAAAGTGTCAAATATAAACGCATGTTCCACAGAATCAAATGCTTTGCAGAAGTCAAGAAATAAGATAAAGCCATCATCCTTAATTAAATGACCATAATCAATAAGATCCAGGACCAGTCTGATATTATTATGTATAGATCTTCCTTTAATGAATCCCGATTGTGTTATACTAATTATTTTTGATATCCCTACTTTAAGCCTCGCAGCTAAGACTGTTGTAAAAATTTTATAATCTGTGTTTAATAGTGTAATTGGCCTTAGATTTTTTAACAACCTTTTATCTTTCCCTGGTTTAGGTATTAATTTGATTATACCTTGTTTCATTGTTGTCATGAGCTCCTTTTTTGTAATGCATTCATTGATTGCTTCCAATAGTAATGTTTTGATTTCTTCCCAAAAATGTTTATAAAAATTTGCTGTTAATCCATCTGGACCCGGAGAACGGTCAGATGTTATTTTTTTAATAACATTGTCAAATTCTTCAATCCTTAGATTTTCTTCACATATGTCTCTGAAATTATCATCAATTGCATGAATTTTCTTATTAATGTTTTCAAAAAATAAGTCGGAGTTTAATTTAGAGTATGCTGAAGTATAAAGATGATGTAAAACTGTTTAACTTCTTTTGCAATTTTTTTGGGCTCTGTGTATTCTACTCCATCTATTATTAGACTGGAAATTTCATTTTTTTCTTGTCTACGTTTCTCTAAGTTACAAAAGTAGGAAGAATTCTTTTCTCCCGCTTCTATCCATTTGGCTCTGGATCTTATGTAAGCACCCTGAGCTTTCTTGATATAGAGTTCATCCAGCTGAGATTGCAGGTTATTTTTATTTACTTGATCTTCTTCATTCCAATTTAATTTGCCATAATATGATATTAACTGTTGTATCAATTTAATTTCAAATGCTTTATTTTTTTTATTTAAGTTTTTTGCAAAGGTTATTGAGTATTTTCTTATAGAAAATTTTAGATATTCCCATTTTTTTATAGGTGAGTCCAATTTGTTATCATTCTTAATGTTCCAAATTATTTCTTTTATACTATCGCAATATTCCTCATTTGTTAGTAACTCTGCATTAAATTTCCAGTAGTCTTTGGGTTTGTTAATAAGATTATTATTTGCTAATTTTAAATTTATTACACAGTGATCGCTTAAGGGACTATTTGAAATATTAGTTTCTATTACGCATTTTAAGAATAAATTTGATATTAACCAATAGTCAATTCTTGATTTAGCATTACCATTTGGCTTAGTCCAAGTGAATTGTCTTTTATCTCTATTTAAGGTTCTCCAAATATCTACCAAACCATTGGTATGAATAAAATGCCCAATAATTTTATTGTTTTGTTCCTGTGCCAGTCTAGAAGGCCAACGATCCACCCATTCATCAGGAGTTATGTTAAAGTCTCCTCCAACCAAAACATATTCTGTTGGAAAATTAGCTTTAAGTTCCTTTATGATATTTGTTATTTGGTGCAATAAATGTCTATTCTTTTGTTCACAGTTATATCCATAAACATTAATCAAAATTATAAAAAGGTTATCAACGTCAAGAACACATGCCACCCAATGTCCTTCTGTATCTGCTTTTTCAGTTATAATTTTCCCAGGACATCTGTTGAAACATATTGCTACTCCTGCCGAACGATTAGATCCATGACTAAATAAGATCTTATCACCCCACTGACTCATCCAAAATTTGATATCCGATTTCTCAGAATGAGTTTCTTGAAGAAATACACAGTTAGCTTTTTGTCCCTTGCAAAATAGAAAAACAGCTTTACGCTTAATAGAGTCTTTGAGTCCCCTTGTATTAAAAGAAGAAAAGGAAATGTTTGTTTTAAATTGGAACGTAGAACCCATGAAACAGTAACTTCTTAAGAAAAGTTAGGAAAGGATTAGAAGTGAGCTAGTATACCGTGAGAATGATGTCCCATGGTCACAAAACAATCACAAAAAAACCTAACTCCTTCCACTTTAAACAGTCAGTTCAAATCTTTGATCAGCCCAAATCTTCAGATACATTTGTGATGCGCTTGCCTTCGATGAATCCGTATGGTCCTCTGAAACCCGCTGCTTTGCCTGCTTTCCTTGCCTGGTCAATTTTTGGCCACATTGCCTGTCTAGACAGCCAGTCCTCCCGAGTCAAATCCTCTGCAAAGCGGATCCCTTCTTCTTTGCAGACTGGTGACTTCTTCGTACGTTTCCAGATGTCGTCTCTTACCGCTCGTTTAGTGAAGAGAATTAGTATTTGCCGCTGTCCGTTTTCCTTCATTTTTCCAACTCTGTGAACAATGTCGACCGCATCTTCCAGGTTCTTTAGGTCAGGTGCGATTTTGGTCAAGAGGTTCACCGTCTCCACTTTAATGTTCTCATTAGGATTTTCTTTTTTCCCTTTAATGCGAAGATTCCATCTTCTCTTGTATCTCTCTTGGTCCAAAATGCGTTCTTTCACATCATAATTTTCCTTTCTGAGAACTTCGACCTGCTTTTCTAAATTTTTAATTTTCGTTTTGCATTCTTTCAGTTCCTCAGAGTTCAACTGCACCGTTTTAGCTATCGTTGCTAGCATAGCACTATGTTGCTTCATCTGATTACCCAATTCGTCCATGCGGTCGTCCACGTGTCCTCTGAGCAGGTCAATAGCATCCAGGATGGCATCTATAGAAGTGCTTGCAGATTCTGCTGATTTTTCTGGTGCCATGCTTTTTGCTTTTTTATCCATGTGGGCTTTCTCCGGGGTGCTTGTCGGTGTTGGATTACCTCTATCTCGTTTGTTATGGCTAGCGTTAGCTATGTCCATGGGCATAGCATAGCCATGTTCTTCCTCGTTTGTATCCTTCTTAAACGGGGGGGTCTTTGCTGCTGTGGTGTTAATTTTCTTATTCTTCATCATTTTGGGGCTGACTTAAACACAAAAGGAGGTCAGGAAGTGGAGTTCTGGAGTTTTAAAGATGTGCGTCGGGACCGAGTGATCGAGCACAAAATTATTGCGTCTGCTCAGAACGCCATCTTGGCCGGATCTCCGTGTCGTCCAAATTATTAACAGGTTTTACTCGCAAATGAACCAGCCGTTGGTTAACAGAAGCAGTTGAAACACACATCAATAATTATAATTTATTATTAGGTACAACATGTGTGTCATTAAGGGAACATGACAAATCAGATGTGATTTTACTATTTTATTTCCCATTAAATGGACCATTTTCAGAAAAGGCGGACATACGTCAGAGGAGCGTTGCCGAACTTCCTGTTAAACGTAAAGACAGTAGAAAACCGGTAATATTGAAAGAGTCTTTTCAAGTTCTTGAAAAAAATTGCCACGTTTTAACATTTGCAGATATTAGGAGAATCGTGGAGGAAAATTCACGAACGACAAAGAAACTTGATAAAGGCTACGATAATGTAGCATAATGTTAACATTAGCCGAATGCTATCATAATCCATTAGTGTCTGTTTATGTTGGTGTTTGCTTGTCGTAATGTAGTAGACGTGCAGGTTTTTGTGAGGGTTAGATGTTTAAGATTTAACATTTTCAGTTCATACAGAAAAAATGAACATGTTGACAACTATGATAGTGTGTAATTTTAGGACAAAGTGTTTATATTTAAATAACATTACACATTTACACGAAAAAGTAAAACAATGTGAGAAAAACAAAACAAACTAGAACAACTAGAAATGTCTAGTTGTTGTTTTGTCAGTTGTCAGAATCGTTACAAGGACAGAGCTAAACTGTATAGAATTCCATCTGGATATTACCCATTGAAAAAAAAATCGACAACATCTATGGATACAAAGATCCAGGGTGTGGACTGGGATGAGAGCACGATCAAGAATGTCCGTTTGTCTGTCCTTCCTATTCTAACCACAATCTGGACCTTGAATAAAACTGCTGCAGCATGACCCAAACCTACAATGAAGTACAGATTGAAAATAAAATGAAGATATGGGAGATATACAAATAGGTGGTTAAGTGATTAGCAAGGGATAATGTATTGACCACGAGTTACTGATAAAATATTCCCCCGACGGCCGAACAGCAACCGACGCCAAAGGCGGTAGACAATACCATCTTTCTTGCACTCGAAAAGTGCAAGAAAGATGGGGTTTTTTTTGTTTTGACCATCATGGTTGATCTTTTGATGATTTTGTGTATTCGAAACAAACTAAACTGAATACATTATCCCGCTTATTCTACAGGTCATTACAGTTTATTAGTGCTACCACTCAAACAGACCGGATAAAATAACAGTTACAACATAGTGAATATTTACTTTCAAATTTATTTATGTATGATTCTAGATCTGGAAAAGACGCAGATTTAGCATAGTCTAACAGCTTTAAACACCGGTCTTCGGAAATTCCTGGCTGCGCGTGCATCATTCGGTTAATTTACAAACATGTCAGTTACAATGTGTGTGAAGCAAGGTGCGTTCACGAACCGTCGGAATTTTAACCAGCCAGGGTACAGGTGCTGACTGTTACTTTGTAGCAAAAGCGAAGCATGCGAGATTAACTTTACGAACTCAACACACAACAAGGGCACATTTACAGTTGTTTTATTTTCCCCATGCAATCAGGAAATAAGCATTTATAAATATAATATATATTTTTTAAATAAATCAGATAGTTGTGGCTTAAGTCCATGTGGGCCCCTGATCCATGTGGGCCCGGGGCAACCAACCCACCCACCGTACGCTCCGGTAGTGCAGATGAGGGTCACTCAGGGGGAGCAGGGGATGGCAAGCCAGTAAAAAAAAATGTAAAAGAGCCATTTTATGCTAGCTTTTCACTTCTGGTGAAATATGAAGGCACAACAGCCTTAGATGACCACACCAAATAAAAAAAAAAAAACATGTACAGCTAACATTGAGCTCACAACAAACCAAGACATTGTTACATTCAGGTATTCTTAAAGACAGTGAAAAATTAGGTTATTTGTGAAACTATAACAATTTAACTATACAAATAATTTTCCCCTTACTGGATGTGTGTGCACTCTACTGAACTAAATCATGTTCCTCTTTATGTGTGCTCTCTACTGCCCCCACGTGTCCAAGCCAAAAACTGCTGGAAATAAGCCAAAATAATAAATGTCTGGTTTGTTGTATATTGATTATTGATTCTAATTGGGTTTGGCTTGAATTGTTTGTTTCTTATTTATTTGTTTTCTTCTTTTTACCTTCAGTGTGAGCTGTAATCTTAAAATTACTTTAAAAAAATGTAAAATGTGTTTATTTAAATATCAGGGAAAAAACTGAGACAAGAAAAATGACAACTGGACAGCTCCAGAAAGAGTTGAAAAGTAATTATTAATCTTTGATTTGAATTGTTTATTTCTGACTTATTAGTTTTTTCTGGGTTAGTTGTGGAAAGAGCTAAGTTGCTTCGGATCAAAAGACCGATTGGATGGTCAAAATGTCCAGGATTTTTGTCAGACACACGTGGCAACCCTAATGATAAAAGAAAAACTGTATAAACAGAATAGACTCTTTGCACAATATGGTGTCTGGTTACAGTTGTATCCCGGATATGCCCTTGAGAACTTCCGCTCGTGTTTTGATAGCACTCTCGCGTTCAAACACGACAACTTTTTACTCGAGGTGTCTGCAGGACATGAAGAAATGATCCATTATGGATGTTCAGCGACTCGTTCGGATTGGGAAGCATCACACCCAAGAGCAAGCGGGAGAAGGGAAAGATGTTTATTTCGAACCTCATCGATAAGTACAAAGGTTAGTTGAACTGTGGCATACTCTCAATGGTGACACAACACTACTGTAGCTGCTCAGCTTTTTAATGTTAGATTGTTATGTATCTGGACTCTTGTGTCATGTTTTGTACGTTAGCCGTTTGTTGTCCCGTTTTTCTCTTATGTTAGAGTGTTGGGCTTTAATTTTATTACTTTGGTTCATGTTCACCTTGTGTGGTTTTACTTCCCGTCACCGGTGTTTTCTTCCTCTTCCCGCTCATCAGTATGAGTGAATCCTCCGGTTCCCTTCTCTTCCCTTTGCTAGTACTCAAGCATATATTTGGGATACGACTGTAACCAGACACCACATTGTGCAGAGAGTCAGTTACCAAAGTTAAAAACTGCTTTATGTGCAGTGTACATATTTTACTGTAAAATTAAATCCTATTTTTTCATCTCTTCCTACAGAGGATTTTTATCCATTAAATGTTTCTTTGTGTTCTTCTCTGGTTTAAACAGTATGATATAACACTTTGGGGCAAAAATGCACAGTGTTAATCCAAAACTGGAGGCCAGAATGGCAAATATCTCCACGGCAACTGTAAATTTCCCAGGGGAGCTGACGTATGCTGGGATAAATGTGATCCACACTGCACAGAATATCAGCATGCTGAAGGTGATAAACTTGGCCTCATTAAAATTATCAGGAAGTTTCCGTGCCAGGACAGCTAACACGAAGCAAAAGACAGCCAGTAGTCCTATGTACCCGAGCACAGCCCAGAACCCTAGAGCAGAGCCTAATGCACACTCTAAGATGATCCTGTCTTTATATGTGCTCAGATTCTTCATTGGAAGAGGGGGGCTGACAACCAACCAAATACTACAGATCAAAACCTGAATAAATGTGAGCGATATAACAGTCATTTTTTGTTGACGTGGACCAAACCATTTCATGGCATTGGTGCCTGGAAGTGTAGTTTTAAAGGCCATTAAAACAACAATAGTTTTTGACAGGACACATGAGATGCAGAGCACAAAGGTGATTCCAAAGGCTGTGTGTCGCAGCATACAGGACCACTCCGACGGTGCCCCAATGAAAGTTATTGAACATAAGAAACACAGAGTGAGTGAAAAGAGCAGCAGGAAGCTCAGCTCAGAGTTATTGGCTCTGACGATCGGGGTCGTCCTGTGACAGAACAACACACCTGCTGTCGTAATGGTCAAACAGGCTCCACCGACTGAGAATGAGACCAGGGTGATTCCTAAGACCTCATTAAAGGAGAGGAACTCTACATGCTTGGGGAGACAAGAGACTCTATTTGCATTAGGCCAAAACTCACTGGGACAAGAGAAACAATCAGGAGAATCTGAAAAGGACCAAACATGTCTTTTAGTCCCTGACATGATGGTTGGTTATGGTTATCTAGTATATATTTGAACACATTTACCTGTAAAGTTACTTATTTCTCCCTCAGGACATGGTATACAATCATAGCAACAGATGGGTTTTCCTTTTTGCAGCACTTTACGAGTCCCTGGACGACAGCTGTCACTGCACACTGACACAGGAACCTGTCAAATACAAACTCAGACATAAACAAATATATTGTACAGATGTTGTTACAAAGATAAATAAAATAATACCTGAAATGACCCTAGGTCATAATTCTCCTTACTTGTGTACTTCTTTCCATCCATGTGATGTCTTTAGTGATATGGAACTGCTGGCCCGGTGGCAGCGAAGCTTCATATACTCCAACTGGTCCAACTTCAATTCTTCCATTTTGACTCTTCTGCCAGTTTACCAGCTCATATTTGGCCACAGGATCACCATTGGCATCAAACCAAACACTATGACCATTCTGAGAGAAATTAACTTTCTTCAGCTGAGTGAAAATCTGTGTGAAATAATTAAGTTGTCACAGAGTACAAATATAATTTACAAAAGATATATTTGAAATAAACAATACGATTATTTAATTTCTTTTCTTTTTTTTTTAAATTGTGGAGATTTGAACTGAAGCCTGTTACTGATTTTTCTAGACAGACCTGTGTGGACTGAATCTTCACAAACTGGTCACAATGACTTGTGGAATTTCTTTCCACACATAATTCATTGTGAATGGCATGTGCTATTGCATACACAGACTGATGCAACATGGTAGCGAATCGGAGCAGAGATATGTCTGTGTATGAACTCTGGAGATTGTGCATGTCTTCAGTTCCATCACACACCCTCTCATCTGTAGCTTCACCTAAAACACAGAGGTACAAGTGGGTTTCATTTTACATCACCTATATATACTTTCTGTCATGGGGGGTTGTGGTAGAAGGACTCAAATGCACGATGTTGAAGGGAGAACAGATTTAATAAAGAAAACAATGAAAGGACAAGTGAATAAAACAGAACCCTAGACAAACAAACCCTGGGGTAGATCAGCCAGAGTCCATGGGGATGAAATGAATGTCTGGGTTATGGAGAGAAGAAAGACTGATAAGATGTCTGGGTTATAGTGATGACAAATATGAATGGTCCCACACTGACGAATGCAAGATTCAGAGCTTAAATTGTTTGGTGATTAGAGAAGTCTTGCATCCACACGGTGCGGGTCAGGTGGAGATGATAAGAATTGGGGGGAAAGGTCATGACACTTTCTGAAGTGAAGATTTTAGTCATTCAAAATGATAACATAACTAGTGATGAGTGCTGTGGTTTAATATTCTGTGCTTTTGTATGGTGTGTGTTTTATCATTGTTCTGCTGGCTACAAATTGTCCCCTAGGAGGATAATAAAGTTTTCTGAACTGAACTATGAGTGTTATTACAACCACTTCCTCACCTTTTCTCAGTCTGCAGTTAAAAGCTTCCTCCCAGAACTCAGTAAGCACAGGGGATGCAGTCACTGTAGTAGGAGACAGATCCAGTAAGAAGTCTCTGAGTCCTGGGATGACAGACTGTTCAATGGCAAATCCAAGGGCTCCTGCACAGAACTTATACTTCAAGAAGTTTGTGTCTGTTATCCAGGCCTCACTACCGATCCACTGGTGAGGAGGAAAAGGCTGGAGCGACAGCTCCTCTAAAAGGATCCTAATGTCTGAAGAGGTTGCAAATACCACAACAACTGTAGATGTTGACCTGAAAGAACAATTTGTATCATATGAATGAAGTTCACATAAAATTATTTACATTATGTATGTAGGATAGACTAACCAGTATCAGAGCATTGGGGTTAAGGTTAGTACCAATCATACTAATGCAACCTGGAGTGACATGTAACTGACCAGGTTTTTTTTTTTTAATTGGATATTTAAAATTTTTACTTTATTACTGTTTATTATTGTATTTACTTAACAGGATATTTTCCTCAATATTACAGATTTCTTTCCATGCATTACACAGGTAGCCACAGTCCATTACAGTTGTACATAACACTCTACTGCACCAGGATAATTTAACCTGTGTTCCTGACACATATACAATAGAAGAATCATTGAACATAAGATAAATATTTTTGAACTCTGGATGTTTTAAAGTAACTTTATATTAAATTTTATCATGAATCTTTCAACACCAGGACTACACTTTCACTCAATGAACCCCAGAGTTTTGTCTTGCAGGATGTTTCTATAGATACCTGCGGATAACTTCAGCCACTCTCTGGATTCTGCTTCGTGGGTTGGTCCGATAGACAGATTCAGAGTATTCCACACAGATGCCTTCTCTCTGTGCTGCATCCAGGAATGATGTCATGCCATTATTCCCATAGTCTGTGTCAGACCGAACAGCTCCTATCCAAGTCCAACCAAAATGTTTGACCAGTTTGACCAGTGCATCAACCTGGAACTGGTCACTGGGGACTGTTCTGAAGAAGGTTGGATATTGCTGTTTATCAGACAAACAAGCACAAGTGGCAGTAGGACTGACCTGATGAAAAACAAGTATAAACACGTTTAGTAACATCCAAACAGTTAAACACAGCAGCATCAATATAAAGACTAAAGAGTCAAACTATTTACCTGAGGAATGTCAAAAGATCCAATGATGTGTGATACGGCAATAGATGATGCTGACCCAAACCCACCAACAATAGCCAGAACCATGTCAGAGTTTGAGCAGTTCTGACTGGTGTCAAATTCTGGGTCCTGGCCATTTATGAGCTGAATGACTTTTTGCACAGTAACAGGTCCTGAACATATGTCATGTATTTGGTAACCCAGTGTAACGCCTGGCAGCAAATCTGTGCTGTTGTTTATCTCATCAATGGCAAATATCATGGTGCGTGCAAAGTGCAATTCAGATGACACAATGCTGCAAAAACATTCATGTCACTGTTGAAACTCACACATTATCAGAAAAAATTAAAAGTTTAGGAAAGAACAAATTCTCTTCATTTATTGAAAATTATTGGATGAAAAAGGAATGTAATTCCAAGTTTTAGATGAGGAAAACACATCACAATGTTGTGTATACTTTGACTAACAGAATACTTAAAAATACCAATAAGAAAAAGATCTCATTTAGTCATTGTAGTTTCTTACACTGATTTATAGACAATTTGGGGAAAAAGGATGTTTTCATGTCCCTTGTAACTTTGTCTATGTAATAAAACAAATCAAAACATGAGAATAGATTATACTGTCCTAATAATTTCTCATATCAGTTAAAGACAACATTCTATAAAAAACACTTCACACACACTCACTGTTCTCAGAGACTCATACAAACTAATTTAATTATTATAGTGTAAAACTGTACAAACTAAAAATAACTCAGACATGGAGATTATTCAGTAAAACACAAAGTTTGCTTTAAGGTTATCATCACAACATATGTATGACTACAGTCTAACATCCTGTCATTTCTACATCTCCCTCTGACTTACCCCCCTGTGCACCTCAGTGGCTCAGGCATGATGCTGTAGTCAGGCTCCTCTGGGTGCATGTAGGAGTGAATGTAGAAAAGACCTCCGATAATATAGTCTCCATCCATGGAGAATGCAGGTAGATCAGTATTACCCTGGAGTTTACATTTCAGTGATGCAGCCTTAGTACTGACTGTGCCAGTATTAGACTGTGTAAACTCAGGCATTTGTTTAAGACCATCCCCTGATCTATCCCAGACAAGAGCAGAAGGCTGTTGGAAAAAACACAGAGTCAGAGTCAGACCAATAAAGACAACAGAGTTAATCATGGCTCAAATCTGGTCATGAGTGTGTTCTTCATTAGTTAATATAGACTTTGAGACAAATGCCCTCCCTCCTTCCACTGCAAAACAACAAATCAAACAACAGAGGGAGGTGTCATCGTTTTTTTTTTTTATTTAATTTTATGTATATTTTACATTTTTCTTATTTATTTAACAATATTTTTTACACTTTTACATATACTATATTTTCTAACATTAATCCTTATTTCCTTTCAATCTTATTTTTTATTCTTGACTTTGTTAGAGCCTCTAAAACTTGACGGTTTGAAACTAAATTTTCAAACAAACCACATGACCATGGACAAAACCGATGTTAAATCATGTGATGACCCATCAGCCACCCCTATTGACACTGAGGCCCCGGTGACTGTGCACTGACCCTGAAAGACCAGATAGAATGGAGGTCAACATTAGTGTCCAAATTTGACCTTGTAAATGGAGGTCAAGGTCAGGAGTCAAATATATTTTGCAAGAGTTTCTAAAGATGCAGCATCACACTGAAAATCAAACAAAGTGTATATGTTATATTATTCAAGACTGTCACTTTTGTCGTGATGCAACTATTTATTTCAAAACAAAGTTTCAAAAGCAGCTGTATTTGTAGTTATATTTCATTTAATGAGAACATGTAGTGCAATAAACAACATTAATAATGGCTAATTTGTTAAAATATCTCAGTTGT
The DNA here is from genome assembly GCA_020466265.1 of Siphamia tubifer. Taxonomy (NCBI): domain Eukaryota; kingdom Metazoa; phylum Chordata; class Actinopteri; order Kurtiformes; family Apogonidae; genus Siphamia; species Siphamia tubifer. Next base: position 5,040,757 of record CM035789.1, on the reverse strand, counting down.
AAAAGCAATTACATTTTGTATAGTCATTCGTATTGTCTTGTCATAATATACAGTTACATGATGTTTAGATTTTACAAATATAAACTGCCATTTAACCACACTCATTTCTTTCTCTGTGAATACAAAACAGTCAAAATGTTATGTTTCACTGAGTCAGAGAAATTGCAATTTTTTTTTTCAGTTCTACTACATATTTCAAAATAGAACTTTTAAGATCCAAACATTTATAAAACCACACAAAAGAAAATACAGAATGGAACATCAACTCATCAGAAAAATTAGGCCTTTGTTAAACTGTAAGTGCAGTGCATAATTTGCAGCGTACGTCATTATCTCACAATATTAAAGTGTAATGTGAAAGTTTTTTTCATCCTTAAATTTAGACTTAGCATTGTTCAGAAATTAATGTTAAAACAATGTGTGAAAATGACCATGATCCATACATCCTATCTTCATTAAATCAGATTAAAAGATGCTGATTTTACAGGAAATGGAGTTATTCCTTTCCCACAAGAGACACATCATGGGAGGTAAAGATATAATGGTGGATGAGCTGAATTCTATGTTGTGGGTACATGAGTAGCAGTTGAAGTAGTTGTGAGTGAGACATAGAAGCTGGAAACACCTGACTTTGGAAAAAACATGCAAATATCGAAAAAACGTTTTTATGCTTTCATGAGGTGGTTTTTCCGATGTTTCGATATTATAATGTATCGCAAAAGCGCAATGGAAACACTTTTACCGAAATTATATGTCACAGGATATGACGAATATGGTCACATGTGTGAAAATGTCAGCCGCAGTCACTGTAACCATAACAACCATTGGTTCCTCGGACGAGAGAACTTAGAATGATGCTCAGGGTGATTCCTACAGTAGACACAGTGAAGGTTTACTTTTATTATCTATTAGTTTTTAAATATTTAAGTTGTTTTTTACAGATAAATATATTCTCTTTTCGGGCTGAGCCCGGTCGGGCCCCATGGGCAAAGGCCCGGCCACCAGGCGCTCGCTTACGGGCCCCAACCCCGGGCCTGGCTCCAGGGTGGGGCCCCGGCTGCGCCATACCGGGCGACGTATCGGTCCTTGTTCTAAATTTCTTCATTTCTTCAGGCGACATGGGTCCGTCCCCTGGTGGGCCCACCACCTGCCGAGGGAGCCGTAGGGGCCGGGTGCGATGTGGATTGGGTGGCGGTCGACAGCGGGACGCTCGGCGACCCAATCCCTGGACACAGAGTCTAGCTCTAGGGACATGGAATGTCACCTCGCTGGGGGGGGAAGGAGACGGAGCTTGTGAGGGAGGTTGAGAGGTACCGTCTAGAAATAGTAGGGCTCACCTCCACTCACAGCCTCGGCTCTGGAACCCAACCCCTTGAGAGGGGCTGGACTCCATTACTCTGGCGTTGCTCGCGGTGAGAGGCGGCAGGCTGGTGTGGGCTTGCTCATAGCCCCCCAGCTCAGCCGCCATGTGTTGGAGTTTACGAGAGGGTCGCGTCCCTGCGCCTTCGGGTCGGGGACAGGTGCCTCACTGTGGTTTCGGCCTACGGGCCGAATAGCAGTGCAGAGTACCCGGCCGTCTTGGAGTCCTTGGGAGGGGTGCTGGATGGTGCCCCGACTGGGGACTCCATTGTTCTCCTACGTGACTTCAATGCCCACGTGGGCAGAGACAGTGATACCTGGAGGGGTGTGGTGGGGAGGAACGGCCTCCCTGATCTGAACCCGAGCGGTGTTTTGTTGTTGGACTTCTGTGCTAGTCACAGTTTGTCTATAACGAACACCATGTTCGAGCACAAGGATGTCAACAAGTGCACGTGGCACCAGGACACCCTAGGCCGGAGGTCGATGATCGACTTTATTGTCGTGTCATCTGACCTCCGGCCGCATGTCTCGGACACTCAGGTGAAGAGAGGGGCTGAGCTGTCAACCGACCACCACCTGGCAGAGGAGGAAGCCGGACAGACCTGGCAGGCCCAAACGTGTTGTGAGGGTCTGTTGGGAACGTCTGGCGGAGCCCGACGTCGGCACGGTCTTCAACTCCCACCTCCGGGAGAGCTTTTCCCAGATTCCGAGGGAGGCTGGAGACATCGAGTCCGAGTGGACCATGTTCTCCACCTCCATTGTTGAAGCAGCTGCTCGGAGCTGTGGGCGCAAGGTCTACGGTGCTTGTCGTGGCGGCAACCCCCGAACCCGGTGGTGGACACCGGAAGTAAGGGATGCCGTCAAGCTGAAGAAGGAGTGTTATCGGGCCTTATTGGCTCATAGGACCCCTGAGGCAGCTGACGGGTACCGGCAGGCCAAGCGTGCTGCAGCCCGAGCGGCTGTGGAGGCAAAAACTCGGGTCTGGGAGGAGTTCGGGGAGGCCATGGAGGAGGACTACCGGTCGGCCTCGAGGAAATTCTGGCAAACCGTCCGGCGGCTCAGGAGGGGAAAGCAGTGCCCCACCAACACTGTTTAGAGTGGAAGTGGGGAGCTGCTGACCTCAACTGGGCACATCGTCGGGCGGTGGAAGGAATACTTCGAGGATCTCCTCAATCCCACTGTCACGTCTTCCATAGAGGAAGCAGAGGCTGAGGTCTCAGAGGTAGACTCGTTCATCTCCCAAGCTGAGGTCACTGAGGTGGTTGGCAAGCTCCTCGGTGGCAGGGCTCCGGGGGTGGACGAGATTAGCCCTGAGTACCTTAAGTCTCTGGATGTGCAGGGACTGTCTTGGTTGACACGTCTCTGTAACATCGCGTGGCAGTCGGGGACAGTGCCTCTGGAGTGGCAGACCGGGGTGGTGGTCCCCCTTTTTAAGAAGGGGGACCGGAGGGTGTGTTCCAACTACAGGGGGATCACACTCCTCAGCCTCCCCGGGAAAGTCTATTCCAGGGTACTGGAGAGGAGGATTTGGCCGATAGTCGAACCTCGGATTCAGGAGGAACAATGCGGGTTCCGTCCTGGTCGTGGAACACTGGACCAGCTCTATACCCTCCATCGGGTGCTCGAGACATCATGGGAGTTCGTCCAACCAGTCCACATATGTTTTGTGGATTTGGAGAAGGCGTTCGACCGTGTCCCTCGAGATGTCCTGTGGGGGGTGCTTCGGGAGTATGGGGTCCAGGGCCCTTTGCTAAGGGCAGTCCGGTCCCTGTATGACCGAAGCAAGAGCTTGGTTCGCATTGCCAGCAGTAAGTCAGACCTGTTCCGGGTGCACGTTGGCCTCCGGCAGGGCTGCCCTTTGTCACCGGTTCTGTTCATAATATTTATGGACAGAATTTCTAGGCGCAGCCAGGGGCCGGAGGGCCCTGGTTTGGGGACCACAGGATCTCATCTCTGCTTTTTGCAGATGATGTTGTCCTGTTGGCCTCCTCAAACATGGACCTGCAGCGTGCACTGGGACGGTTTGCAGCCGAGTGTGAAGCGAGTGGGATGAGGATCAGCACCTCCAAATCTGAGGCCATGGTTCTCGACCGGAAAAGGGTGGCTTGCCCCCCCCCTCCGGGTTGGTGGGGAGTCCTTGCCCCAAGTGGAGGAGTTTAAGTATCTTGGGGTCTTGTTTACGAGTGAGGGAAGGATGGAACGGGAGATCGACAGGCGGATTGGTACGGCGTCTGCAGTGATGCGGACGTTGTATCGGTCCGTCGTGGTGAAGAAGGAGCTGAGCCGAGTGGCGAAGCTCTCGATTTACCGGTCGATCTACGTTCCTACCCTCACCTATGGTCATGAGCTTTGGGTCATGACCGAAAGGACAAGATCCCGGATACAAGCGGCCGAAATGAGTTTCCTCCGTAGAGTGGCTGGGCGCACCCTCAGGGATAGGGTGAGGAGCTCAGTAACCAGGGAGGAGCTCGGAGTAAAGCCGCTCCTCCTCCACATCGAGAGGGGTCAGCTGAGGTGGCTCGGGCATCTGTTTCGGATGCCTCCTGGACGCCTCCCTAGGGAGGTATTCTGGGCATGTCCCATCGGAAGGCGGCCGCGGGGAAGACCCAGCACACGCTGGAGAGACTATGTCTCTCGGCTGGCCTGGGAACGCCTCGGGGTCCCCCCTGAAGAGCTGGAGGAGGTGTCTGGGGAGAGGGAAGTCTGGGCCTCCCTGCTTAGGCTGCTACCCCCGCGACCCAGCCCCGGATGAAGCGGTTGTTAATGATGATGATGATGAATATATTCTCTGTTCTGTAAAGTGTCAAGTGCAAGAACTGTGTAAAAAGCTCTACATAAAATTATCATTTGATGTTGTTATTAAGTGCTGAGCATATTTACACTGAATATTGCGACCTGACAATGTAGGGACCACATGTACAGACCCTTATAATGTGAACCAGGTGGTTTGTTTGACATGTTTAGTTCCTTTAAAGAGTTCACCAAGGACTTTTACTGACCAAAGAATTAGCTAATTGTGTGAACTCCAGGCTGTCAGGACATCGTGTCACCGTTCACTTGTTCATTTGTGGATGTAATTTTACTCTGGAGTGTTATCATCCTGGGATGTGATGGTGTACACAATGGTTTGATGGAGACTACGTAGTAGTATTCGGTAAGACATTTACAATGATTTCGTTTCGCTGTCATAGATGCCGCAAGAGCCTATCACGATAGTAACAGAGCAGCTAACTATGTTCAACGTATCTGTAAAGTAATGAGGGTTGTTACAGCATAGTATGAACAATATAGACTGTTAAGATATTGAGCGTATGAAGACATTCACCATGTTTCGTTCTGTAAATCTGACCGCTAGAAACTGAGAAGCCCCTGTCTGGAAGTAGCATTAGCAACTGACTAAGTGCTACATTAACTGTATGGGCGTCATGACAAGGGTTTACCGTCAACACCCAAATCCTCCAGCCAAGCTCAGCGGCATTTATTGTTTATACTTTAATCGATGTGTTTTACATCCTCCCCTGGCTTCATAAACATAGCCATGCTTAACCAACGCTACAGACAAGTTGAGAGGCACATGGTAGGACTCGAGTCGACACAAAGATGCTCACGTGAGAGCTTGGTTGAGCAGCGTCAATCTAGCCTACTGTTATTGGCTGAGACAAAGGCCTGTTTCTTATTGGCTTATTGTCTTGTACATAGGCATGTAACTGTAGTTGACAGTTAAAATTGTTCTGCGCATCGCGAATCCAGAAAATAATGAAAGAAAGGACGATTAAAAAAAGAAACAAATGAATCAGCCACATTGCTACACCATAAATAGCCGGTGTGCTATCAACCCTGTTAAGCTCCATCTCCCTGCTTTGCCCATCATTCCTGTGTATATCCCTCTCTCTATTTCCCTGGCCTCCCTCTCTCGGCTGTGGTTCATAATTATAGGGCTGTGGCCCATCGTAAATACTATCTGCTCTTGTCTCCTCCATGTTGTCAGTATACAGTATAGTATAAAGTTAGCTTGATCTCGCAGGACTCCCTCCTGCTACGTAACTTCAAGCCATTCCCCGTTTTTGGACAGGGCTGTTATTTCTTCACATTTTTGGTTAAAAAAGTGTTTATTGCATGGGTGTCGCACCCATGGGGGATGGGGTGTTGTGAAACCCCCACTTCTCCAACCAGATGATTTCACACACCCCACTTTTTCCTTAGTTTATATATTGTATCGTTACTGGATCCAGGAAACGGACGCAGAGTTGGTCTCACCTACTTTTTATTTCAGGATAAACAGTTACAGTCGGTCGCAATCGAGCTAAACAAACATCAATAACATTTCGGGGCTGTTACAATATCTATGGTTTAAACTGTTTTCCCGCCCGGGCGACACAACAGCATATGTAAATGAAGCGCACCTCAGTTCGCCGGACAAAATGTAAACAGCTCTTCTTCGTGGTGTTAACAAACAATCATCAACCAGTAAGTAATGAGAAATGTTGCCGTTATTAAACTAAGTTAATAAACTATGTCTAGTTCTGTGACATTTACCCTAAGACAGTGGTTCTCAAACTTTTTTCAGTGATGTTCCCCCTGAGGAATATATTTTTAGTCGTCTCCCCTGACATGAGCAAAACATTTTTGTAAGAAAGAAGAGGAACTGTGTCTGTAAAATCAGTGTCTGATTTTTAAAATCCTTTTTATCTCATAATTTTGAATTTCATTGAAAAATACATTTTGTTATTATTTTTGGCCATATATTACTTTTTTAATATAAAAAATGTAATCATTAATAGATGATTGAAATTTTTGCTCATGTGCCCCCACCAAGAACACCGCCATATTTTAAAAGGCTGTGACACCCTTGGTTTATTGCGATGTTGAATTGCAATATTTTTATCGACATCCTGTTTTTTTTTTTTATCATTTATATACTCTATAAAAGTGTCTAACCTACAAGTTGCCTTTTAAACATCTTACATCATGTCCCCTCGAAATCACGCCTTCGAAAATACATGAACGTGCGTGCTGTCACAGTTCACGAGCATTCATGAGAAGACAATGTGAATTAGCTAACACATAGTGTTTTGTTAATATATTTAATTATCTCACTGACAGGATGAATATGACACCCATAACCAATTAGTATATCGAAATATTCTTAAATCATAACGGTGTCATCTTACCTATCGAGTAGAAACATGGCCGCCTTAGCATCGGTTTTGAGCCCCTTTTCCTTTTTCAGTTGACGCCAGCGCTGGAAAGCCGAACCGATTACCACCCTTGTCCTGTTCCGTTCTTCGGTCAGCTTCCTCATGTCCGTTTCAAGCACAGTCTTAACTTTAGTTTTGATGCCAGTTGTCGTCTTTTCCACCAGAGCAGTTTCTGTCAACACAGAGAAGATTATCAGTACACTGATTGGCCAGAGTTTTTCTCTGCTTACACCCTCTAGACTGAACTAAACATTTCAGAGGGGGGTTTTGCAGACATTCCATTTCAGTATTTATGAGATCATGAAGAGGTTTTCAAGCAATATGGAAAAAATTACCCAAACAAGATCCCCTACCCCAAATGTAAATATTTGATTAAATAATTAGCAAGGGATAATGTGCACCCCTATGCCTTCTGTGTCAGGGTGTTGTTCGGTCCCAAGGGGGACTATTTTTCTGATAGCAACGTGTGGGCAACACATTATCCCGCAAATTAACTAGAGCGGAATACACCCGTTTCCCATGTAGATGCCTATTCGGAATTAATGTACCATGTAAACACGAAGGAAATAGCTTTAATTTGAATTCTAATCAGAATTAAAAAACACAATGTAACCGTACAGACTGTAACATCTGCAACTGGAAAGAAAGTCGCGTTTGACATCATAGTGCGTGACAGTTGTTTTGTTTGAATTTGACCTTAGTGTTTCCCAATTTTTAGGGAAAGATTAGACTTCTCACTTCATTGTCGCGGGATGACTCGCTTTTGAAATCCACTCCAAATGAAGTAAAGTGAAAGTGTTAGTAAAGGGACGAAACCTTAGTTTGATGTTTCCTGACATTTTAGTCAGTGATATGACAGCACACACACACACACACACACACACACACACAGATCCATTAGTGCAGTTGATATACCATGGACAATGTCTCCATCTACTGGAAATAATCTGTAAAGCACAAAAGCTTCAATGATCCAACAGTTGTTTAGCAGCTGATACTCAGGGAGAATGCAGAAAGAAAGTTATCAGATTAAAAAAAAAAAAAAGACAAATGTTGAGGTACTAAATCCAAAATAAAGCATTAAAATCTGAATCTGTTTATTTACTGATTTACATTTTTCAGATATCAGAGGCAGATGATGTGAAAGTTAATGTAACGTGTCCAGTCAGTTAGTTTTCATAGTGGATGATGATATAAACATATTTATGAGGGAAAATAATCCTTTTAGACCATGGTCTTCAACAGTGGAAAATAAAACCCAACATTAGGTGTCACAGTGAGGTGAAGAACAAGATGATCCCCCTACTGCGTATTTTTCTGACTTTGCATCGTGCAGGTCTGACTGTAATGTCGGTGGGGCCTTTCTGTGTGGAGTTCACATGTTCTCTCTGTGTCTGTGTGGGTTCTCTCCAGGTACTTCCTCCCAACATCCAAACACATGCACTGATAGGGTAGTTGGCTAACCTAAAACTGACCATAGGTGTGAATGTAAGAGTGACTTTAGTGCTGGTTAGTTCATGTTTTTAATATATATGATGGTGTGTTATTCCACATAAATGCTGGTTTATGTACATGTATACAATGGATTAGTAAATATTACACTAGAAAGAACCTGTAAAGTGAATGGATCATAATGTGCAGACAGTGTTTTGAAGTAGATCTGGTCGATCTGGCACCAATATTCATTTGGACTAAAACCTATTCTCTTGTTCATTCTAAGAATTTCACATTTTGACCTCAGACTTATCTTGGAAACTGGAGCCAACCAGCATTTAAGACTTGAGTTTACTTTATCACTAACACACATGTGGGAACATTTCATTAGTTTTATTCTGGAAACGTTTTACTTCCAGTGGAATTATACACAAATATCATGTAATTTATGTGTTATTACTTGTTCATTTTCTATTTTTTTTTTTCTATTTTTGACCTGATACAATGTGTGTCATATTTTACAGGTTATACATAAAGAGCTATGGTATATAAAAAAATAAATAAAATAAAAACAAATCTGAAAGCCCCTTCTAATTAAGGTTAAATTATTAGTGCACACCACAAAAACAATCTTTGTTTCTTTTTGACAGTATTCTTTCAGCTGTGGTCTTTACTCAATATGTTTTGAAGGAGATGACATCACCTTCTATTAAAAATCCTAATTAATTAAATTAATTAACCAACACAACACCTGGTGAGGTCCTGTTTCTTTGCCTCGGGCCCACATGTCATCAGTCTTGATGGAAACAGTTGCTTGTCTTTGCTTTCCCAGATGACCTCCTGTTCCCTTCTCAGCCACCTGGGTAAAAGGTAAGTTGGCAGGTTTAGCAAAACACCATGACGTCAACTCTCTTCTCTCAAATACACAAGAACATGTTTGAGTGACCCCCATGTGTGTGTTAAACTTCAGTCTATTTAGTTTTTTTGTGACTGATTAAAACATAATTTCCAGATTTTTCCCCTTAATGTTCAAGTTGACAAACAAGTCCCCCCTCCATTCACACATACTTAATCTTATCACTTTCTTATTGAATTTAAATACTTATATTATTATAAGACAAAATAAATATGCTATTATAGATATTTAATTATTTAATAATAATTAAAAAAATCTTCAGTGTGGTGCTTCGGGTTTCATAGGTTCTCCACATGTCCTGGAAAAACTGGAGAATAATTGACCATTTTTCCAGTCATGGAAAGCAAATGGAAAATAGAAAAAGTGGCCACATGTCCTGAAAACAGTGAAATTGTCCTGGAAATCTATTTATCCTCCCCCTGCTTTGTGAATGTAAAGTCAGATGAAACAAAGGAAAATGTTCATCAAAATTAAATATTATATTCAGTCCACCAGGGAGGGGGCAGCACGGTGGTGCAGTGGTTAACACTCACAGCAAGAAAGACCCTGGTTCAAATCCCACACCAGACCTTTCTTTGTGGAGTTTGCATGTTCTCTTTGTGTCTGTGTGGGTTTTCTCCGGGTACTCTGGTTCCCTCCCACCATCCAAACACATGCACTGATAGGTTAATCTAAATTGTCCATAGGTGTGAATGTGAGAGTGATTGTTTGTCTATATATGTTCAGCCCTGAGATGAACTGGAGACTCATACAGGGTGTACCCCACCTTCACCCATTGTAGCTGGATTAGGCCCCCAGTGACCCCCATGACCCCAGTGAGGATAAAGCAGGTTCAGACGACAAGAAGAGTTCACCAGGGGGCAGTATTCAGTTAAATATGTCAAATATTCTGCATGTTACAACCATTAATGATGAAACATTTAGTGTTGGAGTAATTAGCATTATTACCTGCTGACACTTTTAACGTTACATAATCCACAAACCGTCCGTTTCCTTGTCGTGTGTGAAATGTTCCTTTTTTTCCTGGTGTCCTGCACGGGGAAGCTCAGTCACCTCTTTCTACTTCTGGTCCATGTGTGCTAAACTCACAAATTTATTGAATGGGGTTGAAAGGACGAAGTCAAGCTAAATTATGATTCTGTTTGACATGTGGCTCTGAATTTCACATATGATAGCGGTTAATAAGAAATATTTGATGTGGCATAGGCAGACCAACCGTTTTTAATGAGAGGCAAATGTTACGTTCGGTTTTATGTGGACTTTGTAAGAGCGTCGCATATGTGACGTCATACGCGCGACAGACATGTAGTCCAAATTATTAACAGGTTTTACTCACAAATGAACCAGCCGTTGGTTAACAGAAGCAGTTGAAACACACATCAATAATTATAATTTATTATTAGGTACAACATGTGTGTCATTAAGGGAACATGACAAATCAGATGTGATTTTACTATTTTATTTCCCATTAAATTGACCATTTTCAGAAAAGGCGGACATACGTCAGAGGAGCGTTATCGAACTTCCTGTTAAACGTAACGACAGTAGAAAACCGGTAATATTGAAAGAGTCTTTTCAAGTTCCTGAAGAAATTTGCCACTTTTTAACATTTGCAGATATTAGGAGAATCGTGGAGGAAAATTCACGAACGACAAAGAAACTTGATAAAAGCTACGATAATGTAGCATAATGTTAACATTAGCCGAATGCTATCAAAATCCATTAACATTTTCTCTGGCAGTGTCTGTTTATTTTGGTGTTTGTTTGTCGTAATGTAGTAGGTAGACGTGCAGGTTTTTGTGAGGGTTAGATGTTTATGATTATTTAACATTTTCAGTTCATACAGAAAAAATGAACATGTTGACAACTATGATAGTGTGTAATTTTAGGACAAAGTGTTTATATTTAAATAACATTACACATTTACATGAAAAAGTAAAACAATGTGAGAAAAACAAAACAAACTAGAACAACTAGAAATGTCTAGTTGTTGTTTAATCAGTTGTCAGAATTGTTACAAGGACAGAGTTAAACTGTATAGAATTCCATCTGGATATTACCCATTCAAAAAAAAAATCGACAACATCTAGATCCAGGGTGTGGACTGGGATGAGAGCACGATCAGGAATGTCCATTTGTCTGTCCTTTTGGACAGACAAATGGATATGGGAGATTCTAACCACAATGTGGACCGTGAATAAAACTACTGCAGCATGACCCAAACTTACAATGAAGTACATACTGAAAATAAAATGAAGATATGGGAGATATACAAATAGGTGGTTAAGTGATTAAGAAGGGATAATGTATTGTCCACGAGTTACTGATAAAACATTCCCCTGACGGCCGAACAGCAACCGACGCCGAAAGCGGTAGACAATACCATCTTTCTTGCACTTTTCGAGTGCAAGAAATATGTTTTTTGTTTTTTGACCATCATGGTTGATCTTTTGATGATTTTGTGTACTCGAAATAAACTAAACTGAATACATTATCCCGCTTATTCTACAGGTTATTACAGTTTATTAGTGCTACCACTCAAACACCGTTACAACATAGTGAATATTTACTTTCAAAGTGGCAAACTATCTGTGGAGTGATATGGTCACGTGAATATGAAGTGATAAACTGGTTGCCATTGGCAGCGGGTGTTAACGGCGGTTATCGAAAAAAATCCGCCTGCTGAAGGCTGGGGACGTCAATTCAAAGTGAACGGGAGCTGTTGGAACATTCTAGATGGACGTAGAATAAACCTGGTAAATTAAACCAGAGGATGTTATAAACCTGCTAACAGATTAGCCTGCTAGCTTTCTCTAGTTAAGAGAATAATGACTCCAGCCTCTTCTGTTATTAACACCACCTCTTGGTTATGAGCATCTGTAAAACATGTTTGACACATACACACACATAACAGTCGTATGTGTCTTAACACTTGTAGGTGCGAAGTTTTTCATCAGTGTACATGGAAGGTTTGTTAATTAAGTACATATACGTCAGGCTATTGTATACTAGGAAACTTACTAATATCGTCCGTCCACTCTTTTATCAAGTTAGGATCCGGTAGGTGATGCTCACTTTTAAGCGCTAATTTATGTATGATTCTAGATCTGGAAAAGACGCAGATTTAGCATAGTCTAACAGCTTTAAACACCGGGCTTCGGAAAGTCTTGGCTGCGCGTGCATCATTCGGTTAATTTACAAACATGTCAGTTACAGTGTGTGTGAAACAAGGTGCGTTCACGAACAGTCGGAATTTTAACCAGCCATTGGACAGGTGCTGACTGTTACTTTGCAGCAAAAACGAAGCATGCGAGATTAACTTTACGAACTCAACACACAACAAGGGCACATTTAAAGTTGTTTTATTTTCCCCATGCAATCAGGAAATAAGCATTTATAAATATAATATATATTTTTAAATAAATCAGATAGTTGTGGCTTAAGTCCATGTGGGCCCCTGATCCATGTGGGCCCGGGGCGACCAACCCACCCACCGTACGCTCCGGTAGTGCAGATGAGGGTCACTCAGGGGGAGCAGGGGATGGCAAGCCAGTAAAAAAAATGTAAAAGAGCCATTTTATGCTAGCTTTTCACTTCTGGTGAAATATGAAGGCACAACAGCCTTAGATGACCACACCAAATGAAAAAAAAACATGTACAGCTAATATTGAGCTCACAACAAACCAAGACATTGTTACATTCAGGTATTCTTAAAGACAGTGAAAAATTAGGTTATTTGTGAAACTATAACAATTTAACTATACAAATAATTTTCCCCTTACTGGATGTGTGTGCACTCTACTGAACTAAATTATGTTCCCCTTTATGTATACTCTCTACTGCCCTCACGTGTCCAAGCCAAAAACCGCTGGAAATAAGCCAAAATAATAAATGTCTGGTTTGTTGTATATTGATTATTGATTCTAATTGGGATTGGCTTGAATTGTTTGTTTCTTATTTATTTGTTTTCTTCTTTTTACCTTCAGTGTGAGCTGTAATCTTAAAATTACTTTAAAAAAATGTAAAATGTGTTTATCTAAAGACGAGGGAAAAAACTGAGACAAGAAAAATGACAACTGGACAGCTCCAGAAAGAGTTGAAAAGTAATTATTAATCTTTGATATGAATTGTTTATTTCTGACTTATTAGTTTTTTCTGGGTTAGTTGTGGAAAGAGCTAAGTTGCTTCGGATCAAAACACCGATTGGATGGTCAAAATGTCCAGGATTTTTGTCAGACACAGGTGGCAACCCTAATGATAAAAGAAAAAACTGTATAAACAGAATAGACTCTTTGCACAATATGGTGTCTGGTTACAGTCGTATCCCGGATATGGCCTTGAGAACTTCCGCTCGTGTTTTGATAGCACTCTCGCGTTCAAACACGACAACTTTTTACTCAAGGTGTCTGCAGGACCTCCCGAAATGATCCATTATGGATGTTCAGCGACTCGTTCGGATGGGAAGCATCACACCCAAGAGCAAGCGGGAGAAGGGAAAGATGTTTATTTCGAACCTCATCGATAAGTACAAAGGTTAGTTGAACTGTGTCATACTCTCAATGGTGACACAACACTACTGTAGCTGCTCAGCTTTTTAATGTTAGATTGTTATGTATCTGGACTCTTGTGTCATGTTTTGTATGTTAGCTGTTTGTCTTCCCGTTTTTCTCTTATGTTAGAGTGTTGGGCTTTAATTTTATTACTTTGGTTCATGTTCACTTTGTGTGGTTTTACTTCCCGTCACCGGTGTTTTCTTCCTCTTCCCGCTCATCAGTATGAGTGAATCCTCCGGTTCCCTTCTCTTCCCTTTGCTAGTACTCAAGCATATATTCGGGATACAACTGTAACCAGACACCACATTGTGCAGAGAGTCAGTTACCAAAGTTAAAAACTGCTTTATGTGCAGTGTACATATTTTACTGTAAAATTCAATCCTATTTTTTCTTCTCTTCCTACAGAGGATTTTTATCCATTAAATGTTTCTTTGTGTTCTTCTCTGGTTTAAACAGTATGATATAACACTTTGGGGCAAAAATGCACAGTGTTAATCCAAAACTGGAGGCCAGAATGGCAAATATCTCCACGGCAACTGTAAATTTCCCAGGGGAGCTGACGTATGCTGGGATAAATGTGATCCACACTGCACAGAATATCAGCATGCTGAAGGTGATAAACTTGGCCTCATTAAAATTATCAGGAAGTTTCCGTGCCAGGACAGCTAACACGAAGCAAAAGACAGCCAGTAGTCCTATGTACCCGAGCACAGCCCAGAACCCTAGAGCAGAGCCTAATGCACACTCTAAGATGATCCTGTCTTTATATGTGCTCAGATTCTTCATTGGAAGAGGGGGGCTGACAACCAACCAAATACTACAGATCAAAACCTGAATAAATGTGAAAGATAGAACAGTCATTTTTTGTTGACGTGGACCAAACCATTTCATGGCATTGGTGCCTGGAAGTGTAGCTTTAAAGGCCATTAAAACAACAATAGTTTTTGACAGGACACATGAGATGCAGAGCACAAAGGTGATTCCAAAGGCTGTGTGTCGCAGCATACAGGACCACTCCGACGGTGCCCCAATGAAAGTTATTGAACATAAGAAACACAGAGTGAGTGAAAAGAGCAGCAGGAAGCTCAGCTCAGAGTTATTGGCTCTGACGATCGGGGTCGTCCTGTGACGGAAAAACACACCTGCTGTCGTAATGGTCAAACAGGCTCCACCAACTGAGAATGAGACCAGGGTGATTCCTAAGACCTCATTAAAGGAGAGGAACTCTACAGGCTTGGGGAGACAAGAGACTCTATTTGCATTAGGCCAAAACTCACTGGGACAAGGGAAACAATCAGGAGAATCTGAAAAGGACCAAACATATCTTTTAGTCCCTGACATGATGGTTGGTTATGGTTATCTAGTATATATTTGAACACATTTACCTGTAAAGTTACTTATTTCTCCCTCAGGACATGGTATACAATCATAGCAACAGATGGGTTTTCCTTTTTGCAGCACTTTACGAGTCCCTGGACGACAGCTGTCACTGCACACTGACACAGGAACCTGTCAAATACAAACTCAGACATAAACAAATATACTGTACAGATGTTATTACAAAGATAAATAAAATAATACCTGAAATGACCCTAGGTCATAATTCTCCTTACTTGTGTACTTCTTTCCATCCATGTGATGTCTTTGGTGATATGGAACTGCTGGCCCGGTGGCAGCGAAGCTTCATATACTCCAACTGGTCCAACTTCAATTCTTCCATTTTGACTCTTCTGCCAGTTTACCAGCTCATATTTGGCCACAGGATCACCATTGGCATCAAACCAAACACTATGACCATTCTGAGAGAAATTAACTTTCTTCAGCCGAGTGAAAATCTGTGTGAAATAATTAAGTTGTCACAGAGTACAAATATAATTTACAAAGATGATATTGAAATAAAAAAATACAATTATTTAATTATTAAAAAAAAGAGGTAAATTGTCGAGATTTGAATTGAAGACGTTTATTGATTTTACTAAACAGACCTGTGTGGACTGAATCTTAGCAAACTGGTCACAATGACTTGTGGAATTTCTTTCCACACATAATTCATTGTGAATGGCATGTGCTATTGCATACACAGCCTTATACAACATGGCAGCCAATCGGAGCTGAGATATATCTGCATATAAACTCTGGAGATTGTGCATGTCTTCAGTTCCATCACACACCCTCTCATCTGTAGCTTCACCTAAAACACAGAGGTACAAGTGGGTTTCATTTTACATCACCTATATATACTTTCTGTCATGGGGGGTTGTGGTAGAAGGACTCAAATGCACGATGTTGAAGGGAGAACAGATTTAATAAAGAAAACAATGAAAGGACAAGTGAATAAAACAGAACCCTAGACAAACAAACCCTGGGGTAGATCAGCCAGAGTCCATGGGGATGAAATGAATGTCTGGGTTATGGAGAGAAGAAAGACTGATAAGATGTCTGGGTTGTAGTGATGACAAATCTGAATGGTCCCACACTGACGACTGCAAGATTCAGAGCTTAAATTGTTTGGTGATTAGAGAAGTCTTGCATCCACACGGTGCAGGTCAGGTGGAGATGATAAGAATTGGGGGGAAAGGTCATGACACTTTCTGAAGTGAAGATTTTAGTCATTCAAAATGATAACATAACTAGTGATGAGTGCTGTGGTTTAATATTCTGTGCTTTTGTATGGTGTGTGTTTTATCGTTGTTCTGCTGGCTACAAATTGTCCCCTAGGAGGATAATAAAGTTTTCTGAACTGAACTATGAGTGTTATTACAACCACTTCCTCACCTTTTCTCAGTCTGCAGTTAAAAGCTTCCTCCCAGAACTCAGTAAGCACAGGGGATGCAGTCACTGTAGTAGGAGACAGATCCAGTAAGAAGTCTCTGAGTCCTGGGATGACAGACTGTTCAATGGTGAATCCAAGGGCTCCTGCACACAAGTTATACTTCAATAAGTCTGTTTCTGTAATCCAGGCCTCACTACCGATCCACTGGTGAGGAGGAAAAGGCTGGAGCGACAGCTCCTCTAAAAGGATCCTCATGTCTGGAGAGTTTGCAAATACCACAACAACTGTAGATGTTGACCTGAAAGAACAATTTGTATCATATGAATGAAGTTCACATAAAATTATTTAAATTATGTATGTAGGATAGACTAACCAGTATCAGAGCATTGGGGTTAAGGTTAGTACCAATCATACTAATGCAACCTGGAGTGACATGTAACTGACCAGGTTTATTTTTTTGTTTAACAGATGAGTATAACTGAATTGGATATTTTAAAATTGTAATTTATTACTGTTTATTATTGTATTTTCTCACTTTCCTAATTATTTTATGTCAGTTTTATACATTCAAATAAGTCAGATTCTTCCTTTAAAACTCAGGACACTTTCCTCAATATTACAGATTTCTTTCCATGCATTACACAGGTAGCCACAGTCCATTACAGTTGTAGATAACACTCTACTGCACCAGGATAATTTAACCTGTGTTCCTGACACGTTTACAATAGAAGAATCATTGAACATAAGATAAATATTTTTGAACTCTGGATGTTTAAAAGTAACTTTAAATTAAATTTAACATGAACCTTGCAACACCAGGTCTACAATTTCACTTTCTGAACCCCAGAGTTTTGTCTTGCAGGATGTTTCTATAGATACCTGCGGATAACTTCAGCCACTCTCTGGATTCTGCTTCGTGGGTTGGTCCGATAGACAGATTCAGAGTATTCCACACAGATGCCTTCTCTCTGTGCTGCATCCAGGAATGATGCCATGCCATTATTCCCATAGTCTGTGTCAGACCGAACAGCTCCTATCCAAGTCCAACCAAAATGTTTGACCAGTTTGACCAGTGCATCAACCTGGAACTGGTCACTGGGGATTGTTCTGAAGAAGGTTGGATATTGTTGTTTATCAGACAAACAAGCGCAAGTGGCACTGGAACTGACCTGGTGAAAATCAAGTATAAACAGGTTTAGTAACATCCAAACAGTTAAACACAGCAGCATCAATATAAAGACTAAAGAGTCAAACTATTTACCTGAGGAATGTCAAAAGATCCAATGATGTGTGATATGGCAACAGATGCTGTTGACCCTGATGCACCAACAATAGCCAGAACCATGTCAGAGTTTGAGCAGTTCTGACTGGTGTCAAATTCTGGGTCCTGGCCATTTATGAGCTGAAGGACTTTTTGCACAGTAACAGGTCCTGAACATATGTCATGGATTTGGTAACCCAGTGTAACGCCTGGCAGCAGATCTGTGCTGTTGTTTATCTCATCAATGGCAAATATCATGGTGAGTGCTAAGTGTATGCCACTTGACCTAATGCTGCAAAAACATTCATGTCACTGTTGAAACTCACACATTATCAGAACTAATTAAAAGATTAACAACAAATTCTCTTCATTTATTGAAAATTATTGGATGAAAAAGGAATGTAATTCCAAGGTTTAGATGAGGAAAACAAATCACAGTGTTGTATATACTTTGACTAACAGAATACTTAAAAATATCAATAAGAAAAAGATCTCATTTAGTCATTGTAGTTTCTTACACTGATTTATAGACAATTGGGGGAAAAGGATGTTTTCATGTCAGTTGTAATTTTGTCTATGTAATAAAACAAATCAAAACATGAGAATAGATTATACTGTCCTAATAATTTCTCATATCATTTAAAGACAACAGTCTATAAAAAACACTTCACACACACTCACTGTTCTCAGAGACTCACAGAAACTAATTTAATTATTATAGTGTAAAACTGTACAAACTAAAAATAATTCATAGACATGGAGATTATTCAGTAAAACACAAAGTTTGCTTTAAGGTTATCATCACAACATATGTATGACTACAGTCTAACATCCCGTCATTTCTACATCTCCCTCTGACTTACCCCCCTGTGCACCTCAGTGGCTCAGGCATGATGCTGTAGTCAGGCTCCTCTGGGGGCATGTAGTAATGAATGCCGAAAACACCTCCGATAATGTAGTCTCCATCCATGGAGAATGCAGGTAGATCAGTATTACCCTGGAGTTTACATTTCAGTGATGCAGCCTTAGTACTGACTGTGCCAGTATTAGACTGTGTAAACTCAGGCAGTTGTTTAAGACCATCCCCTGATCTATCCCAGACAAGAGCAGAAGGCTGTTGGAAAAAACACAGAGTCAGAGTCAGACCAATAAAGACAACAGAGTTAATCATGGCTCAAATCTGGTCATGAGTGTGTTCTTTATTAGTTAATATAGACTTTGAGACAAATGCCCTCCCTCCTTCCACTGCAAAACAACAAATCAAACAACAGAGGGAGGTGTCATCGTTTTTTTTTTATTTAATTTTATGTATATTTTACATTTTTCTTATTTATTTAACAATATTTTTTACACTTTTACATATACTATATTTTCTAACATTAATCCTTATTTCCTTTCAATCTTATTTTTTATTCTTGACTTTGTTAGAGCCTCTAAAACTTGACGGTTTAAAACTGAATTTTCAAACAAACCACATGACCATGGACAAAACCCATGTTAAATCATGTGATGACCCATCAGCCACCCCTATTGACACTGAGGCCCCGGTGACTGTGCACTGACCCTGAAAGACCAGATAGAATGGAGGTCAACATTAGCGTCTAAATTTGACCTTGTAAATGGAGGTCAAGGTCAGGAGTCAAATATATTTTTCAAGAGTTTCTAAAGATGCAGTATCACACTGAAAATCAAACAAAGTGTATATGTTATATTATTCAAGACTGTCACTTTTGTCGTGATGCAACTATTTATTTCAAAACAAAGTTTCAAAAGCAGCTGTATTTGTAGGTATATTTCATTTAATGAGAACATGTAGTGCAACAAACAACATTAATAATGGCTAATTTGTTAAAATATCTCAGTTGTAAAAGCAATTACATTTTGTATAGTCATTCGTATTGTCTTGTCATAATATACAGTTACATTATGTTTAGATTTTACAAATATAAACTGCCATTTAACCACACTCATTTCTTTCTCTGTGAATACAAAACAGTCAAAATGTTATGTTTCACTGAGTCAGAGAAATTGCAATTTTTTTTTTCAGTTCTACTACATATTTCAAAATATAACTTTTAAGATCCAAACATTTATAAAACCACACAAAAGAAAATACAGAATGGAACATCAACTCATCAGAAAAATTAGGCCTTTGTTAAACTGTAAGTGCAGTGCATAATTTGCAGCGTACATCATTATCTCACAATATTAAAGTGTAATGTGAAAGTTTTTTTCATCCTTAAATTTAGACTTAGCATTGTTCAGAAATTAATGTTAAAACAATGTGTGAAAATGACCATGATCCAAACATCCTCTCTTCATTAAGTTAGATTAAAAGGTGCTGATTTTACAGGAAATGGAGTTATTCCTTTCCCACAAGAAACACATCATGGGAGGTAAACATATAATGGTGGATGAGCTGAATTCTATGTTGTGGGTACATGAGTAGCAGTTGAAGTAGTTGTGAGTGAGACATAGAAGCTGAAAACACCTCACTTTGGAAAAAACATGCAAATATCGATAAAAGGTTTTCATGCTTTCATGAGGTGGTTTTTCAGACGTTTCGATATTATAATGTATCGCAAAAGCACAATGGAAACACTTTTACCGAAATTATATGTCACAGGATATGACGAATATGGTCACATGTGTGAAAATGTCAGCCGCAGTCACTGTAACCATAACAACCATTGACTCCTCGGAAGAGAGAACTTAGAATGATGCTCAGGGTGATTCCTACAGTAGACACAGTGAAGGTTTACTTTTATTATCGGTTAGTTTTTAAATATTTAAGTTGGTTTTTTACAGAGAAATATATTCTCTGTTCTGTAAAGTGTCAAGAGCAAGAACTGTGTAAAAATCTCTACATACAATTATCATAAAGAGATAAAGAGGGGGGATCCATGGGTCAACGCTGCTGGGATGCAAGTCAGGGCCTGATAAACCCTGGTTGGGTCGCCTGGGCGAGGGTGTATGATGTTGTGAGACCTGAAACACCCAATGAACCCAGGTCACATCACTGATGATGCTTCCCAGCGCATTCGTAGGATGTATCATTCACCTCATTTGTTGTTGTTATTAAGTGCTGAGCATATTTACACTGAATATTGCGACCTGACAATGTAGGGACCACATGTACAGACCCTTATAATGTGAACCAGGTGGTTTGTTTGACATGTTTAGTTCCTTTAAAGAGTTCTCCAAGGACTTTTACTGACCAAAGAATTAGCCGATTCGTTCATGCTAATGCTATTACATGCTAATTCGTGGTTGTCATCTAAACACATCTAAAGTATATTTCCACTGAATATTTCAGCCTGACAATGTAGGGACCACATGTACAGACCCTTATAATGTTAATCAGCTGGTTTGTTTGACATGTTTGTGTCTTTAAAGAGTTCGACAGGGACTTTTACTGACGAGAGAATTAGCCGATTCATTCTCTCTAATGCTATCGGGGTGATGGTGATCTGAAGCTCCGAAGATGATAGCAGTGAAATCTCGTGGGATGATATTTCACGACAGTTACGACACTCCTGCCAAGAACAACCGTCAATTGCAACACGTTCAATGCAGAAATATATTTTAGGAATAATTAGGAATATCGCTATTGTTTTGCGAAAACTGTCATGGAAACGCAGCTAGTGAGAGCATTTTAAGAGTCAAGATGGTGAATTATTGTGTGTGTGCTAATTGTGTGAACTCCAGGCTGTTAGGACATCGTGTCACCGTTCACTTGTTCATTTGTGGATGTAATTTTACTCTGGAGTGTTATCATCCTGGGATGTGATGGTGTACACAATGGTTTGATGGAGACTACGTAGTAGTATTCGGTAAGACATTTACAATGATTTCGTTTCGCTGTCATAGATGCCGCAAGAGCCTATCACGATAGTAACAGAGCAGCTAACTATGTTCAACGTATCTGTAAAGTAATGAGGGTTGTTACAGCATAGTATGAACAATATAGACTGTTAAGATATTGAGCGTATGAAGACATTCACCATGTTTCGTTCTGTAAATCTGACCGCTAGAAACTGAGAAGCCCCTGTCTGGAAGTAGCATTAGCAACTGACTAAGTGCTACATTAACTGTATGGGCGTCATGACAAGGGTTTACCGTCAACACCCAAATCCTCCAGCCAAGCTCAGCGCCATTTATTTTTTATACTTTAATCGATGTGTTTTACATCCTCCCCTGGCTTCATAAACATAGCCATGCTTAACCAACGCTACAGACAAGTTGAGAGGCACATGGTAGGACTCGAGTCGACACAAAGATGCTCACGTGAGAGCTTGGTTGAGCAGCGTCAATCTAGCCTACTGTTATTGGCTGAGACAAAGGCCTGTTTCTTATTGGCCTATTGTCTTGTACATAGGCATGTAACTGTAGTTGACAGTTAAAATTGTTCTGCGCATCGCCAATCCAGAAAATAATGAAAGAAAGGATGATTAAAAAAAGAAACAAATGAATCAGCCACATTGCTACGCCATAAATAGCCGGTGTGCTATGGGCTGTGGCCCATCGTAAATACTATCTGCTCTTGTCTCCTCCATGTTTTCAGTATACAGTATAGTATAAAGTTAGCTTGATCTCGCAGGACTCCCTCCTGCTACGTAACTTCAAGCCATTCCCCGTTTTTGGACAGGGCTGTTATTTCTTCACATTTTCGGTTAAAAAAGTGTTTATTGCATGGGTGTCGCACCCATGGGGGATGGGGTGTTGTGAAACCCCCACTTCTCCAACCAGATGATTTCACACACCCCACTTTTTCCTTAGTTTATATATTGTATCGTTACTGGATCCCGGAAACGGACGCAGAGTTGGTCTCACTACTTTTTATTTCAGGATAAACAGTTACAGTCGGTCGCAATCGAGCCAAACAAACATCAATAACATTTCGGGGCTGTTACAATATCTATGGTTTAAACTGTTTTCCCGCCCGGGCGACACAACAGCATATGTAAATGAAGCGCACCTCAGTTTGCCGGACAAAATGTAAACAGCTCTTCTTCGTGGTGTTAGCAAACAATCATCAACCAGTAAGTAATGAGAAATGTTGCCGTTGTTAAACTATGTCTAGTTCTGTGACATTTACCCTAAGACAGTGGTTCTCAAACTTTTTTCAGTGATGTTCCCCCTGAGGAATATATTTTTAGTCGTCTCCCCTGACATGGGCAAAACATTTTTGTAAGAAAAAAGAGGAACAGTGTCTGTAAAATCAGTGTCTGATTTTTAAAATCCTTTTTATCTCATAATTTTGAATTTCATTGAAAAACACATTTTGTTATTATTTTTGGCCATATATTACTGTTTTAATATAAAAAATGTAATCATTAATAGATGAATGAAATTTTTGCTCATGTGCCCCCACCTAGAACACCGCCATATTTTAAAAGGCTGTGACACCCTTAGTTTATTGCGATGTTGAATTGCAATTTCTTTATCGACATCATTTATATACTCTATACAAGTGTCTAACCTACAAGTTACCTTTTAAACATCTTACATCATGTCCCCTCGAAATCACGCTTTCAAAAATACATGAACGTGCGTGCTGTCACAGTTCACGAGCATTCATGAGAAGTCAATGTCAATTAGCTAACACATTGTGTTTTGTTAATATATTTAATTATCTCACTGACAGGATGAATATGACACCCATAACCAATTAGTATATCGAAATATTATAAAATCATAACGGTGTCATCTTACCTATCGAGTAGAAACATGGCCGCCTTAGCATCGGTTTTGAGCCCCTTTTCCTTTTTCAGTTGACGTCAGCGCTGGAAAGCCGAACCGATTACCACCCTTGTCCTGTTCCGTTCTTCGGTCAGCTTCCTCATGTCCGTTTCAAGCACAGTCTTAACTTTAGTTTTGATGCCAGTTGTCGTCTTTTCCACCAGAGCAGTTTCTGTGAACACAGAGAAGATTATCAGTACACTGATTGGCCAGAGTTTTTCTCTGCTTACACCCTCTAGACTGAACTACACATTTCAGAGGGGGGTTTTGCAGACATTCCATTTCAGTATTTATGAGATCGTAAAGAGGTTTTCAAGCAATATGGAAAAAATTACCCAAACAAGATCCCCCACCCCAAATTTAAGTATTTGATTGAATAATTAGCAAGGGATAATGTGCACCCCTATGCCTTCTGTGTCAGGGTGTTGTTCGGTCCCAAGGGGGACTATTTTTCTGATAGCAACGTGTGGGCAATACATTATCCCGCAAATTAACTAGAGCAGAATACACCCGTTTCCCATGTAGATGCCTATTCGGAATTAATGTACCATGTAAACACGAAGGAAATAGCTTTAATTTGAATTCTATTCAGAATTAAAAAACACAATGTAACCGTACAGACTGTAACATCTGCAACTGGAAAGAAAGTCGCGTTTGACATCATAGTGCGTGACAGTTGTTTTGTTTTGTTTGAAATTGACCTTAGTGTTTCCCAAATTTGAGGGAAAGATTAGACTTCTCACTTCATTGTCGCGGGATGACTCGCTTTTGAAATCCACTCCAAATGAAGTAAAGTGAAAGTGTTAGAAAAGGGACGAAACCTTAGTTTGATGTTTCCTGACATTTCAGTCAGTGATATGACAGCACACACACACACACACACACACACACACACACACACACACACACACACACACAGATCCATTAGTGCAGTTGATATACCATGGACAATGTCTCCATCTACTGGAAATAATCTGTAAAGCACAAAAGCTTCAATGATCCAACAGTTGTTTAGCAGCTGATACTCAAGGAGAATGCAGAAAGAAAGTTATCAGATTAAAAAAAAAAAAAAAGACAAATGTTGAGGTTCACATGTTCTCTCTGTGTCTGTGTGGATTCTCTCCAGGTACTTCCTCCCAACATCCAAACACATGCACTGATAGGGTAGTTGGTTAACCTAAAACTGACCATAGGTGTGAATGTAAGAGTGACTTTAGTGCTGGTTAGTTCATGTTTTTAATATATATGATGGTGTGTTATTCCACATAAATGCTGGTTTATGTACATGTATACAATGGATTAGTAAATATTCCACTAGAAAGAACCTGTAAAGTGAATGGATCATAATGTGCACAGTGTTTTGAAGTAGATCTGGTCGATCTGACACCAATATTCATTTGGACTAAAACCTATTCTCTTGTTCATTCTAAGAATTTCACATTTTGACCTCAGACTTATCTTGGAAACTGGAGCCAACCAGCATTTAAGACTTGAGTTTACTTTATCACTCACACACGTGGGAACATTTCATTAGTTTTATTCTGGAAACATTTTACTTCCAGTGGAATTATACACAAATATCATGTAATTTATGTGTTATTACTTGTTCATTTTCTATTTTTTTTCTATTTTTGACCTGATACAATGTGTGTCATATTTTACAGGTTATACATAAAGAGCTATGGTATATAAAAAAATAAATAAAATAAAAACAAATCTGAAAGCCCCTTCTAATTCAGGTTAAATTATTAGTGCACACCACAAAAACAATCTTTGTTTCTTTTTGACAGTATTCTTTCAGCTGTGGTCTTTACTCAATATGTTTTGAAGGAGATGACATCACCTTCTATTAAAAATCCTAATTAATTAAATTAATTAACCAACACAACACCTGGTGAGGTCCTGTTTCTTTGCCTCGGGCCCACATGTCATCAGTCTTGATGGAAACAGTTGCTTGTCTTTGCTTTCCCAGATGACCTCCTGTTCCCTTCTCAGCCACCTGGGTAAAAGGTAAGTTGGCAGGTTTAGCAAAACACCATGACGTCAACTCTCTTCTCTCAAATACACAAGAACATGTTTGAGTGACCCCCATGTGTGTGTTAAACTTCAGTCTATTTAGTTTTTTGTGACTGATTAAAACATAATTTCCAGATTTTTCCCCTTAATGTTCAAGTTGAAAAACAAGTCCCCCCTCCATTCACACATACTTAATCTTATCACTTTCTTATTGAATTTAAATACTTATATTATTATTATAAGACTAAATAAATATGCTATTATAGATATTTAATTATTTAATAATAATTTTAAAAAATCTTCAGTGTGGTGCTTCGGGTTTCATAGGTCCTCCACATGTCCTGGAAAAACTGGAGAATAATTGACCAATTTTCCAGTCATGGAAAGCAAATGGAAAATAGAAAAAGTGGTCACATGTCCTGAAAACAGTGAAATTATCCTGGAAATCTATTTATCCTCCCCCTGCTTTGTGAACGTAAAGTCAGATGAAACAAAGGAAAATGTTCATCAAAATTAAATATTGTATTCAGTCCACCAGGGAGGGGGCAGCACGGTGGTGCAGTGGTTAACACTCACTGAGATGAACTGCAGACTCATACAGGGTGTACCCCACCTTCACCCATTGTAGCTGGATTAGGCCCCCAGTGACCCCCATGACCCCAGTGAGGATAAAGCAGGTTCAGACGACAAGAAGAGTTCACCAGGGGGCAGTATTCAGTCAAATATGTCTAATATTCTGCATGTTACAACCATTAATGATGAAACATGCAGTGTTGGAGTAATTAGCATTATTACCTGCTGACACTTTTAACGTTACATAATCCACAAACCGTCCGTTTCCTTGTCGTGTGTGAAATGTTCCTTTTTTTCCTGGTGTCCTGTACGGGGAAGCTCAGTCACCTCTTACTACTTCCGGTCCATGTGTGCTAAACTCACAAAATTATTGAATGTGGCATAGGCAGACCAACCGTTTTTGATGAGAGGCAAATGTTACGTTTAGTTTTATGTGGACTTTGTAAGAGCGTCGCATATGTGACGTCATACGCGCGACAGACATGTAGTCCAAATTATTAACAGGTTTTACTCGCAAATGAACCAGCCGTTGGTTAACAGAAGCAGTTGAAACAGACATCAATAATTATAATTTATTATTAGGTACAACATGTGTGTGATTAAGGGCACATGACAAATCAGATGTGATTTTACTATTTTATTTCCCATTAAATTTACCATTTTCAGAAAAGGCGGACATACGTCAGAGGAGCGTTACCGAACTTCCTGTTAAACGTAAAGACAGTAGAAAGCCAGTAATATTGAAAGAGTCTTTTCAAGTTCCTGAAGAAATTTGCCACTTTTAACATTTGCAGATATTGGGAGAATCGCGGAGGAAAATTCACGAACGACAAAGAAACTTGATAAAGGCTACGATAATGTAGCATAATGTTAACATTAGCCGAATGCTATCATAATCCAATAGTGTCTGTTTATGTTGGTGTTTGCTTGTCGTAATGTAGTAGACGTGCAGGTTTTTGTGAGCGTTAGATGTTTATGATTTAACATTTTCAGTTCTTACAGAAAAAATGAACATGTTGACAACTATGATAGTGTGTAATTTTAGGACAAAGTGTTTATATTTAAATAACATTACACATTTACACGAAAAAGTAAAACAATGTGAGAAAAACAAAACAAACTAGAACAACTAGAAATGTCTAGTTGTTGTTTTGTCAGTTGTCAGAATCGTTACAAGGACAGAGTTAAACTGCATAGAATTCCATCTGGATATTACCCATTGAAAAAAAAAATCGACAACATCTATGGATACAAAGATCCAGGGTGTGGACTGGGATGAGAGCACGATCAAGAATGTCCGTTTGTCTGTCCTTCCTATTCTAACCACAATCTGGACCTTGAATAAAACTGCTGCAGCATGACCCAAAACTACAATGAAGTACAGATTGAAAATAAAATGAAGATATGGGAGATATACAAATAGGTGGTTAAGTGATTAGCAAGGGATAATGTATTGACCACGAGTTACTGATAAAATATTCCCCCGACGGCCGAACAGCAACCGACGCCAAAGGCAGTAGACAATACCATCTTTCTTGCACTCGAAAAGTGCAAGAAAGATGGGTTTTTTTTTTTTGTTTTGACCATCATGGTTGATCTTTTGATGATTTTGTGTACTCGAAACAAACTAAACTGAATACATTATCCCGCTTATTCTACAGGTCATTACGGTTTATTAGTGCTACCACTCAAACAGACCGGATAAAATAACAGTTACAACATAGTGAATATTTACTTTCTAATTTATTTATGTATGATTCTAGATCTGGAAAAGACACAGATTTAGCATAGTCTGACAGCTTTAAACACCGGTCTTCGGAAATTCCTGGCTGCGCGTGCATCATTCGGTTAATTTACAAACATGTCAGTTACAGTGTGTGTGAAGCAAGGTGCGTTCACGAACCGTCGGAATTTTAACCAGCCAGGGTACAGGTGCTGACTGTTACTTTGTAGCAAAAGCGAAGCATGCGAGATTAACTTTACGAACTCAACACACAACAAGGGCACATTTACAGTTGTTTTATTTTCCCCATGCAATCGGGAAATAAGCATTTATAAATATAATATATATTTTTCAAATGAATCAGATAGTTGTGGCTTAAGTCCATGTGGGCCCCTGATCCATGTGGGCCCGGGGCGACCAACCCACCCAGCGTACGCTCCGGTAGTGCAGATGAGGGTCACTCAGGGGGAGCAGGGGATGGCAAGCCAGTAAAAAATGTAAAAGAGCCATTTTATGCTAGCTTTTTACTTCTGGTGAAATATGAAGGCACAACAGCCTTAGATGACTACACCAAATAAAAAAAAACATGTACAGCTAATATTGAGCTCACAACAAACCAAGACATTGTTACATTCAGGTATTCTTAAAGACAGTGAAATATTAGGTTATTTGTGAAACTATAACAATTTAACTATACAAATAATTTCCCCTTACTGGATGTGTGTGCACTCTACTGAACTTAATCATGTTCCTCTTTATGTATACTCTCTACTGCCCCAACGTGTCCAAGCCAAAAACTGCTGGAAATAAGCCAAAATAATAAATGTCTGGTTTGTTGTATATTGATTATTGATTCTAATTGGGTTTGGCTTGAATTGTTTGTTTCTTATTTATTTGTTTTCTTCTTTTTACCTTCAGTGTCAGCTGTAATCTTAAAATTACTTTAAAAAAATGTAAAATGTGTTTATTTAAATATCAGGGAAAAAACTGAGACAAGAAAAATTACAACTGGACAGCTCCAGAAAGAGTTGAAAAGTAATTATTAATCTTTGATTTGAATTGTTTATTTCTGATTTATTATTTTTTTCTGGGTTAGTTGTGGAAAGAGCTAAGTTGCTTCGGATCAAAACACCGATTGGATGGTCAAAATGTCCAGGATTTTTGTCAGACACAGGTGGCAACCCTAATGATAAAAGAAAAAACTGTATAAACAGAATAGACTCTTTGCACAATATGGCGTCTGGTTACAGTCGTATCCCGGATATGGCCTTGAGAACTTCCGCTCGTGTTTTGATAGCACTCTTGCGTTCAAACACGACAACTTTTTACTCGAGGTGTCTGCAGGACCTCCCGAAATGATCCATTATGGATGTTCAGCGACTCATTCGGATGGGAAGCATCACACCCAAGAGCAAGCAGGAGAAGGGAAAGATGTTTATTTCGAACCTCATCGATAAGTACAAAGGTTAGTTGAACTGTGGCATACTCTCAATGGTGACACAACACTACTGTAGCTGCTCAGCTTTTTAATGTTAGATTGTTATGTATCTGGACTCTTGTGTCATGTTTTGTATGTTAGCTGTTTGTCTTCCTGTTTTTCTCTTATGTTAGAGTGTTGGGCTTTAATTTTGTTACTTTGGTTCATGTTCACCTTGTGTGGTTTTACTTCCCGTCACCGGTGTTTTCTTCCTCTTCCCGCTCATCAGTATGAGTGAATCCTCCGGTTCCCTTCTCTTCCCTTTGCTAGTACTCAAGCATATATTCGGGATACGACTGTAACCAGACACCACATTGTGCAGAGAGTCCGTTACCAAAGTTAAAAACTGCTTTATGTGCAGTGTACATATTTTACTGTAAAATTCAATCCTATTTTTTCTTCTCTTCCTACAGAGGATTTTTATCCATTAAATGTTTCTTTGTGTTCTTCTCTGGTTTAAACAGTATGATATAACACTTTGGGGCAAAAATGCACAGTGTTAATCCAAAACTGGAGGCCAGAATGGCAAATATCTCCACGGCAACTGTAAATTTCCCAGGGGAGCTGACGTATGCTGGGATAAATGTGATCCACACTGCACAGAATATCAGCATGCTGAAGGTGATAAACTTGGCCTCATTAAAATTATCAGGAAGTTTCCGTGCCAGGACAGCTAACACGAAGCAAAAGACAGCCAGTAGTCCTATGTACCCGAGCACAGCCCAGAACCCTAGAGCAGAGCCTAATGCACACTCTAAGATGATCCTGTCTTTATATGTGCTCAGATTCTTCATTGGAAGAGGGGGACTGACAACCAACCAAATACTACAGATCAAAACCTGAATAAATGTGAAAGATAGAACAGTCATTTTTTGTTGACGTGGACCAAACCATTTCATGGCATTGGTGCCTGGAAGTGTAGCTTTAAAGGCCATTAAAACAACAATAGTTTTTGACAGGACACATGAGATGCAGAGCACAAAGGTGATTCCAAAGGCTGTGTGTCGCAGCATACAGGACCACTCCGACGGTGCCCCAATGAAAGTTATTGAACATAAGAAACACAAAGTGAGTGAAAAGAGCAGCAGGAAGCTCAGCTCAGAGTTATTGGCTCTGACGATCGGGGTCGTCCTGTGACGGAAAAACACACCTGCTGTCGTAATGGTCAAACAGGCTCCACCAACTGAGAATGAGACCAGGGTGATTCCTAAGACCTCATTAAAGGAGAGGAACTCCACAGGCTTGGGGAGACAAGAGACTCTATTTGCATTAGGCCAAAACTCACTGGGACAAGGGAAACAATCAGGAGAATCTGAAAAGGACCAAACATGTCTTTTAGTCCCTGACATGATGGTTGGTTATGGTTATCTAGTATATATTTGAACACATTTACCTGTAAAGTTACTTATTTCTCCCTCAGGACATGGTATACAATCATAGCAACAGATGGGTTGTCCTTTTTGCAGCACTTTACGAGTCCCTGGACGACAGCTGTCACTGCACACTGACACAGGAACCTGTCAAATACAAACTCAGACATAAACAAATATACTGTACAGATGTTATTACAAAGATAAATAAAATAATACCTGAAATGACCCTAGGTCATAATTCTCCTTACTTGTGTACTTCTTTCCATCCATGTGATGTCTTTGGTGATATGGAACTGCTGGCCCGGTGGCAGCGAAGCTTCATATACTCCAACTGGTCCAACTTCAATTCTTCCATTTTGACTCTTCTGCCAGTTTACCAGCTCATATTTGGCCACAGGATCACCATTGGCATCAAACCAAACACTATGACCATTCTGAGAGAAATTAACTTTCTTCAGCTGAGTGAAAATCTGTGTGAAATAATTAAGTTGTCACAGAGTACAAATATAATTTACAAAGATGATATTGAAATAAAAAAATACAATTATTTAATTATTAAAAAAAAGAGGTAAATTGTCGAGATTTGAATTGAAGACGTTTATTGATTTTACTAAACAGACCTGTGTGGACTGAATCTTAGCAAACTGGTCACAATGACTTGTGGAATTTCTTTCCACACATAATTCATTGTGAATGGCATGTGCTATTGCATACACAGCCTTATACAACATGGCAGCCAATCGGAGCTGAGATATATCTGCATATAAACTCTGGAGATTGTGCATGTCTTCAGTTCCATCACACACCCTCTCATCTGTAGCTTCACCTAAAACACAGAGGTACAAGTGGGTTTCATTTTACATCACCTATATATACTTTCTGTCATGGGGGGTTGTGGTAGAAGGACTCGAATGCACGATGTTGAAGGGAGAACAGATTTAATAAAGAAAACAATGAAAGGACAAGTGAATAAAACAGAACCCTAGACAAACAAACCCTGGGGTAGATCAGCCAGAGTCCATGGGGATGAAATGAATGTCTGGGTTATGGAGAGAAGAAAGACTGATAAGATGTCTGGGTTATAGTGATGACAAATATGAATGGTCCCACACTGACGACTGCAAGATTCAGAGCTTAAATTGTTTGGTGATTAGAGAAGTCTTGCATCCACACGGTGCGGGTCAGGTGGAGATGATAAGAATTGGGGGGAAAGGTCATGACACTTTCTGAAGTGAAGATTTTAGTCATTCAAAATGATAACATAACTAGTGATGAGTGCTGTGGTTTAATATTCTGTGCTTTTGTATGGTGTGTGTTTTATCGTTGTTCTGCTGGCTACAAATTGTCCCCTAGGAGGATAATAAAGTTTTCTGAACTGAACTATGAGTGTTATTACAACTACTTCCTCACCTTTTCTCAGTCTGCAGTTAAAAGCTTCCTCCCAGAACTCAGTAAGCACAGGGGATGCAGTCACTGTAGTAGGAGACAGATCCAGTAAGAAGTCTCTGAGTCCTGGGATGACAGACTGTTCAATGGTGAATCCAAGGGCTCCTGCACAGAAGTTATACTTCAATAAGTCTGTTTCTGTAATCCAGGCCTCACTACCGATCCACTGGTGAGGAGGAAAAGGTTGGAGCGACAGCTCCTCTAAAAGGATCCTCATGTCTGGAGAGTTTGCAAATACCACAACAACTGTAGATGTTGACCTGAAAGAACAATTTGTATCATATGAATGAAGTTCACATAAAATTATTTACATTATGTATGTAGGATAGACTAACCAGTATCAGAGCATTGGGGTTAAGGTTAGTACCAATCATACTAATGCAACCTGGAGTGACATGTAACTGACCAGGTTTATTTTTTTTAATTGGATATTTAAAATTTTTACTTTATTACTGTTTATTATTGTATTTACTTAACAGGATATTTTCCTCAATATTACAGATTTCTTTCCATGCATTACACAGGTAGCCACAGTCCATTACAGTTGTACATAACACTCTACTGCACCAGGATAATTTAACCTGTGTTCCTGACACGTTTACAATAGAAGAATCATTGAACATAAGATAAATATTTTTGAACTCTGGATGTTTAAAAGTAACTTTAAATTAAATTTAACATGAACCTTGCAACACCAGGTCTACAATTTCACTTTCTGAACCCCAGAGTTTTGTCTTACATGATGTTTCTATAGATACCTGCGGATAACTTCAGCCACTCTCTGGATTCTGCTTCGTGGGTTGGTCCGATAGACAGATTCAGAGTATTCCACACAGATGCCTTCTCTCTGTGCTGCATCCAGGAATGATGCCATGCCATTATTCCCATAGTCTGTGTCAGACCGAACAGCTCCTATCCAAGTCCAACCAAAATGTTTGACCAGTTTGACCAGTGCATCAACCTGGAACTGGTCACTGGGGATTGTTCTGAAGAAGGTTGGATATTGTTGTTTATCAGACAAACAAGCGCAAGTGGCACTGGAACTGACCTGGTGAAAATCAAGTATAAACAGGTTTAGTAACATCCAAACAGTTAAACACAGCAGCATCAATATAAAGACTAAAGAGTCAAACTATTTACCTGAGGAATGTCAAAAGATCCAATGATGTGTGATATGGCAACAGATGCTGTTGACCCTGATGCACCAACAATAGCCAGAACCATGTCAGAGTTTGAGCAGTTCTGACTGGTGTCAAATTCTGGGTCCTGGCCATTTATGAGCTGAAGGACTTTTTGCACAGTAACAGGTCCTGAACATATGTCATGGATTTGGTAACCCAGTGTAACGCCTGGCAGCAGATCTGTGCTGTTGTTTATCTCATCAATGGCAAATATCAAGGTGAGTGCTAAGTGTATGCCACTTGACCTAATGCTGCAAAAACATTCATGTCACTGTTGAAACTCACACATTATCAGAACTAATTAAAAGATTAACAACAAATTCTCTTCATTTATTGAAAATTATTGGATGAAAAAGGAATGTAATTCCAAGGTTTAGATGAGGAAAACAAATCACAGTGTTGTATATACTTTGACTAACAGAATACTTAAAAATATCAATAAGAAAAAGATCTCATTTAGTCATTGTAGTTTCTTACACTGATTTATAGACAATTGGGGGAAAAGGATGTTTTCATGTCACTTGTAACTTTGTCTATGTAATAAAATAAATCAAAACATGAGAATAGATTTTACCATCATAATTTCTCATATCAGTTAAAGACAACATTCTATAAAAAACACTTCACACACACTCACTGTTCACAGAGACTCACACAAACTAATTTAATTATTATAGCGTAAAACTGTACAAACTAAAAATAACTCAGACATGTGTAGATTATTCAGTAAAACACAAAGTTTGCTTTAAGGTTATCATCACAACATATGTATGACTACAGTCTAACATCCTGTCATTTCTACATCTCCCTCTGACTTACCCCCCTGTGCACCTCAGTGGCTCAGGCATGATGCTGTAGTCAGGCTCCTCTGGGGGCATGTAGTAATGAATGCCGAAAACACCTCCGATAATGTAGTCTCCATCCATGGAGAATGCAGGTAGATCAGTATTACCCTGGAGTTTACATTTCAGTGATGCAGCCTTAGTACTGACTGTGCCAGTATTAGACTGTGTAAACTCAGGCAGGTGTTTAAGACCATCCCCTGATCTATCCCAGACAAGAGCAGAAGGCTGTTGGAAAAAACACAGAGTCAGAGTCAGACCAATAAAGACAACAGAGTTAATCATGGCTCAAATCTGGTCATGAGTGTGTTCTTCATTAGTTAATATAGACTTTGAGACAAATGCCCTCCCTCCGTCCACTGCAAAACAACAAATCAAACAACAGAGGGAGGTGTCATCGTTTTTTTATTATTTAATTTTATGTATATTTTACATTTTTCTTATTTATTTAACAATATTTTTTACACTTTTACATATACTATATTTTCTAACATTAATCCTTATTTCCTTTCAATCTTATTTTTTATTCTTGACTTTGTTAGAGCCTCTAAAACTTGACGGTTTAAAACTGAATTTTCAAACAAACCACATGACCATGGACAAAACCCATGTTAAATCATGTGATGACCCATCAGCCACCCCTATTGACACTGAGGCCCCGGTGACTGTGCACTGACCCTGAAAGACCAGATAGAATGGAGATCAACATTAGCGTCTAAATTTGACCTTGTAAATGGAGGTCAAGGTCAGGAGTCAAATATATTTTTCAAGAGTTTCTAAAGATGCAGCATCACACTGAAAATCAAACAAAGTGTATATGTTATATTATTCAAGACTGTCACTTTTGTCGTGATGCAACTATTTATTTCAAAACAAAGTTTCAAAAGCAGCTGTATTTGTAGTTATATTTCATTTAATGAGAACATGTAGTGCAACAAACAACATTAATAATGGCTAATTTGTTAAAATACCTCAGTTGTAAAAGCAATTACATTTTGTATAGTCATTCGTATTGTCTTGTCATAATATACAGTTACAGGATGTTTAGATTTTACAAATATAAACTGCCATTTAACCACACTCATTTCTTTCTCTGTGAATACAAAACAGTCAAAATGTTATGCTTCACTGAGTCAGAGAAATTGCAATTTTTTTTTCAGTTCTACTACATATTTCAAAATATAACTTTTAAGATCCAAACATTTATAAAACCACACAAAAGAAAATACAGAATGGATTATCTCACAATATTAAAGTGTAATATGAAAGTTTTTTTCATCCTTAAATTTAGACTTAGCATTGTTCAGAAATTAATGTTAAAACAATGTGTGAAAATGACCATGATCCATACATCCTATCTTCATTAAATTAGATTAAAAGGTGCTGATTTTACAGGAAATGGAGTTATTCCTTTCCCACAAGAGACACGCCATGGGAGGTAAACATATAATGGTGGATGAGTTGAATTCTATGTTGTGGGTACATGAGTAGCAGTTGAAGTAGTTGTGAGTGAGACATAGAAGCTGGAAACACCTGACTTTGGAAAAAACATGCAAATATAGATAAAAGGTTTTCACGCTTTCATGAGGTGGTTTTTCAGACGTTTCGATATTATAATGTATCGCAAAAGCGCAATGGAAACACTTTTACCGAAATTATATGTCACAGGATATGACGAATATGGTCACATGTGTGAAAATGGCAGCCACAGTCACTGTAACCATAACAACCATTGGCTCCTCGGACGAGAGAACTTAGAATGATGCTCAGGGTGATTCCTACAGTAGACACAGTGAAGGTTTACTTTTATTATCGGTTAGTTTTTAAATATTTAAGTTGTTTTTTTACAGAGAAATATATTCTCTGTTCTGTAAAGTGTCAAGAGCAAGAACTGTGTAAAAATCTCTACATACAATTATCATAAAGAGATAAAGAGGGGGGATCCATGGGTCAACGCTGCTGGGATGCAAGTCAGGGCCTGATAAACCCTGGTTGGGTCGCCTGGGCGAGGGTGTATGATGTTGTGAGACCTGAAACACCCAATGAACCCAGGTCACATCACTGATGATGCTTCCCAGCGCATTCGTAGGATGTATCATTCACCTCATTTGTTGTTGTTATTAAGTGCTAAGCATATTTACACTGAATATTGCGACCTGACAATGTAGGGACCACATGTACAGACCCTTATAATGTGAACCAGGTGGTTTGTTTGACATGTTTAGTGCCTTTAAAGAGTTCACCAAGGACTTTTACTGACCAAAGAATTAGCCGATTCGTTCATGCTAATGCTATTACATGCTAATTCGTGGTTGTCATCTAAACACATCTAAAGTATATTTCCACTGAATATTTCAGCCTGACAATGTAGGGACCACATGTACAGACCCTTATAATGTTAATCAGCTGGTTTGTTTGACATGTTGGTGTCTTTAAAGAGTTCGACAGGGACTTTTACTGACGAGAGAATTAGCCGATTCATTCACTCTAATGCTATCGGGGTGATCGTGAATGTCGACAAAACGAAGGAGATCATCGTAGACTTCAGGAGATCCAGACCCAGCCACACACCCCTCCACATCAATGACACAGCAGTGGAAATCGTGAGCACAACCAAGTACCTGGGGGTGCAGATCACAGATGACCTCAGTTGGTCACTCCACACTTCCTCCCTGGCGAAGAAGGCACAGCAGCGCCTGCATTTCCTGCGACGGCTGAGAAGAGCCTCCTTCCCCCCCCCCTGTCCTAACCACCCACAGAGGGACAATAGAGACCCTGCTGACTAGCTGCATCTCCGTCTGGTCCGGGAGCTGCAGGGCCTCAGACTGGAAGGCTCTGCGGAGGGTGGTGAGGATGGCGGAGAAGATCATCGGGGCCCGCTCCCCACAATTCAGGACATAGCAGAGAGCCGCTGCATATCCAGAGCCCACCGGATCCTCTCTGACCCCACTCATCCCCAAGCACAGACTGTTTATTCGCATGGCATCTGGGAGAAGGTTCCGCAGCATCCGCTGCAGAACAGCCAGATTCAGGAACAGTTATTTCCCCCTGGCCACCAGACTGCTGAATGACAAATAACAACCCCCCACACACTCATTCGTCTACCTCAAGGACAATGTACTCTCAGTGCACTTATCCATAAAATGGACAAAAAATCTACCTCCTGGTTGTGAAACGACCCCCCCCCCCCCCCTATATTTGCACTACTTACTCTGTTTTTTGCACTATTCATTCTGTTTATTGCAGTATTCATTCTGTTTATTGCACTACTCATTCTGTTTACTCTGTTCCTTAGATGCTTTTTACTTATTTATTTAGTAGGTGTACTCCAGAAGCCAAGCAACAACGTCTCGTTGCCAAAAATCCCACTGTTGTGTGTATTCTTGTGCAATGACAATTAAGGAAGTCTAAGTCATCTGAAGCTCCGAAGATGATAGCAGTGAAATCTCGTGGGATATTTCACGACAGTTATGACACTCCTGCCGAGAACAACCATCAATGGAAACACGTTCAATGCAGAAATATACTTTGTCGAAATTTTAGGAATATCGCTATTGTTTTGCGAAAAACTGTCATGGAAACGCAGCTAGTGAGAGCATTTTAAGAGTCAAGATGGTGAATTATTGTGTGTGTGCTAATTGTGTGAACTCCAGCCTGTCAGGACATCGTGTCACCGTTCACTTGTTCATTTGTGGATGTAATTTTACTCTGGAGTGTTATCATCCTGGGATGTGATGGTGTACACAATGGTTTGATGGAGACTACGTAGTAGTATTCGGTAAGACATTTACAATGATTTCTTTTCGCTGTCATGGCTGCCGCAACAGCCTATTACGATAGTAACAGAGCAGCTAACTATGTTCAACGTATCTGTAAAGTAATGAGGGTTGTTACAGCATAGTATGAACAATATAGACTGTTAAGATATTGAGCGTATGAAGACATTCACCATGTTTCGTTCTGTAAATCTGACCGCTAGAAACTGAGAAGCCCCTGTCTGGAAGTAGCATTAGCAACTGACTAAGTGCTACATTAACTGTATGGGCGTCATGACAAGGGTTTACCGTCAACACCCAAATCCTCCAGCCAAGCTCAGCGGCATTTATTGTTTATACTTTAATCGATGTGTTTTACATCCTCCCCTGGCTTCATAAACATAGCCATGCTTAACCAACGCTACAGACAAGTTGAGAGGCACATGGCGGGACTCGAGTCGACACAAAGATGCTCATGTGAGAGCTTGGTTGAGCAGCGTCAATCTAGCCTACTGTTATTGGCTGAGACAAAGGCCTGTTTCTTATTGGCTTATTGTCTTGTACATAGGCATGTAACTGTAGTTGACAGTTAAAATTGTTCTGCGCATCGCCAATCCAGAAAATAATGAAAGAAAGGACGATTAAAAAAAGAAACAAATGAATCAGCCACATTGCTACGCCATAAATAGCCGGTGTGCTATCAACCCTGTTAAGCTGGAACAGGCTGGCGCTAAACATTGATAAAAGTAATTACATAATATTCAAGCATTTAAACAAAAAATATTCAAGTGAGGAAGCCAAAGTATTTATTAATGATACTGAAATTCAACAAGTAACTCAAACTAAATTTCTAGGTGTCATAGTTGATGAAGCCCTTTCCTGGAAAAACCACATTGCATTGGTCTCTAAAAAAATCATGAAATCTTATGGTATTATTCGCAGAGTTTCATCTTTCATAAATAGGTCGTGTTTATTGACATTGTATTACAGCCTGATTTACCCGTATTTATCATATTGTAATCTAGTTTGGGCTAGTACCTATCCATCATCGCTTCACAAGTTGCTATTGATTCAAAAGAAATTTGTTAGACTTGCCACATCCTCAAGTTACCTGGCACCTTTGGATCCATTGTTCAAACAACTTAATATTCTGACCATTCGTGATATTAACATTTATCAAATTTGTGTGTTTATGTACAATTGTATTGCTAGCAACAGTCCTTTTTCTAGTGTTTTTCACGACTTTTTTTTCTTTAACTCTACAATTCACTCTTATCTAACTAGACAAACCAATCATCTCCATTGTAAATTCTCTCGTACATCATTAGGGCAATTTAGTATCAAGACTAGAGGTCCTATAATATGGAATTCAAAGCCCATCTTAATTAAGAATTGTGCATCTGTTTCAATCTTAAAAAGCAGACTTAAATACCTTCTAATACACAAACCACACTGTGCCTCAAATCAGTGGGATGTTGCTTGTGAAACATTGTGAATAGGTCATTTTGATATGTTGTGAAGAATTGTAATATTTGCATATACTTTTCTATTTGAGTGTATAATATTTTTTGTATGAATATGTGTACTTGGATTCTTGTGTATATGTATGCATGCACAAGTCTATGATATGATATGTGTTTGGTGTAGCTGTATTTGTATGCAGCTCGCTTTTCACTAGATTATGTGTTTAAATCTGAGCAGAGGCCTTGTATAGGCCCTATGGGTCTCTAGCCTCGGCTTGCACCTGAATGTTTTGGTTTTTTTTTCTCTCTCTTTGTTTTTCCGGAGTAATATTGTTTTTTCTTTTCTTTCTTTAGCCTCGGCTTGCACCTGAATGGTTTTGCTTTTGTTTTTCCGGAGCAATATTGTTCGTTTTTGTTTTTATTTCTTTTATTGGTGCGAACAAATAAACCAAACCAAACCAAACCAAAGCTCCATCTCCCTGCTTTGCCCATCATTCCTGTGTATATCCCTCTCTCTATTTCCCTGGTCTCCCTCTCTCAGCTGTGGTTCATAATTATAGGGCTGTGGCCCATCGTAAATACTATCTGCTCTTGTCTCCTCCATGTTTTCAGTATACAGTATAGTATAAAGTTAGCTTGATCTGGCAGGACTCCCTCCTGCTACGTAACTTCAAGCCATTCCCCGTTTTTGGACAGGGCTGTTATTTCTTCACATTTTTGGTTAAAAAAATGTTTATTGCATGGGTGTCGCACCCATGGGGGATGGGGGTGTTGTGAAACCCCCACTTCTCCAACCAGATGATTTCACACCCCCCACTTTTTCCTTAGTTTATATATTGTATCGTTACTGGATCCCGGAAACGGACGCAGAGTTGGTCTCACCTACTTTTTATTTCAGGATAAACAGTTACAGTCGGTCGCAATCGAGCTAAACAAACATCAATAACATTTCGGGGCTGTTACAATATCTATGGTTTAAACTGTTTTCCCGCCCGGGTGGCACAACAGCATATGTAAATGAAGCGCACCTCAGTTCGCCGGACAAAATGTAAACAGCTCTTCTTCGTGGTGTTAGCAAACAATCATCAACCAGTAAGTAATGAGAAATGTTGCCGTTGATAAACTATGTCTAGTACTGTGACATTTACCCTAAGACAGTGGTTCTCAAACTTTTTTCAGTGATGTTCCCCCTGAGGAATATATTTTTAGTCGTCTCCCCTGACATGGGCAAAACATTTTTGTAAGAAAAAAGAGGAACAGTGTCTGTAAAATCAGTGTCTGATTTTTAAAATCCTTTTTATCTCATAATTTTGAATTTCATTGAAAAACACATTTTGTTATTATTTTTGGCCATATATTACTGTTTTAATATAAAAAATGTAATCATTAATAGATGATTGAAATTTTTGCTCATGTGCCCCCACCAAGAACACCGCCATATTTTAAAAGGCTGTGACACCCTTGG
Organism: Siphamia tubifer; assembly: GCA_020466265.1. Lineage (NCBI taxonomy): Eukaryota > Metazoa > Chordata > Actinopteri > Kurtiformes > Apogonidae > Siphamia > Siphamia tubifer. The sequence continues at coordinate 5,000,207 of CM035789.1, read as the reverse complement.
TTTATTGCGATGTTGAATTGCAATTTCTTTATCGACATCATTTATATACTCTATACAAGTGTCTAACCTACAAGTTACCTTTTAAACATCTTACATCGTGTCCCCTCGAAATCACGCCTTCAAAAATACATTAACATGCGTGCTGTCACAGTTCACAAGCATTCATGAGAAGTCAATGTGAATTAGCTAACACATTGTGTTTTGTTAATATATTTAATTATCTCACTGACAGGATGAATATGACACCCATAACCAATTAGTATATCGAAATATTATAAAATCATAACGGTGTCATCTTACCTATCGAGTAGAAACATGGCCGCCTTAGCATCGGTTTTGAGCCCCTTTTCCTTTTTCAGTTGACGCCAGCGCTGGAAAGCCGAACCGATTACCACCCTTGTCCTGTTCCGTTCTTCGGTCAGCTTCCTCATTTCCGTTTCAAGCACAGTCTTAACTTTAGTTTTGATGCCAGTTGTCGTCTTTTCCACCAGAGCAGTTTCTGTGAACACGGAGAAGATTATCAGTACACTGATTGGCCAGAGTTTTTCTCTGCTTACACCCTCTAGACTGAACTAAACATTTCAGAGGGGGGTTTTGCAGACATTCCATTTCAGTATTTATGAGATCATGAAGAGGTTTTCAAACAATATGGAAAAAATTACCCAAACAAGATCCCCCACCCCAAATTTAAGTATTTGATTGAATAATTAGCAAGGGATAATGTGCACCCCTATGCCTTCTGTGTCAGGGTGTTGTTCGGTCCCGAGAGGGACTATTTTTCTGATAGCAACGTGTGGGCAATACATTATCCCGCAAATTAACTAGAGCGGAATACACCCGTTTCCCATGTAGATGCCTATTCGGAATTAATGTACCATGTAAACACGAAGGAAATAGCTTTAATTTGACTTCTATTCAGAATTAAAAAACACAATGTAACCGTACAGACTGTAACATCTGCAACTGGAAAGAAAGTCGCGTTTGACATCATAGTGCGTGACAGTTGTTTTGTTTGAATTTGACCTTAGTGTTTCCCAATTTTTAGGGAAAGATTAGACTTCTCACTTGTTAGTAAAGGGACGAAACCTTAGTTTGATGTTTCCTGACATTTCAGTCAGTGATATGACAGCACACACACACACACACACACACACACACACACACACACACACATACAGATCCATTAGTGCAGTTGATATACCATGGACAATGTCTCCGTCTACTGGAAATAATCTGTAAAGCACAAAAGCTTCAATGATCCAGCAGTTGTTTAGCAGCTGATACTCAGGGAGAATGCAGAAAGAAAGTTATCAGATTAAAAAAAAAAAAAAAAAGACAAATGTTGAGGTACTAACTCCTAAATAAAGCATTAAAATCTGAATCTGTTTATTTACTGATTTACATTTTTCAGATATCAGAAGCAGATGATGTGAAAGTTAATGTAACGTGTCCAGTCAGTTAGTTTTCATAATGGATGATGACATAAACATATTTATGAGGGAAAATAATCCTTTTAGACCATGGTCTTCAACAGTGGAAAATAAAACCCAACATTAGGTGTCACAGTGAGGTGAAGAAAGAGATGATCCCCCTACTGCGTATTTTTCTGACATTGTGTCGTGCAGGTCTGACTGTAATGTCGGTGGGGCCTTTCTGTGTGGAGTTCACATGTTCTCTCTGTGTCTGTGTGGGTTCTCTCCAGGTACTTCCTCCCAACATCCAAACACATGCACTGATAGGGTAGTTGGTTAACCTAAAACTGACCATAGGTGTGAATGTAAGAGTGACTTTAGTGCTGGTTAGTTCATGTTTTTAATATATATGATGGTGTGTTATTCCACATAAATGCTGGTTTATGTACATGTATACAATGGATTAGTAAATATTCCACTAGAAAGAACCTGTAAAGTGAATGGATCATAATGTGCTGACAGTGTTTTGAAGTAGATCTGGTCGATCTGACACAAATATTCCTTTGGACTAAAACCTATTCTCTTGTTCATTCTAAGAATTTCACATTTTGACCTCAGACTTATCTTGGAACCTGGAGCCAACCAGCATTTAAGACTTGAGTTTACTTTATCACTAACACACATGTGGAACATTTCATTAGTTTTATTCTGGAAGCATTTTACTTCCAGTGGAATTATACACAAATATCATGTAATTTATGTGTTATTACTTGTTCATTTTCTATTTTTTCACTATTTTTTTTCTGTTTTTGACCTGATACAATGTATGTCATATTTTACAGGTTATACATAAAGAGCTATGGTATATAAAAAAAATAAATATATAAAATAAGAACAAATCTGAAAGCCCCTTCTAATTAAGGTTAAATTATTAGTGCACACCACAAAAACAATCTGTTTCTTTTTGACAGTATTCTTTCAGCTGTGGTCTTTACTCAATATGTTTTGAAGGAGATGACATCACCTTCTATTAAAAATCCTAATTAGTTAAATTAATTAACCAACACAACACCTGGTGACGTCCTGTTTCTTTGCCTCAGGCCCACATGTCATCAGTCTTGATGGAAACAGTTGCTTGTCTTTGCTTTCCCAGATGACCTCCTGTTCCCTTCTCAGCCACCTGGGTAAAAGGTAAGTTGGCAGGTTTAGCAAAACACCATGATGTCAACTCTCTTCTCTCAAATACACAAGAACATGTTTGAGTGACCCCCATGTGTGTGTTAAACTTCAGTCTATTTGTTTTTTTTGTGACTGATTAAAACATAATTTCCAGATTTTTCCCCTTAATGTTCAAGTTGACAAACAAGTCCCCCCTCCATTCACACATACTTAATCTTACCACTTTCTTATTGAATTTAAATACTTATATTATTATAAGACTAAATAAATATGCTATTATAGATATTTAATTATTTAATAATAATTAAAAAAATCTTCAGTGTGGTGCTTCGGGTTTCATAGGTTCTCCACATGTCCTGGAAAAACTGGAGAATAATTGACCAATTTTCCAGTCATGGAAAGCAAATGGAAAATAGAAAAAGTGGTCACATGTCCTGAAAACAGTGAAATTATCCTGGAAATCTATTTATCCTCCCCCTGCTTTGTGAATGTAAAGTCAGATGAAACAAAGGAAAATGTTCAGCAAAATTAAATATTATATTCAGTCCACCAGGGAGGGGGCAGCACGGTGGTGCAGTGGTTAACACTCACAGCAAGAAAGACCCTGGTTCAATTCCCACACCAGACCTTTCTTTGTGGAGTTTGCATGTTCCCTTTGTGTCTGTGTGGGTTTTCTCTGGGTACTCTGGTTCCCTCCTACCATCCAAACACATGCACTGATAGGTTAATGGGTTAATCTAAATTGTCCATAGGTGTGAATGTGACAGTGATTGTCTATATATGTTCAGCCCTGAGATGAACTGGAGACTCATACAGGGTGTACCCCACCTTCACCCACTGTAGCTGGATTAGGCCCCCAGTGACCCCCATGACCCCAGTGAGGATAAAGCAGGTTCAGACGACAAGAAGAGTTCACCAGGGGGCAGTATTCAGTCAAATATGTCTAATATTCTGCATGTTACAACCATTAATGATGAAACATGCAGTGTTGGAGTAATTAGCATTATTACCTGCTGACACTTTTAACGTTACATAATCCACAAACCGTCCGTTTCCTTGTCGTGTGTGAAATGTTCCTTTTTTTCCTGGTGTCCTGTACGGGGAAGCTCAGTCACCTCTTTCTACTTCTGGTCCATGTGTGCTAAACTCACAAAATTATTGAATGGGGTTGAAAGGACCAAGTCAAGCTAAATTATGATTCTGTTTGACATGTGGCTCTGAAATTCACATCTGATAGCGGTTAATAAGAAATATTTGATGTGGCATAGGCAGACCACCCGTTTTTGATGAGAGGCAAATGTTACGTTTAGTTTTATGTGGACTTCGTAAGAGCGTCGCATATGTGACGTCATACGCGCGCCAGACGTGTAGTCCAAATTATTAACAGGTTTTACTCGCAAATGAACCAGCCGTTGGTTAACAGAAGCAGTTGAAACACACATCAATAATTATAATTTATTATTAGGTACAACATGTGTGTGATTAAGGGCACATGACAAATCAGATGTGATTTTACTATTTTATTTCCCATTAAATGGACCATTTTCAGAAAAGGCGGACATACGTCAGAGGAGCGTTACCGAACTTCCTGTTAAACGTAAAGACAGTAGAAAACCGGTAATATTGAAAGAGTCTTTTCAAGTTCCTGAAGAAATTTGCCACTTTTTAACATTTGCAGATATTAGGAGAATCGTGGAGGAAAATTCACCTACGACAAAGAAACTTGATAAAGGCTACGATAATGTAGCATAATGTTAACATTAGCCGAATGCTATCATAATCCATTAACGTTTTTCTCTGGCAGTGTCTGTTTATTTTGGTGTTTGCTTGTCGTAATGTAGTAGACGTGCAGGTTTTTGTGAGGGTTAGATGTTTATGATTATTTAACATTTTCAGTTCATACAGAAAAAATGAACATGTTGACAACTATGATAGTGTGTAATTTTAGGACAAAGTGTTTATATTTAAATAACATTACACATTTACATGAAAAAGTAAAACAATGTGAGAAAAACAAAACAAACTAGAACAACTAGAAATGTCTAGTTGTTGTTTAATCAGTTGTCAGAATCATTACAAGGACAGAGCTAAACTGTATAGAATTCCATCTGGATATTACCCATTGAAAAAAAAATCAACAACATCTAGATCCAGGGTGTGGACTGGGATGAGAGCACGATCAGGAATGTCCATTTGTCTGTCCTTCCTATTCTAACCACAATCTGGACCTTGAATAAAACTGCTGCAGCATGACCCAAAACTACAATGAAGTACATACTGAAAATAAAATGAAGATATGGGAGATATACAAATAGGTGGTTAAGTGATTAGCAAGAGATAGTGTATTGTCCACGAGTTACTGATAAAACATTCCCCTGACGGCCGAACAGCAACTGACGCCGAAAGCGGTAGACAATACCATCTTTCTTGCACTTTTCGAGTGCAAGAAAGATGTTTTTTGGTTTTGACCATCATGGTTGATCTTTTGATGATTTTGTGTACTCGAAATAAACTAAACTGAATACATTATCTATCCCGCTTATTCTACAGGTTATTACAGTTTATTAGTGTTACCACTCAAACAGACCGGATAAAATAACCGTTACAACATAGTGAATATTTACTTTCAAAGTGGACAAACTACCTGCGGAGTGATATGGTCACGTGAATCTGAAGTGACAAACTGGTTGCCATTGGCAGCGGGTGTTAACGGCGGTTATCGAAAAAAATCCGCCTGCTGAAGGCTGGGGACATAAATTCAAAGTGAACTGGAGCTGTTGGAACATTCTAGATGGACGTAGAATAAACCTGGTAAATTAAACCAGAGGATGTTATAAACCTGCTAACAGATTAGCCTGCTAGCTTTCTCTAGTTAAGAGAATAATGACTCCAGCCTCTTCTGTTATTAACACCACCTCTAGGTTATGAGCATGTGTAAAACATGTTTGACACATACACACACATAACAGTTGTATGTGTCTAAACACTTGTAGGTGCGAAGTTTTTCATCAGTGTACATAGAAGGCTTGTTAACTCACTCACTGCCATCGACGCATATATACGTCAATCACGGGCGAGGGGCGGGGAGCGGTCTCGCGCAGCCTGTCACTGAAAATCAGACTGGTTTCCAAGTGCTCCGCTATTTTAGATCCTCCTGAGCAGATTGGACCCCTAAAATGTCCCGGAACCATGGTGTAAAGCCCAGGTAAATTAAACCGCTAATAATGCTCTGTTGTGGGGCAGAATGACGGAGCATGTGTCCCCTCTCAACGGACTGGGGATCAGCAGTCTGAAGCCCCGTGCTTAATCCGCCCATAACGCTCTGTTCTGGGGCTGCATATGAAGGTATAATCATATATTTATATAATATAAAGGTATAAGTCCAGTGTGGTTTTGTAGTACCATGCCTCCATAAAAATATTTCTAAGTCCACACTGGAGCACCACCAGTTAAAACTCTCGTTCCTTGTAACGTGGACGTACATGAAAAAATACCTCCCAGAAAAGTGCTAAATGCACTATGCAGCCGGTGTCCCCATTGACTTTGAATAGGGATGCCCTAGTAACTCCTAAAGAGCAAAATCCGTTTACGTGTGGCAAAGTGTGGACTTAGAAATATTTTTATAGAGGCATGGTACTACAAAACCAGTATGGAAATTTTTCTAAGTCCACACTTTGCCACACGTAAACGGATTTTGCTCTTTGGTAGTTGCTAGGGCATCCCTATTCAAAGTCAACGGAGACACCTTCTGCATTTAGCACTTTTCTGGGAGGTATTTTTTCATGTACGTCCACGTTACAAGGAACGAGAGTTTTAACTGGTGGTGCTCCAGTGTAATAAGAGGCCAGCTTCGGAGGGTGCGTTACCCGTGCAAAGACAGAGGGACATCGGATCCCTTTATTGGATTTATGCCCTCCGAACCTCCAGATCAAAAGGCATTTATGAAGCCCCGCCTCTGAAGGGCCTATGCTCTCCGTTTGTCGGTTCAGCGGTAGGTTCCTTCAACATTGCGGGCTGGTACACGTTAGGTATTCGGGAGGGGAGGACAGGGCTCCGGCCTCCAGGAGAGGATGTGGGACAGAGATGCGCTGTCTCCCTCAGTGGCTCTCCAACGGGATCCGCGAGTGCCAGGCGGTGCCTGGGGTCCGTCTAACCCGGCGGCGGGTTGCGGTCCCGGTCACGGCGGCCAGAGCTGACGCGGGTCCGTTATAAATAACTATGTTTCTCCTATCCTGTTCACACACGGCAGTGGGCGCGGTTACAGCTCCGGCGGCGGAGCGCTGGCCCCAGCGGCTGTGTATAACCCCGGGGTGCGCGCTGCTCGCGCGGTGCGCTCTGAGGGGGCGGTGTGTTCCTTTTCCCTGGCCCCCGCCCAGGTCTGTCGCCCTAACCGAGGAGGCCCCTTTCCCGTCCCGCCCTACTAAAGGGCTCACAGGGGGGGGGTTGGGGATGCCCTCCTCGGGACCGGCGACTCTCCTGGGCGCCTTGGATCGCCTCCTCCGCTCCCCTCGGATCACTGCACTGCCGCAGGTGGGCTCCACCTTCGGGGCTATCCTAGTTGATCCTCCAGTATAGCAGCATATGCTTGTCCCACATATTAAACCGCCGGAAGGTCGGTACAGTGAAACTACGAATGGCTCATTAAATCAGTTATGGTTCCTTTGTTCGGTGAGGTGAGTCCCGAGCAGGCGGGGCTCTCTCTTCATGCGTCCGGCTCTGCCGGTTATGACCCCACATTGGCAGGTGGGGAGTTTGACTGGGGCGGTACGAAGGGAACGTGAGCTGGGGTCTCAGACCATCGTGAGAGGCTCAGGGAGAACAGACACTCCCGTGGAGCAGAAGGGAACGTGAGCTGGGGTCTCAGATCATCGTGAGAGGCACAGGGAGAACAGACACTCCCTAGAGCAGAAGGGAACGTGAGCTGGGGTCTCAGACCATCATGAGAGGCTCAGGGAGAACAGACACTCAAATAGAGCAAAAGGGAACGTGAGCTGGGTAAACGGCCTCCACCTTGGTTTTGGAGTACCAAGGGTTTTTTTTTTTTTTTTTTGAATATTTCTAAGTCCACATTGGACTTAGAAAAATTCCAAAAAATAAAAAAAAAAACCTTGGTACTACAAAGATGAAGATAGAAAATTTTCTAAGTCCACATTGGACTTAGAAAAATTCCAAAAAATGAAAAATGAAAATGAGGCATGTACTCATTGAATTTTGAATCCTGTAGGTGGGGACCATGGGAATCAGTTTGTGGGTGGGGCACAACTGGTGTTGGCAGAGGAAGAAGGACGAGGTTGAGTGAAGATGGCGAAAAAGCGGAGATGTAGCGAACTGAGGCAGCTGGCGGTGGAAGAAAGCAGGTTTAGGGGTATTTCAGGAGATACTGCGACAGGTGAGGGGGAAAGAGAAGGGAGAGTAGGTCGGAGATACCCAGCAAAGAAGAAGGGCACAGTGAGCGGGTGTGGTGCGCACCATGTGCCTTCGAAGGACCGAGGGCACCAGCATGGCCCAGGTGAATCCGGTTCAGAGGATCCCAGTGAACCAGACCCGGATACGTCAGACGAATGGCTGCCGTCTGGTTCGTCTGACACCAACACAGCCTCATCGCCGGAGCGGGAGCCAGATCGCTCCGATAATGGACGTGACAGAGGTAAGAATTAACCCCCATTCAGTCCTTGTTACATGAACACCATTTTCCTCCAGTTGTATTATGGGCACCTGTTGCTAATCATTATGGTAATTATGTGTTACAGGTGGTGGGTCCAGCAGGGCCCCCATCCCTTCTCTTGGTGGAGGACAAAGAAAGAAAGGTAAAAGGTTATATAAAGGTTATAAATGTTTTTTGTTTTTTTCCCTCTTCAATATCATAAAGAATGAAATGATTTATTGTCCTATATATGTACATCATTTACAGGTGTATCAGCTAGGGGCTGGGACCAGGACCAGGACCAGGGCTGGTGTCAAGCCGGCTGGGAACCCCTGGGGTTGGCGTTTACTGCAACACCGGGCCCTCAGAACGCTGCTGCGGACTTAGACTCCAACGAGCCGGCCGATTACCTAGACCTGTTTGTGACAGATGAGCTGCTGCAGCATATTCGCGATCAGACAAACTTGTATGCTCATCAGTACTTTGAAGCCAACCCTGAGGCGCTACCACACAGCAGAGGTAATGCCTGGAAGCCAGTGTCAGTCCCAGAACTGAAAACATTCTTTGCACTGAGTTTCCTCACTGGCTACATCAAAAAGCCAAGCCTTGACTTATACTGGAGTGTAGAGGAAATAGATGCAACACCATATTTCAGCCGGACAATGTCCAGGAACAGATTTCAAATTATATGGTGGTTCCTCCACTTCAACAACAATGCCACACAAAATACTGGTGATAAAATGTACAAAGTCCGCCCAGTGTTAGATTATCTTGTTGGGAAATGCAAAGAACTGTACCAGCCAGGAAAAAACATTTGCATTGATGAGGGCATGATGCAGTGGCGGGGGCGCCTATCGTTCTGAGTGTATAACCCACAAAAGCCGGTGAAGTATGGTATAAAATCGTACATTCTGTGTGACTCTGCGACAGGGTACTGCTTCAACTTGCGGCCTTGTCGGTGAAGGTAGTACTCTGCCAGAGATAGTGTTCTCTCTGCTTGATCGTCTCCAGGGTCATGGTTATACTGTCTACATGGACAATTTCTATAATTCTGTGTCCCTGTGTGAACGCTTACTGAGAGCACAGACAAACATCTGTGGAACCCTCAGGAAAAACAGGGGAGAGCCATTGATCATCCGGGATATCAAAAAGTCTGACCTGGGGGCAGGGGAACGAATTGTGCGGCACAATGGGCGCATGATGGTGGTAGCTTGGCAGGACAAACGAATCGTGAAGATGGTGACAACCTGCCACCAAGACAGAATGGAAGGGGTTGATGTGTGGCAGAGGGGGCAGAGACATAGAGTAACCCAGTTTAAACCAGCGTGTGTGATCGCCTACAACTCTAACATGAATGGCGTGGATAAACTGGACCAGAATGTGGCCTACTACCCCTTCATAAGGAGGTCCCTAAACTGGTCAAAGAAGTTTGTAGCTTACATGTTCCAAATTGCAATGTTTAACGCATATGTTCTTTATAGGGCCAGAAATCCACAACAATGTAAGTCACTTTTGGAGTTCACACGCAGGGTCGTGAGGATGTGGTCAGGGAAGCAGCATGGGGTGCTGGAGGTGGAGACGGCCCAGGCAGACGAAGCACACAATCCCAGAGCACCGTACAACATGGACCCTGAAAGTAGGCTGGATGGCAACATGGCGAGGCACAGGCTGGAAAAGCTGATGCCCACCACCAAGAAGACCAGGCCAACACGGAGGTGTCGTGTCTGTGCGCGCAGCGGCCACCGCAGTGAGACCAGGATGTGGTGTGTTTCCTGCAGTGTGGCGTTACATGCAGGACATTGTTTTACAGCATATCACACACAGAGAAATAGTACACTGATTAGGGCATGTTTATGAATAAATGACTGTTTTTCTATCAAACACCTTGTTTTATGTGTTGTTTTTGTTATTTCATAGAAGTCTACACTTTCTGTGTTTATAAAGTCATAAAACTCAATATTCTGTGGGTCTTGAAAAATCACTCAAGATTCTCCAAAACTGCTGGCACTGTGAGGCTGGCTGTTCAGAAAATAGCTGGCAGTGAATGAGTTAATGAAGTACATATACGTCAGGCTATTGTATACTAGGAAACTTACCAATATCGTCCGTCCACTCTTTTATCAAGTTAGGATCCAGTAGGTGATGCTCACTAGCCTAGGATCTAGTCTGTCCCCAGTGGCCGCAAATGGTATTTGCTACAGGAGACAGACTAGACAGCCTCGGATCTGAAAATCCAAAATGTACCGGGCCAATCAAATCGCGAGGGGCGGGATTGGAGCCCGCCCTGCCTCATGACGACACAAATACAACACGTAATGTTGTAGTCGCAGAGATGTAGCAGGTAGCACACATTGCACACACAGTAACACCAGTTGCTAGCTGCTAGACAACATGGCTCATCACCAGGAACAACCTTTCGAGCTGGCTTTGGCAGCAACGCTAGGTGATTTAAAATTACAGTTTTCCCTGCGAGCGGAGCAGAAAACGGCACTTAAGCTGTTTTTTGAAAAAAGGGACGTTGTCGGAGTTTTGCCCACCGGGTATGGCAAAAGTTTGCTTTATCAGCTGGCTCCGCTAGTGGGACGACGCATGGGTCTGCACAACCCGCTGGTGATCGTTGTGTCACCCCTTTTAGCCCTAATGAATGACCAGTTGCAAGAGGCAGAAAAACTGGGAATACGAGCAGCACAACTCGGAAAAGGCGACCCGGAGGAGATACGAAGCGGTCGGTGCCAAATAGTGTACGGGAGTCCGGAATCCTGGCTGAACCGGGAATGGTTAGACCTGCTAGCCAGCAAAGTCAAGACAACCTCTTGGGAGTTGTCGTGGATGAAGTCCACCTCACTTACAAATGGTAAATATGCTTTATAAATCTCCATTTTCAAGTACTAACTGAAATCAAAGCTACCACAAACCGTGTCTATCTGACTGGTTACCCATCCAATAGCGTGGCGTTGTGTAAAGAGAAAATTTGACAGACAGCGGTTATCCCGCCCACAAATTCGCCTAGACTTTCTAGACTCTCCCCCGTAGCAAATACCATATGCGGCCACTGGGGAGAGTCTAGATCCTAGGCTAGATGCTCACTTTTAAGCGCTAATTTATTTATGTATCATTCTAGATCTGGAAAAGACACAGATTTAGCATAGTCTGACAGCTTTAAACACCGGTCTTCGGAATTTCCTGGCTGCGCGTGCATCATTCGGTTAATTTACAAACATGTCAGTTACAGTGTGTGTGAAGCAAGGTGCGTTCACGAACCGTCGGAATTTTAACCAGCCAGGGTACAGGTGCTGACTGTTACTTTGTAGCAAAAACGAAGCATGCGAGATTAACTTTACGAACTCAACACACAACAAGGGCACATTTACAGTTGTTTTATTTTCCCCATGCAATCAGGAAATAAGCATTTATAAATATAATATATATTTTTAAATAAATCAGATAGTTGTGGCTTAAGTCCATGTGGGCCCCTGATCCACGTGGGCCCGGGGCGACCAACCCACCCAGCGTAGCTCCAGTAGTGCAGATGAGGGTCACTCAGGGGGAGCAGGGGTTGGCAAGCCAGTAAAAAATGTAAAAGAGCCATTTTATGCTAGCTTTTCACTTCTGGTGAAATATGAAGGCACAACAGCCTTAGATGACCACACCAAATAAAAAAAAACATGTACAGCGAATATTGAGCTCACAGCAAACCAAGACATTGTTACATTCAGGTATTCTTAAAGACAGTGAAAAATTAGGTTATTTGTGAAACTATAACAATTTAACTATACAAATTATTTTCCCCTTACTGGATGTATGTGCACTCTACTGAACTTAATTATGTTCCCCTTTATGTATACTCTCCACTGCCCCCAGGTGTCCAAGACAAAAACCGCTGGAAATAAGCCAAAATAATAAATGTCTGGTTTGTTGTATATTGATTATTGATTCTAATTGGGATTGGGTTAGTTGTGGAAAGAGCTAAGTTGCTTCGGATCAAAAGACTGATTAGATGGTCAAAATGTCCAGGATTTTTGTCAGACACAGGTGGCAACCCTAATGATAAAAGAAAAACTGTATAAACAGAATAGACTCTTTGCACAATATTGCGTCTGGTTACAGTCGTATCCCGGATATGCCCTTGAGCACTCTTGCGTTCAAACACGACAACTTTTTACTCGAGGTGTCTGCAGGACCTCCCGAAATGATCCATTATGGATGTTCAGCGACTCGTTCGGATGGGAAGCATCACACCCAAGAGCAAGCAGGAAAAGGGAAAGATGTTTATTTCGAACCTCATCGATAAGTACAAAGGTTAGTTGAACTGTGTCATACTCTCAATGGTGACACAACACTACTGTAGCTGCTCAGCTTTTTAATGTTAGATTGTTATGTATCTGGACTCTTGTGTCATGTTTTGTATGTTAGCTGTTTGTCTTCCCGTTTTTCTCTTATGTTAGAGTCTTAGGCTTTAATTTTATTACTTTGGTTCATGTTCACCTTGTGTGGTTTTACTTCCCGTCACCGGTGTTTTCTTCCTCTTCCCGCTCATCAGTATGAGTGAATCCTCCGGTTCCCTTGTCTTCCCTTTGCTAGTACTCAAGCATATATTCGGGATACGACTGTAACCAGACACCACATACTGTCATAATAATTTCTCATATCATTTAAAGACAACATTCTATAAAAAACACTTCACACACACTCACTGTTCTCAGAGACTCACACAAACTAATTTAATTATTATAGTGTAAAACTGTACAAACTAAAAATAACTCAGACATGGAGATTATTCAGAAAAACACAAAGTTTGCTTTAAGGTTATCATCACAACATATGTATGACTACAGTCTAACATCCTGTCATTTCTACATCTCCCTCTGACTTACCCCCCTGTGCACCTCAGTGGCTCAGGCATGATGCTGTAGTCAGGCTCCTCTGGGGGCATGTAGTAATGAATGCCGAAAACACTTCCGATAATGTAGTCTCCATCCATGGAGAATGCAGGTAGATCAGTATTACCCTGGAGTTTACATTTCAGTGATGCAGCCTTAGTACTGACTGTGCCAGTATTAGACTGTGTAAACTCAGGCAGTTGTTTAAGACCATCCCCTGATCTATCCCAGACAAGAGCAGAAGGCTGTTGGAAAAAACACAGAGTCAGAGTCAGACCAATAAAGACAACAGAGTTAATCATGGCTCAAATCTGGTCATGAGTGTGTTCTTCATTAGTTAATATAGACTTTGAGACAAATGCCCTCCCTCCTTCCACTGCAAAACAACAAATAAAACAACAGAGGGAGGTGTCATTGTTTTTTTATTTAATTCTATATATATTTTACATTTTTCTTATTTATTTAACAGTATTTTTTACACTTTTACATATACTATATTTTCTAACATTAATCCTTATTTCCTTTCAATCTTATTTTTTATTCTTGACTTTGTTAGAGCCTCTAATACTTGACGGTTTAAAACTGAATTTTCAAACAAACCACATGACCATGGACAAAACCGATGTTAAATCATGTGATGACCCATCAGCCACCCCTATTGACACTGAGGCCCCGGTGACTGTGCACTGACCCTGAAAGACCAGATAGAATGGAGGTCAACATTAGCGTCTAAATTTGACCTTGTAAATGGAGGTCAAGGTCAGGAGTCAAATATATTTTTCAAGAGTTTCTAAAGATGCAGCATCACACTGAAAATCAAACAAAGTGTATATGTTATATTATTCAAGACTGTCACTTTTGTCGTGATGCACCTATTTATTTCAAAACAAAGTTTCAAAAGCAGCTGTATTTGTAGTTATATTTCATTTAATGAGAACATGTAGTGCAACAAACAACATTAATAATGGCTAATTTGTTAAAATACCTCAGTTGTAAAAGCAATTACATTTTGTATAGTCATTCGTATTGTCTTGTCATAATATACAGTTACATTATGTTTAGATTTTACAAATATAAACTGCCATTTAACCACACTCATTTCTTTCTCTGTGAATACAAAACAGTCAAAATGTTATGTTTCACTGAGTCAGAGAAATTGCAATTTTTTTTTCAGTTCTACTACATATTTCAAAATATAACTTTTAAGATCCAAACATTTATAAAACCACACAAAAGAAAATACAGAATGGATTATCTCACAATATTAAAGTGTAATATGAAAGTTTTTTCATCCTTAAATTTAGACTTAGCATTGTTCAGAAATTAATGTTAAAACAATGTGTGAAAATGACCATGATCCATACATCCTATTTTCATTAAATTAGATTAAAAGGTGCTGATTTTACAGGAAATGGAGTTATTCCTTTCCCACAAGAGACACATCATGGGAGGTAAACATATAATGGTGGATGAGCTGAATTCTATGTTGTGGGTACATGAGTAGCAGTTGAAGTAGTTGTGAGTGAGACATAGAAGCTGGAAACACCTGACTTTGGAAAAAACATGCAAATATCGATAAAAGGTTTTCATGCTTTCATGAGGTGGTTTTTCAGACGTTTCGATATTATAATGTATCGCAAAAGCACAATGGAAACACTTTTACCGAAATTATATGTCACAGGATATGACGAATATGGTCACATGTGAAAATGTCAGCCGCAGTCACTGTAACCATAACAACCATTGGCTCCTCGGACGAGAGAACTTAGAATGATGCTCAGGGTGATTCCTACAGTAGACACAGTGAAGGTTTACTTTTATTATCTGTTAGTTTTTAAATATTTAAGTTGTTTTTTTTTTACAGAGAAATATATTCTCTGTTCTGTAAAGTGTCAAGAGCAAGAACTGTGTAAAAATCTCTACATACAATTATCATAAAGAGATAAAGAGGGGGGATCCATGGGTCAACGCTGCTGGGATGCAAGTCAGGGCCTGATAAACCCTGGTTGGGTCGCCTGGGCGAGGGTGTATGATGTTGTGAGACCCGAAACACTCAATGAACCCAGGTCACATCACTGATGATGCGTCCCAGCGCATTCGTAGGATGTATCATTCACCTCATTTGTTGTTGTTATTAAGTGCTGAGCATATTTACACTGAATATTGTGACCTGACAATATAGGGACCACATGCACAGACCCTTATAATGTGAACCAGGTGGTTTGTTTGACATGTTTAGTGCCTTTAAAGAGTTCACCAAGGACTTTTACTGACCAAACTTGAGCTCATAGGACTAGATGGTACAATCCCTTAGATTATCAGCACTTGGAACCGAGTGGGATGGGAGGTGTTAGCAGCTAAAAAGTCACTATGATGAGATAAAGCCACAATTATGCAATAAAAGTCACGATACTTAGATAAAATAAAGTCAAAACAATTAGATTAACAAGTCATAAAAAGGTTAAAATACTGAAATAAAAGCCATAATAATGTCATAATTATGAAATAAAAATAATAAGATAAAAAGTTAGGTAAAAAGACAAAACAACGAGATAAGAAGTCACAGTAGTGAGATAAAAAGTCAGAATACTTAAAAGGTAATAATAAGCTGAAGAGAAAAAAAAAAAAAAAAAAAAAAAAGGTTAACACAATTAGGTAAACTTCACTTGGGCTCACAGGACTAGCTGTTACAGTCCCTTA
This sequence comes from Siphamia tubifer, assembly GCA_020466265.1. Taxonomy (NCBI): domain Eukaryota; kingdom Metazoa; phylum Chordata; class Actinopteri; order Kurtiformes; family Apogonidae; genus Siphamia; species Siphamia tubifer. The sequence continues at coordinate 4,984,392 of CM035789.1, read as the reverse complement.
GATTAGGGTGGGATCAGGGGGGGGTTTTAGCATCACTGGGGTCATCAGGTGGGCACCCCCCTTCATCGGTGTTTCGTTGATGGGCCCACGACACCTCCAGAGGGCTCAACGGCAACACCTGGCGTCCCAGGTGTGCCCCCCTCCGCTTTTCCCCCTCTATGGTCCTTTGTTTGCAGCCCAGCTTGGGTCCCTTCTCTTGATCCATATCCATCTGCTACTTCGCTCGGCAGCTTCTGATAAGGATCTGATGGCTTGTCTGTAGGCTTGTCCTTGTACTCCCATTTCCTTTAACAGCTTGGTTGTAGTCCTAGCAATGAAGCCTCTACACCCGACTTCTACAGGAAATACCCGGGCACGCCAGCCACGTTGGTCTGCCTCAGCTGCTAGGTCTGTATACCTCAGTTGTTTGCGTTCATATGCCTCACCAACCTCTGTCTCCCATGGTACAGTTAGCTGAACAATGACCACGATCTTCTGGGAGCTTGACCACATGACCAGGTCAGGCCTGAGACTAGTTGACAGAATCTCCGGCGGAAAGACTAGTTTCTGATCTAGGTCAACTTGCATCCTCCAATCCCGGGCAGCATCAAGGAGGGTTTTTTCCCTTCGTGCAGATGGCTTTGCTGGAAGTTGTCCTGCTCTTACAAACACAGTGGTGTTTGGGGTTCCAAGCATTAGGGGAGGGAGTGCATTGTTGGTCATTCTTCTCCCTTCCAGGGCGATTGCCAGTTGTCTTAAGACCTGGTTGTGTCTCCAGGTGTAGCGACCTTGGGACAAGCTTGTTTGGCAGCCAACAAGAATGTGCTTCAATGTTGCAGGGGTTTGGCAGAGTACACAAGGAGGATCTTCTCCGAACCATTGGTGTAGGTTCTTGGGTGAAGGAAGAACATCGTAGGTGGCTCTGATGATGAAGCTGATTTGGCTTCCTTCCATTTCCCAAAGATCCTTCCATGTGAGCTTACGATGCTCCAGGTTTTCCCAGGTGGTCCACTGTCCCTGCTTGGACTGTGCCACTGCCTTTGTGCATCTGTCCGCTTCCTCTTGTTTCCGAACCTGTGCAACCACTAGCTTTCTTCTCTGGCTTGGCGTAGCCTTGTGCCACGTGGGTTGACCAAGGACTTTTACTGACCAAAGAATTAGCCGATTCGTTCATGCTAATGCTATTACATGCTAATTCGTGGTTGTCATCTAAACACATCTAAAGTATATTTCCACTGAATATTTCAGCCTGACAATGTAGGGACCACATGTACAGACCCTTATAATGTTAATCAGCTGGTTTGTTTGACATGTTGGTGTCTTTAAAGAGTTTGACAGGGACTTTTACTGACGAGAGAATTAGCCGATTCATTCACTCTAATGCTATCGGGGTGATCCTGAATGTCGACAAAACGAAGGAGATCATCGTAGACTTCAGGAGATCCAGACCCAGCCACACACCCCTCCACATCAATGACACAGCAGTGGAAATCGTGAGCACAACTAAGTACCTGGGGGTGCAGATCACAGATGACCTCAGTTGGTCACTCCACACTTCCTCCCTGGCGAAGAAGGCACAGCAGCGCCTGCATTTCCTGCGACGGCTGAGAAGAGCCCCCCCCCCCCCCCCCCCCCCCCCCGTCCTAACCACCTTCTACAGAGGGACAATAGAGACCCTGCTGAATAGCTGCATCTCCGTCTGGTCCGGGAGCTGCAGGGCCTCAGACTGGAAGGCTCTGCGGAGGGTGGTGAGGATGGCGGAGAAGATCATCGGGGCACCGCTCCCCACAATTCAGGACATAGCAGAGAGCCGCTGCATATCCAGAGCCCACCGGATCCTCTCTGACCCCACTCATCCCCAAGCACAGACTGTTCATTCGCATGGCATCTAGGAGAAGGTTCCGCAGCATCCGCTGCAGAACGGCCAGATTCAGGAACAGTTATTTCCCCCTGGCCACCAGACTGCTGAATGACAAATAACAACCCCCCACACACTCATTCGTCTACCTCAAGGACAATGTACTCTCAGTGCACTTATCCATAAAATGGACAAAAAATCTACCTCCTGGTTGTGAAACGACCCCCCCCCTATATTTGCACTACTTACTCTGTTTTTTGCACTATTCATTCTGTTTATTGCACTACTCATTCTGTTTACTCTGTTCCTTAGATGCTTTTTACTTATTTATTTAGTAGGTGTACTCCAGAAGCCAAGCAACAACGTCTTGTTGCCAAAAATCCCACTGTTGTGTGTATTCTTGTGCAATGACAATAAAGGAAGTCTAAGTCTAAGTCATCTGAAGCTCCGAAGATGATAGCAGTGAAATCTCGTGGGATGATATTTCACGACAGTTACGACACTCCTGCCGAGAACAACGTCAATGGAAACACGTTCAATGCAGAAATATACTTTGTCGAAATTTTAGGAATATCGCTATTGTTTTGCGAAAAACTGTCATGGAAACGCAGCTAGTGAGAGCATTTTAAGAGTCAAGATGGTGAATTATTGTGTGTGTGCTAATTGTGTGAACTCCAGCCTGTCAGGACATCGTGTCACCGTTCACTTGTTCATTTGTGGATGTAATTTTACTCTGGAGTGTTATCATCCTGGGATGTGATGGTGTACACAATGGTTTGATGGAGACTACGTAGTAGTATTCGGTAAGACATTTACAATGATTTCGTTTCGCTGTCATGGATGCCGCAAGAGCCTATCACGATAGTAACAGAGCAGCTAACTATGTTCAACGTATCTGTAAAGTAATGAGGGTTGTTACAGCATAGTATGAACAATATAGACTGTTAAGATATTGAGCGTATGAAGACATTCACCATGTTTCGTTCTGTAAATCTGACCGCTACAAACTGAGAAGCCCCTGTCTGGAAGTAGCATTAGCAACTGACTAAGTGCTACATTAACTGTATGGGCGTCATGACAAGGGTTTACCGTCAACACCCAAATCCACCAGCCAAGCTCAGCGCCATTTATTGTTTATACTTTAATCGATGTGTTTTACATCCTCCCCTGGCTTCATAAACATAGCCATGCTTAACCAACGCTACAGACAAGTTGAGAGGCACATGGTAGGACTCGAGTCGACACAAAGATGCTCATGTGAGAGCTTGGTTGAGCATCGTCAATCTAGCCTACTGTTATTGGCTGAGACAAAGGCCTGTTTCTTATTGGCTTATTGTCTTGTACATAGGCATGTAACTGTAGTTGACAGTTAAAATTGTTCTGCGCATCGCGAATCCAGAAAATAATGAAAGAAAGGACGATTAAAAAAAGAAACAAATGAATCAGCCACATTGCTACGCCATAAATAGCTGGTGTGCTATCAACCCTGTTAAGCTCCATCTCCCTGCTTTGCCCATCATTCCTGTGTATATCCCTCTCTCTATTTCCCAGGCCTCCCTCTCTCGGCTGTGGTTCATAATTATAGGGCTGTGGCCCATCGTAAATACTAGTGATGCGCGGTTAGGGGGTTTTACAGAAATCCGCCCCGCCCAAACCCAAGACGTGGCTAGGCCCGCCCCGCCCAACCCGCATGATGTCACGTATCGATAAACCCAACCCGCCCGCTATCAACCCGCGAGCTTAAATTTGGCTCTAAACTCACATAGTACATTTGCGGCATCTTTACCTTGCGCTTCTAATGTTAAAAGTCATGAAGCATAATTTTTGCCTCCTTTCTAACGTCTCAATATGCATTCCAGCACATAAAATAGACTCCACCCACATCATCACTCTATAAAGCCAACACATACAACGTTTCCGTACAACCTTCGCATCGCCTGTTTTAATCTTCTCCCTGATCAAGTCCGCCATTTTCACTCTTATCTCTGAGTGTTCAGGGAGATGTGGCGCTAATAACAAATAACAAAAAGTTGGGATAAAAAAGCATTCAAAACAGGAAGTGATGGGCTTGCACATGCGCGAGCCGAGCACGCACACACACACACACACACACACACACAACTCAGCGGGTATTGATCGTCCCTGACCCGCCCCACCCGCATCCGCAATATGTATTAATACTGCGACCCAGCCCGCCCGACTCGGGGGTCACCCACGGATATCCGCTGGCCAGCGGGTAGCCCATGCAACACTAGTAAATACTATCTGCTCTTGTCTCCTCCATGTTGTCAGTATACAGTATAGTATAAAGTTACCTTGATCTCGCAGGACTCCCTCCTGCTACACAACTTCAAGCCATTCCCCGTTTTTGGCCAGGGCTGTTATTTCTTCACATTTTTGGTTAAAAAAGTGTTTATTGCATGGGTGTCGCACCCATGGGGGATGGGGTGTTGTGAAACCCCCACTTCTCCAACCAGATGATTTCACACCCCCCCACTTTTTCCTTAGTTTATATATTGTATCGTTACTGGATCCCGGAAACGGACGCAGAGTTGGTCTCACCTACTTTTTATTTCAGGATAAACAGTTACAGTCGGTCGCAATCGAGCTAAACAAACATCAATAACATTTCGGGGCTGTTACAATATCTATGGTTTAAACTGTTTTCCCGCCCGGGTGGCACAACAGCATATGTAAATGAAGCGCACCTCAGTTCGCCGGACAAAATGTAAACAGCTCTTCTTCGTGGTGTTAACAAACAATCATCAACCAGTAAGTAATGAGAAATGTTGCCGTTGTTAAAATAAGTTGATAAACTATGTCTAGTTCTGTGACATTTACCCTAAGACAGTGGTTCTCAAACTTTTTTCAGTGATGTTCCCCCTGAGGAACATATTTTTAGTCGTCTCCCCTGACATGGGCAAAACATTTTTGTAAGAAAAAAGAGGAACAGTGTCTGTAAAATCAGTGTCTGATTTTTAAAATCCTTTTTATCTCATAATTTTGAATTTCATTGAAAAACACATTTTGTTATTATTTTTGGCCATATATTACTGTTTTAATATAAAAAATGTAATCATTAATAGATGAATGAAATTTTTGCTCATGTGCCCCCACCTAGAACACCGCCATATTTTAAAAGGCTGTGACACCCTTAGTTTATTGCGATGTTGAATTGCAATTTCTTTATCGACATCATTTATATACTCTATACAAGTGTCTAACCTACAAGTTGCCTTTTAAACATCTTACATCATGTCCCCTCGAAATCACGCCTTCAAAAATACATGAACGTGCGTGCTGTCACAGTTCACGAGCATTCATGAGAAGTCAATGTCAATTAGCTAACACATAGTGTTTTGTTAATATATTTAATTATCTCACTGACAGGATGAATATGACACCCATAACCAATTAGTATATCGAAATATTATAAAATCATAACGGTGTCATCTTACCTATCGAGTAGAAACATGGCCGCCTTAGCATCGGTTTTGAGCCCCTTTTCCTTTTTCAGTTGACGCCAGCGCTGGAAAGCCGAACCGATTACCACCCTTGTCCTGTTCCGTTCTTCGGTCAGCTTCGTCATGTCCGTTTCAAGCACAGTCTTAACTTTAGTTTTGATGCCAGTTGTCGTCTTTTCCACCAGAGCAGTTTCTGTGAACACAGAGAAGATTATCAGTACACTGATTGGCCAGAGTTTTTCTCTGCTTACACCCTCTAGACTGAACTAAACATTTCAGAGGGGGGTTTTGCAGACATTGCATTTCAGTATTTATGAGATCATGAAGAGGTTTTCAAGCAATATGGAACAAATTACCCAAACAAGATCCCCCACCCCAAATGTAAATATTTGATTGAATAATTAGCAAGGGATAATGTGCACCCCTATGCCTTCTGTGTCAGGGTGTTGTTCTGTCCAGAGGGAGACTATTTTTCTGATAGCAACGTGTGGGCAATACATTATCCCGCAAATTAACTCGAGCGGAATACACCCGTTTCCCATGTAGATGCCTATTCGGAATTAATGTACCATGTAAACACGAAGGAAATAGCTTTAATTTGAATTCTATTCAGAATTAACAAACACAATGTAACCGTACAGACTGTAACATCTGCAACTGGAAAGAAAGTCGCGTTTGACATCAAAGTGCGTGACAGTTGTTTTGTTTTGTTTGAATTTGACCGTAGTGTTTCCCAATTTTGAGGAAAAGATTAGACTTCTCACTTCATTGTCACGGGATGACTCGCTTTTGAAATCCACTCCAAATGAAGTAAAATGAAAGTGTTAGTAAAGGGACGAAACCTTAGTTTGATGTTTCCTGACATTTCAGTCAGTGATATGACAGCACACACACACACACACACACACACACACACACAGATCCATTAGTGCAGTTGATATACCATGGACAATGTCTCCATCTACTGGAAATAATCTGTAAAGCACAAAAGCTTCAATGATCCAACAGTTGTTTAGCAGCTGATACTCAGGGAGAATGCAGAAAGAAAGTTATCAGATTAAAAAAAATGATTTACATTTTTCAGATATCAGAGGCAGATGATGTGAAAGTTAATGTAACGTGTCCAGTCAGTTAGTTTTCATAATGGATGATGACATGAACATATTTATGAGGGAAAATAATCCTTTTAGACCATGGTCTTCAACAGTGGAAAATAAAACCCAACATTAGGTGTCACAGTGAGGTGAAGAACAAGATGATCCCCCTACTGTGTATTTTTCTGACATTGTGTCGTGCAGGTCTGACTGTAATGTCGGTGGGGCCTTTCTGTGTGGAGTTCACATGTTCTCTCTGTGTCTGTGTGGGTTCTCTCCAGGTACTTCCTCCCAACATCCAAACACATGCACTGATAGGGTAGTTGGTTAACCTAAAACTGACCATAGGTGTGACTGTGAGAGTGACTTTAGTGCTGGTTAGTTCATGTTTTTAATATATATGATGGTGTGTTATTCCACATAAATGCTGGTTTATGTACATGTATACAATGGATTAGTAAATATTCCACTAGAAAGAACCTGTAAAGTGAATGGATCATAATGTGCTGACAGTGTTTTGAAGTAGATCTAGTTGATCTGACACAAATATTCCTTTGGACTAAAACCTATTCTCTTGTTCATTCTAAGAATTTCACATTTTGACCTCAGATTTATCTTGGAAACTGGAGCCAACCAGCATTTAAGACTTGAGTTTACTTTATCACTAACACACATGTGGGAACATTTCATTAGTTTTATTCTGGAAACATTTTACTTGTAGACCAGTGGAATTATACACAAATATCATGTATTTTATGTGTTATTGCTTATTCATTTTCAATTTTTTCACTATTTTTTTTCTGACCTGATACAATGTGTGTCACATTTTACAGGTTATACATAAAGAGCTACGGTATATAAAAAAATAAATAAAATAAAAACAAATCTGAAAGCCCCTTCTAATTAAGGTTAAATTATTAGTGCACACCACAAAAACAATCTTTGTTTCTTTTTGACAGTATTCTTTCAGCTGTGGTCTTTACTCAATATGTTTTGAAGGAGATGACATCACCTTCTATTAAAAATCCTAATTAATTAAATTAATTAACCAACACAACACCTGGTGAGGTCCTGTTTCTTTGCCTCAGGCCCACATGTCATCAGTCTTGATGACATGTCTTTGCTTTCCCAGATGACCTCCTGTTCCCTTCTCAGCCACCTGGGTAAAAGGTAAGTTGGCAGGTTTAGCAAAACACCATGACGTCAACTCTCTTCTCTCAAATACACAAGAACATGTTTGAGTGACCCCCATGTGTGTGTTAAACTTCAGTCTATTTAGATTTTTTGTGACTGATTAAAACATAATTTCCAGATTTTTCCCCTTAATATTCAAGTTGACAAACAAGTCCCCCCTCCATTCACACATACTTAATCTTATCACTTTCTTATTGAATTTAAATACTTATATTATTATAAGACTAAATAAATATGCTAATATAGATATTTAATTATTTAATAATAATTTAAAAAATCTTCAGTGTGGTGCTTCGGGTTTCATAGGTTCTCCACATGTCCTGGAAAAACTGGAGAAGAATTGACCAATTTTCCAGTCATGGAAAGCAAATGGAAAATAGAAAAAGGGGTCACATGTCCTGAAAACAGTGAAATTGTCCTGGTAGTGTTGTCACGATACTAACATTTCCAACTCGATACCGATACTAAGGATAATACTCGACACTATTTCAATACTGGAGATGTGAGGGATTCCTTTTAAAATGTCCTCCATGGACTGCTAAAAAAAGGTAGTGAGTGCAGGTGCAGAATAAATGCATGTCTATCTCTTGGTAAGTTAAGGTAGGCCTATCTTTTTGCTAAAGCCCTTCTGCAGTGCTAACTGTAAGACTCTTTATGGTCGAGCATTATGTGCGCGAGCGGCAGCGTATTGCATCATGTGACCACCGCGGACTCCTTACGGGACTAGCAGCGCGCACGTCAAAAATGATAGGCTGACATGCTCACGGTGGCCTCCGTGGTGGTAACGTGATACTATGCGCTACCGCCTGGCTGCCGCCTGCGCGCATAAACGTTCGACTATATCGAGGCCTTTAAAAGCAAAGTTGCATCGGATGGTCCAATCACAGACCTATAGAAATAGTGTATAGGTCTGTGGTCGCACTGGCGTCATCCCGTGTGCTGTCAGAGGCAGCTGGAGGAAAAAAAGAGACTTTAACTTACACGCCGGCATTACGGCTGTGCCAGAGCTGACCGTGTTGATGCCTGTTTAGAATTCTTAACGTTACCCGCTACAAAAAAGCGGCGACGCACCATAAAAACAAAAATCGATTTTCCAGCAACTTAGTATCTAATTAGATACCAAGGGTCAATATCGATGTAGTATCTAAAATCGATTTTTTTTGACAACCCTATGTCCTGGAAATCTATTTATCCTCCCCCTGCTTTGTGAACGTAAAGTCAGATGAAACAAAGGAAAATGTTCATCAAAATTAAATATTATATTCAGTCCACCAGGGAGGGGGCAGCACGGTGGTGCAGTGTTTAACACTCACAGCAAGAAGGACCCTGGTTCAATTCCCACACCAGACCTTTCTTTGTGGAGTTTGCATGTTCTCTTTGTGTCTGTGTGGGTTTTCTCCGGGTACTCTGGTTCCCTCCCACCATCCAAACACATGCACTGATAGGTTAATAGGTTAATCTAAATTGTCCATAGGTGTGAATGTGAGAGTGATTGTTTGTCTATATATGTTCAGCCCTGAGATGAACTGGAGGCCCCCAGTGACCCCCATGACCCCAGCGAGGATAAAGCAGGTTCAGACGACAAGAAGAGTTCACCAGGGGGCAGTATTCAGTTAAATATGTCAAATATTCTGCATGTTACAACCATTAATGATGAAACATGCAGTGTTGGAGTAATTAGCATTATTACCTGCTGACACTTTTAACGTTACATAATCCACAAACCGTCCGTTTCCTTGTCGTGTGTGAAATGTTCCTTTTTTTCCTCGTGTCCTGTACGGGGAAGCTCAGTCACCTCTTTCTACTTCTGGTCCATGTGTGCTAAACTCTCAAAATTATTGAATGGGGTTGAAAGGACCGAGTCAAGCTAAATTGTGATTCCGTTTGACATGTGGCTCTGAAATTTACATATGATAGCGGTTAATAAGAAATATTTGATGTGGCATAGGCAGACCACCCGTTTTTGATGAGAGGCAAATTTTAAGTTCGGTTTTATGTGGACTTTGTAAGAGACTACAATGCGTCGCATATGTGACATTATATGTGCGCCAGATGTGTAGTCCAAATTATTAACAGGTTTTACTCGCAAATGAACCAGCCGTTGGTTAACAGAAGCAGTTGAAACACACACCAATAATGATAATTTATTATTAGGTACAACTAGAGCTGGGCAAAAAATCGATTTAGATTTAAAATCGAGTTTTATGGCAAAATCGATTCATATTTTAGGAAAATCGTGCAATCCGATTCCCCTCCACACGCACTTTTTTTCCTCGCAAAAAGAAAACCATGAACCAGGTTGCTTTCCGTAGTTGCACATCTGAAGCGAAAGCATCCATTTGGGGGGGGGGGGGGGGGGGGGGGGTAGAACTCTTAGAAAAGGCAGAGACTAGCGCTGCCAGCACTTCTTCAAAATGTTCAACAAACACTGACTGAAAGCTTTTCTCACGGCACACCTTATGATAAACATGGAGCCAGAGTCCTGCACGGTTCTGATTTTGACATACCGCAACCGCCCGTACCCGACATGTTTAAACTCGTATCCGACCCGTTTTCACACGAAAAAAAAAAAAATCCGCACCCGAACCGACCTGCTATAAATGAACCCGATATCCGACCCGAAAGAAAATGTTAGATAGCCAAACTTAAATACAAACATTTATTGCCACGAATATACTGAACAGTGACATATCCAAGGAAGAGCCAAATAAAAATGTTTTTAGCCTATGAACCGCAAATTAGACCCGCGATCACCCACGTCCGACTGGAACCGAACCCGTATCCGACACAGCACAACATTTTTCACCCGTTTCGTGACAATCTGCGGTTCACCCACGGGTACCCGAACCCGTGCAGGACTCTGCATGGAGCACGATGGGGAGCGATAACAGACACAACAACATCATATATCCAAAATATTTGTAACATGTTCAGGTTTATTGAAGTAGTTTGATTGATAATTAGGTTTTGTTTTATTTTGTCCTTACAAAGTAAAAATGTTACTAGTTTTCTTTTTATCTTACTTTTGCACTACTACGTTTTTTGCAATGTTTTTCATATGAGTATTAATGTATATTGTTTTAGTTGTTAAAATATTTTAAGCTTTCTTTTTTCCAACAAAATATATCTTTTACACTATTTCTTTGCACTTTTTTCCTGTAACAGTGGTGGATATGTCTGGACTTACTACAGTTCATGTAGGCAAAGTCTCAGGTTGCAGTTGCACCTTTTGCACAACTGATTTATTATTTACAGTTATTTATAGAACTATTTTTGTTTTACATGTTATTTAATAAAAAAAAAAAAGAAGATGAAAGAAACCACATTTCTAGTGTTTTCATTTTCATTTAGCCCACGTGGGAAAAAAATCGTATCGTGAATTGAGTTTTTTGGGAAAAAATTGGAGATTTTTTTAAAGGAGAAAATCGCCCAGCCCTAGGTACAACATGTGTGTGATTAAGGGCACATGACAAATCAGATGTGATTTTACTATTTTATTTCCCATTAAATGGACCGTTTTCACAAAAGATGGACTTAAGTCAGAGGAGCGTTACCGAACTTCCTGTTAAACGTAAAGACAGTAGAAAGCCAGTAATATTGAAAGAGTCTTTTCAAGTTCCTGAAGAAATTTGCCACTTTTAACATTTGCAGATATTGGGAGAATCGTGGAGGAAAATTCACTAACGAAAAAGAAATTTGATAAAGGCTGCGATAATGTAGCATAATGTTAACATTAGCCGAATAATATCATAATCCATTAACGTTTTTCTCTGGCAGTGTCTGTTTATTTTGGTGTTTGTTTGTCGCAGTATCTAATGTAGTAGACGTGCAGGTTTTTGTGAGGGCTAGATGTTTATGATTATTTAACATTTTCAGTTCATGCAGAAAAAAATGATGATTTTTATGATAGTGTGTAATTTTAGGACAAAGTGTTTTATTTAAATAACATTACACATTTACATGAAAAAGTAAAACACTGTAAGAAAAACAAAAGAAATGATAAAAGAAAAACTGTATAAACAGAATAGACTCTTTGCACAATATGGCGCCTGGTTACAGTCGTATCCCGGATATGCCCTTGAGCACTTCCGCTCGAATACTTCCGTGTTTTGATAGCACTCTCAAGTTTGACAGCTGTTCAAACACGACAACTTTTTACTCGAGATGTCTGCAGGCCCTCCCAAAATTATCCATTATGGTTGTTCAGCGACTCGTTCGGATGGGAAGTATCTAGGGTGACCATCCAGTTTTAGAACCATCTGTCCAGTGCTTGGCTTTTTCACCTTTTGTCCTCCTTTCATACAATCGTCCGGCACCGTTGCATTAATCATCATAATGATTATTATTATTATGATGATTAATTATTTACACTTGCTACTTTGCGATGTTTACAGGCATATAGCATGTCGTAGGCTGTGCAATGTAAATATTCGTGCTGCGCATTCAGCCTAAGCAACCCATGCAGTTTTGGATTGCCTGCGGCTGCTGTCAATCAAAAATTCCGCTCGCGATGGACTGATTGCATGGCGCAGTGAAAGGAACCGCCTTGAAGTGGACACAGTGAAGGCTGAGCTGCAGGTGTGTGTCAACCTTCAGAAGGAGTACACAGAGGTGTACAAAACATTCCTGGCAAAAAAGCCGCTTTTGGAGGCAGCCAGGAAAGGGCTGAAATATAAGAAGGCCTAATATGTCTGTGGTGAGGACGAATAGCAATGGACTTCATATAGAAAAACGTTTTATACACTTGTTACAACAAAATATTCTAATTTAAATTTAAATGTGATTCAGTATTTCAATTAGACCTAAAGTAGGGTGGGCTTTCTCCTAGGTGATTTGGCAGACCAGAGCAGAATGGATGAAGACTGAGAAGGAAGGCTGTTGTCATTCTTCATTTTTTTTCTTTTTGAAAAGTTCATATATCAACCAGTAGGCTATAACTGACAGAGACCTACAGCTTTCATTTCTTGAATATTCATCTTTTCGTTGCCATATGATGGCATGGCTAAAACAATTTTTTCAGTGTTTATTAATTATTACTGATATTTTTTGTTCATATCATCTGGATCAATTCCCCACACTTTTCTTTTTGATGGGTGTTCAATGTTAAAAATATGTTTTTTTCTTTTTTATTTGTTTTTTGTTTAAGTTCAAATAGCAACCAGTAAGCAATAAATGACAAGAGGCTTTCAACTTTCATTTTTTGAATGAGAAGTGTTATTACTGATATTTTCTTGTTTATATCATCTTGGTCAATTTGCCACACCTTTGGATGTTCAATGTCATTAAATTGTGGCAATAAATATACATTTACTTCATGCATTATTCATTAGTTGTTATGCCTGGAACCCCCCCCCCAAGGCCCGTCTGTCCTAACTTTAGGGCTTTTGTCCTCCTTTTTGGACACAAGTGTCCTCCTTTCCTCTTTCATGCCAGTGGTCACCCTAGAAGCGTCACACCCAAGAGCAAGCGGGAGAAGGGAAAGATGTTTATTTCGAACCTCATCGATAAGTACAAAGGTTAGTTGAACTGTGGCATACTCTCAATGGTGACACAACACTACTGTAGCTGCTCAGCTTTTTAATGTTAGATTGTTATGTATCTGGACTCCTGTGTCATGTTTTGTACGTTAGCTGTTTGTTGTCCCGTTTTTCTCTTATGTTAGAGTGTTGGGCTTTAATTTTATTACTTTGGTTCATGTTCACCTTGTGTGGTTTTACTTCCCGTCACCGGTGTTTTCTTCCTCTTCCCGCTCATCAGTATGAGTGAATCCTCCGGTTCCCTTCTCTTCCCTTTGCTAGTACTCAAGCATATATTCGGGATACGACTGTAACCAGACACCACATTGTGCAGAGAGTCAGTTACCAAAGTTAAAAACTGCTTTATGTGCAGTGTACATATTTTACTGTAAAATTCAATCCTATTTTTTCATCTCTTCCTACAGAGGATTTTTATCCATTAAATGTTTCTTTGTGTTCTTCTCTGGTTTAAACAGTATGATATAACACTTGGGGGCAAAAATGCACAGTGTTAATCCAAAACTGGAGGCCAGAATGGCAAATATCTCCACGGCAACTGTAAATTTCCCAGGGGAGCTGACGTATGCGGGGATAAATGTGATCCACACTGCACAGAATATCAGCATGCTGAAGGTGATAAACTTGGCCTCATTAAAATTATCAGGAAGTTTCCGTGCCAGGACAGCTAACACGAAGCAAAAGACAGCCAGTAGTCCTATGTACCCGAGCACAGCCCAGAACCCTAGAGCAGAGCCTAATGCACACTCTAAGATGATCCTGTCTTTATATGTGCTCAGATTCTTCATTGGAAGAGGGGGGCTGACAACCAACCAAATACTACAGATCAAAACCTGAATAAATGTGAAAGATAGAACAGTCATTTTTTGTTGACGTGGACCAAACCATTTCATGGCATTGGTGCCTGGAAGTGTAGCTTTAAAGGCCATTAAAACAACAATAGTTTTTGACAGGACACATGAGATGCAGAGCACAAAGGTGATTCCAAAGGCTGTGTGTCGCAGCATACAGGACCACTCCGACGGTGCCCCGATGAAAGTTATTGAACATAAGAAACACAGAGTGAGTGAAAAGAGCAGCAGGAAGCTCAGCTCAGAGTTATTGGCTCTGACGATCGGGGTCGTCCTGTGACGGAACAACACACCTGCTGTCGTAATGGTCAAACAGGCTCCACCGACTGAGAATGAGACCAGGGTGATTCCTAAGACCTCATTAAAGGAGAGGAACTCTACAGGCTTGGGGAGACAAGAGACTCTATTTGCATTAGGCCAAAACTCACTGGGACAAGGGAAACAATCAGGAGAATCTGAAAAGGACCAAACATGTCTTTTAGTCCCTGACATGATGGTTGGTTATGGTTATCTAGTATATATTTGAACACATTTACCTGTAAAGTTACTTATTTCTCCCTCAGGACATGGTATACAATCATAGCAACAGATGGGTTGTCCTTTTTGCAGCACTTTACGAGTCCCTGGACGACAGCTGTCACTGCACACTGACACAGGAACCTGTCAAATACAAACTCAGGCATAAACAAATATACTGTACAGATGTTATTACAAAGATAAATAAAATTATACCTGAAATGACCCTAGGTCATAATTCTCCTTACTTGTGTACTTCTTTCCATCCATGTGATGTCTTTGGTGATATGGAACTGCTGGCCCGGTGGCAGCGAAGCTTCATATACTCCAACTGGTCCAACTTCAATTCTTCCATTTTGACTCTTCTGCCAGTTTACCAGCTCATATTTGGCCACAGGATCACCATTGGCATCAAACCAAACACTATGACCATTCTGAGAGAAATTAACTTTCTTCAGCTGAGTGAAAATCTGTGTGAAATAATTAAGTTGTCACAGAGTACAAATATAATTTACAAAGATGAAATTGAAATAAAAAATACAATTATTTATTTTCTAAAAAAAAAAAGGTAAATTGTGGATATTACAATTGAAGACGTTTATTGATTTTTCTAGACAGACCTGTGTGGACTGAATCTTAGCAAACTGGTCACAATGACTTGTGGAATTTCTTTCCACAAATAATTCATTGTGAATGGCATGTGCTATTGCATACACAGACTTATACAACATGGCAGCGAATCGGAGCTGAGATATGTCTGTGTATGAACTCTGGAGATTGTGCATGTCTTCAGTTCCATCACACACCCTCTCATCTGTAGCTTCACCTAAAACACAGAGGTACAAGTGGGTTTCATTTTACATCACCTATATATACTTTCTGTCATGGGGGGTTGTGGTAGAAGGACTCAAATGCACGATGTTGAAGGGAGAACAGATTTAATAAAGAAAACAATGAAAGGACAAGTGAATAAAACAGAACCCTAGACAAACAAACCCTGGGGTAGATCAGCCAGAGTCCATGGGGATGAAATGAATGTCTGGGTTATGGAGAAAAGAAAGACTGATAAGATGTCTGGGTTATAGTGATGACAATTATGAATGGTCCCACACTGACGACTGCAAGATTCAGAGCTTAAATTGTTTGGTGATTAGAGAAGTCTTGCATCCACACGGTGCGGGTCAGGTGGAGATGATAAGAATTGGGGGGAAAGGTCATGACACTTTCTGAAGTGAAGATTTTAGTCATTCAAAATGATAACATAACTAGTGATGAGTGCTGTGGTTTAATATTCTGTGCTTTTGTATGGTGTGTGTTTTATCGTTGTTCTGCTGGCTACAAATTGTCCCCTAGGAGGATAATAAAGTTTTCTGAACTGAACTATGAGTGTTATTACAACTACTTCCTCACCTTTTCTCAGTCTGCAGTTAAAAGCTTCCTCCCAGAACTCAGTAAGCACAGGGGATGCAGTCACTGTAGTAGGAGACAGATCCAGTAAGAAGTCTCTGAGTCCTGGGATGACAGACTGTTCAATGGCAAATCCAAGGGCTCCTGCACACAAGTTATACTTCAATAAGTCTGTTTCTGTAATCCAGCCCTCACTACCGATCCACTGGTGAGGAGGAAAAGGCTGGAGCGACAGCTCCTCTAAAAGGATCCTCATGTCTGCAGAGACTGCAAATACCACAACAACTGTAGATGTTGACCTGAAAGAACAATTTGTATCAAATAAATGAAGTTCACATAAAAATATTTACATTATGTATGTAGGATAAACTAACCAGTATCAGAGCATTGGGGTTAAGGTTAGTACCAATTATACTAATGCAACCTGGAGTGACATGTAACTGACCAGGTTTTTTTTTTTTTTTAACAGATGAGTATAACTGAATTGGATATTTTAAAATTGTACTTTATTTTATTACTGTTGTTTATTATTGTATTTTCTTACTTTTCTAATCATTTTATGTCAGTTTTATACATTCAAATAAGTCAGATTCTTCCTTTAAAACTCAGGACACTTTCCTCAATATTACAGATTTCTTTCCATGCACTACACAGGTAGCCACAGTCCATTACAGTTGTACATAACACTCTACTGCACCAGGATAATTTAACCTGTGTTCCTGACACGTTTACTATAGAAGAATCTTTGAACATAAGAGAAATGTTTTTGAACTCTTCATGTTTTAAAGTAACGTTACATTAAATTTTAACATGAACCTTGCAACACCAGGTTTATAGTTAGACTTTGTGAAGCCCCAGAGTTTTGTCTTGCAGGATGTTTCCATAGATACCTGCGGATAACTTCAGCCACACTCTGGATTCTGCTTCGTGGGTTGGTCCGATAGAAAGATTCAGAGTATTCCACACAGATGCCTTCTCTCTGTGCTGCATCCAGGAATGATGCCATGCCGTTATTCCCATAGTCTGTGTCAGACCGAACAGCTCCTATCCAAGTCCAACCAAAATGTTTGACCAGTTTGACCAGTGCATCAACCTGGAACTGGTCACTGGGGACTGTTCTGAAGAAGGTTGGATATTGCCGTTTATCAGACAAACAAGCACAAGTGGCACTGGAACTGACCTGGTGAAAAACAAGTATAAACAGGTTTAGTAACATCCAAACAGTTAAACACAGCAGCATCAATATAAAGACTAAAGAGTCAAACTATTTACCTGAGGAATGTCAAAAGATCCAATGATGTGTGATATGGCAATAGATGATGTTGACCCAAACCCACCAACAATAGCCAGAACCATGTCAGAGTTTGAGCAGTTCTGACTGGTGTCAAATTCTGGGTCCTGGCCATTTATGAGCTGAATGACTTTTTGCACAGTAACAGGTACTGAATCACACGCATCATGTATTTGGTAACCCAGTGTAACGCCTGGCAGCAGATCTGTGCTGTTGTTTATCTCATCAATGGCAAATATCATGGTGCGTGCAAAGTGCAATTCAGATGACACAATGCTGCAAAAACATTCATGTCACTGTTGAAACTCACACATTATCAGAACAAATTAAAAGTTTAGGAAAGAACAAATTCTCTTCATTTATTGGAAATTATTGGATGAAAAAGGAATGTAATTCCAAGTTTTAGATGAGGAAAACACATCACAATGTTGTGTATACTTTGACTAACAGAATACTTAAAAATATCAATAAGAAAAAGATCTCATTTAGTCATTGTAGTTTCTTACACTGATTTATAGACAATTGGGGGAAAAGGATGTTTTCATGTCCCTTGTAACTTTGTCTATGTAATAAAACAAATCAAAACATGAGAATAGATTTTACCGTCATAATTTCTCATATCATTTAAAGACAACGTTCTATAAAAAACACTTCACACACACTCACTGTTCTCAGAGACTCATACAAACTAATTTAATTATTATAGTGTAAAACTGTACAAACTAAAAATAACTCAGACATTGAGATTATTCAGTAAAACACAAAGTTTGCTTTAAGGTTATCATCACAACATATGTATGACTACAGTCTAACATCCTGTCATTTCTACACCTCCCTCTGACTTACCCCCCTGTGCACCTCAGTGGCTCAGGCATGATGCTGTAGTCAGGCTCCTCTGAGTGCATGTAGGAGTGAATGTAGAAAACACCTCCGATAATGTAGTCTCCATCCATGGAGAATGCAGGTAGATCAGTATTACCCTGGAGTTTACATTTCAGTGATGCAGCCTTAGTACTGACTGTGCCAGTATTAGACTGTGTAAACTCAGGCATTTGTTTAAGACCATCCCCTGATCTATCCCAGACAAGAGCAGAAGGCTGTTGGAAAAAACACAGAGTCAGAGTCAGACCAATAAAGACAACAGAGTTAATCATGGCTCAAATCTGGTCATGAGTGTGTTCTTCATTAGTTAATATAGACTTTGAGACAAATGCCCTCCCTCCTTCCACTGCAAAACAACAAATCAAACAACAGAGGGAGGTGTCATCGATTTTTAATTTAATTCTATATATATTTTAAATTTTTCAAGAGTTTCTAAACATGCAGCTTCACACAAGAGATATTCCGAGATGTAATTTGCTGAGTTCTCGTCGCATTAAAATTCTGTCTTGCGAGATTTGTAATCCAGCAAGTAGTCAAAGTGATGTCCTAATACACAGGTTTCACTATTGAAGACGCTTCCGCCACTTTCAAATAATTTGTTTGGCAGCCTTTTGGGTTGCCGGCAGAAATGATAAATGGCAAGAGAGTGACTGATAAGACACGGACAATATGCAGACTGTGACAGTGAGACATAAAGCGCATGTCATATCCTGCCCTGGAATTATTTTTCTCTCTGTCTTTCTCTCTCTCTATTTCTATATGTTGGGGGTGTGAAGTACGGCTCTCCTGTAACGCACTGTTTAAACCGGACATTATTTGGACCTCACTTCCCAGCCGTTCCCCCGTGTTGTGGGCACCAGGTGTCAACCCAGGCACAAACAATGGTGTACATCACAACTAAAACGAGCACAACACAGAGACATTCCCAGTACCACCACAGCTCAGTACTCAAATCAACAACTGCACCTGCCAAGAAAACACCAACAAACCACACAACGCTGACAAATACATTCGAACCTCAACTTTCACAGTCAAGCTGAATTGGCCAGTTCTTAAAGCGACAGTATTTATTTTTAGTCTATGTAGAACTGATAATCTATGTGTATGAATTCTAATTATTCTAACTGTCATATATAATATTCATCATTTTAATCATGAAATAGACTTATCTATGAAATTACAAAATCAAATTAAATTATTTGTCCTTTTAAACATTCATTCTGAAATATATCAACATACATCTACTTTGGCCACTACACTCTGTTTGCACTATTTTCAGTCTGTATTGAAAGAGAAGAACTTTTTGTTTTGCACATACTGTTTGCACTTGAAAAAAAAAAGTAGAGGAATAAGTTCATTAAGAAGTTCATTAAAAGGAAGAAGTTCATTAAACGTTAACACTAACAGAGTTATAAAATCGATGTGCAACTCAGTTAAACAAAAGTCTGTTGTCAATTCATGTAAGGCCAAACAAAATAATATATGTGGTTCCCATCACATGGATAGGAAAAAATTGGGTAGGTAGGTCGGTCATCCATATTTTATTTTATATACCCGTCTTCTAAAAAGAAGCTCCAAAAATTAAGATTTAATATCAGTTATGCTTTCCAGCAGTTAGAAAATCAACACATTGCCTCAGATTTGCCATGTACATGTACATGTCATACCTGCAAACTCATGAGGGTTAATAAAGGTGACAAACTAATCGTTGCCCCTCCCCAACCCCCAACAACCACCACCCCCCCCCACCCCCCGCGGGTGCTACCAAACAAAAGACAATATTTCAGTTAATAAATCGGGCACTTTTTATTTTTGCAATTTTGAGAGAATTACTTTTATTACTCAAACTATGAACAAAACTGCACAGAAACTGAACATAAATTCATTGATTGTTCTAGGTCTTTTTTCATCCTCAGAAACCCTCACATTAGCCCCGTGGTGAACAGCTCTAATTAAATCATGAAAGGTATGTGTAATTTGTTTAAACCGGGCCGTATGTTTAATGTAGTCCGCCATGTTTTTTGGACCCCGCATCTCCCCCCGTTGTAGCCCAGGCGCACGGCGAAATCCTCCCCGTGTGCCCCGCACCGCCTGTGCATAAATCCGAATGAGGGGTTGGGGGCGACCGGTGGGGATAATCCTCCGGGGTGGCACTGGCTCAACGTTGGGGTTATAGTGGTTGCGGACCCCGGCGTTGTGAAACCCCGGAGCCCTAAATGCACTGTCCGTCCCCCGGAGAAAATCATCCCCACCGCGGCGTCCCGCTTCCCACTCCCCGTGCGCGAAGCGACCTGGCCGGCGTCCCCTGCGGACCACCATCCAGCCCTCTCCGTCCGTAAAATTCTGCATTTTATTTTATATATGTATGTGTCTGTGTGTCCCGTGTTGTGTGTGTGTTCTGTAGTGTGTATGCGCGTGCGTATTTTAATTTTAACAAAGAAAAGAGAGACAAAAAGAAAAGAAAAAGAAGCTAGCTAACACGGAAATCTCCGCCGAAGCCGGGCGGAAAACTCCCGTGAAAGTCAAATAAAAAAGTAGACGACGTTTTGACCTAAATAGGTCTTCTTCAGGTCCAAATAAATAAAAACCAGAAAAAGGAAAAGGTTTTGTGGTGGTTTTCGACCAAAATAAAGCTTGAAAAAAAATTCGGTCAGCGGATAGATTTGACGGAACAGAAATTTCATTTTTGACGGATTAAATAAATAAATAAAAAAATAAAATAAAAAGCTTTATGCGTATTTTGCAGTGATTAATCGTAGCAGCGTAGTTTGGTGTCAAAATGCGTAAAGGTCGGCAGATATGCAATCTATCGCACTCAGTTATGACATAAAACAAACAAAAATGTTTCTGGACTTACCTCAGCACACGTTGCAGTCAGCACAGCGAAAAAAAAAATCTTCACAGTGCAGTTGTTCAGGTACTCCAAATCCGAGGCCGCGACAGTGAACGTGACAGTTTCGTTTGTTTGGAATGTGAAAGTTTCATACTCGCGCGTTAACGTTACGAGATCTCGCACGCGACTAGGTTTTAACTTTGTAACTGGCAGTCATGGAATGACCATTGAGAGTGTATGATGTATGTACTGTAGGCTATCTCAGTGGGAACGACAGGCAGAGTGAGACAGACCAACATTATACAATATAGCTCTGTAGTCTGTCTCTGCCTGGCCTGCCTGCCTACCCCCCCCCAAAAAAAAAAACTCTTCGGATCTACACGATTCACGTAAGTGACCTATTTCGGGATCAAAACGGCGAATTTCGCCGAAAGGTGACTAGTTTGCAGGTATGACATGTATATTTACAGAATGTTTTAAGAGAGCATAAATGAATTTTAGATGATTGAAATACAATAAAATCTGATTTGACATCAACATTTTGTCTTTTATTGAATTTTTTTCAACAAAAATACAGTTTAACTACAAATGTAAATTCTATCCACATCTAAATATTATTTCAATGAAATAAAGGCCCCAATATTGAAGGCTTTAGTGGACATATACAGCTATCAATTTACTGTTCAACTTATTTCCTCTTGCCATACTGCTGTTTTGTTACTGGCTTCTTGCCATTCCTCTCACAATCTTGACAGAGCGGGAGTACAGTTTTAAATTTCTTTTTTAGCTCTGGAAGAGGATTTGCATTTGGTTCCCCACACCAGGCACACAAGTCTTTGTGACCAAGAGATGCTCCATAAAGATATGAAACGCTCTTCCCAATTAATAAAGAAACGGTGGTGTTTTTGAAACAAATGAAGTGTGAAGTGAGTGGGAAATTAACAGACGATGTACTCTGATTCATCAAGAGGCGAACAGCCAATCAAATCTCGCGCAGCAATCACATGCATTGAGGGTTGTTTTGATGGACATGGACACGATGTATATGGGTCGTCGTTTGTCGCTAGTCATAAATCACGGTGGTCAGACAGGTGACAGATGTTGGTAAACATGAATACGGACTAAATACGGAGAAATAAATTCTCTCATCATCAGTCATTGGGAATTTCGAAGATAAGAGTCGGCAGTCGGCCGGTTCATTATCTTTAATTTATTTTGACAAACTGATAAAATGTCTACATAGACGGCATTTTCATCGTAAAAAAATTGGGTCGGTCAGGTGACCGGAACCACACATGATATTTTGTTTGGCCTAATTTGTAATTTAGTTTTCTTAAAAACTTGTCTCATCTCGTAAGTGTCTGGTCACACCCCTGGCCGCTATGCCACGACTGCATTCACCAGGTATTTTGGCCAATTTGCCACTGATTACTAAGCACTATCTCCCTGCTTTGCCCATCATTCCTGTGTATATCCCTCTCTCTATTTCCCTGGCCTCCCTCTCTCCACTATGGTTCATAATTATAGGGCTATGGCCCATCGTAAATACTGTCTGCTCTTGTCTCCTCAATGTTTTCAGTATACAGTATAGTATAAAGTTAGCTTGATCTCGCAGGACTCCCTCCTGCTACGTAACTTCAAGCCATTCCCCGTTTTCTTCACATTTTTGGTTAAAAAATTGTTTATTGCAATGTTCAGTTGCAGTTTATCGACATCCTGATATTTTATCATGTATTTAACCCTTGTGCTGTCCTCCGGGTCAAAGTGACCCAGTGGACCACAAATGTGACTTTTCATATGTATGATGCCATTGCTCACTACATTTATGATTCTGAAAACAGTAAGATATTCTTGGGGGTGGGGTGATGAATCAATCTGGAGTTTGGAATGTGGGTCTGTAAGACCCAGTCATAGGACACGGCCTGTGCGCCATATACATTAGACCGCACAAGGGATACACTATGATCCGTGGTAGTGTCTAACATGCATGTTGCCCTTTAAACATCTTACATCTTGTCCCCTCAAAATCTTGCCTTCCAAAATACATGAATGCGCGTGCTGTCTGGAGCTGTCATAGCTCACAAGTGTTAGAAAGCCCACAGAGTTTAATTAATTAATTAGATTTATTCAAAAATAAGTGATGTTATGACGGTTATGAACGTACGTCCTGTTTACACTGTTGTTTACACTGTTGCCAACTTAGCGCATTTGTCGCTATATTTAGCTTTTTTTCAGACCCCCCTCGCGCCTAAATTTGTGAAAAGCGCATGGCGCAAAATCTAGTGCTTTTTTGCTGGTGAGTTTTGGGCGAAATTTATTGACAGGCGCTATAGATAAAACCCTTGTTTTTCATACTTTTTCCTCACCTCCATCTGCTGCCTGTATTGTGCTCCCTGGCTGCTCGTTCTGAGACAGACGAGACTCACATACACACACTGCACGCGGGAGGCAGAGCGCGCCGAAGTCCAGACCATTGAAGTATAGACGGAGTTACGACAATGATCCCGTCATCCCGTTCACATTATGGGGCGAGTCCAAAGGCGGCTCTTCTGCATAGACTTCTATTGACAATAGGAACAAATCGCGCGCCTGTGACCCAGGCTGTTTCTGTCCCCTCAATATCACAATGATTCTACTCAGGAAGCACTCACCAAGCAGCAGCTCTCGTAAAAAAATCAAGAGGAAAAAAAAAAAGAATCACAGCCATGTGATTGTGACAGCCTAACTGCTGTTTTGTTGCCAAGTAACTGTGCCAAGTTTGCCATCTTGGCTTCTTTTTCTCTTTTTATTCATATATTCCTGGTTCATGCCTGTGTGTAAATGCCACAAGGTCAAATGAATAACACAGTACAGTTCGAGTAGATATTAGCATGGTGTGTTGTTTCTGTGCATAAGTTAATGTTGTTTAGCGCCGGTGTTCAAGCTAATACGGTAAAAGCGAGCTGCCATCTGTGTGATTTGTGTATTCCATGACCCATATGATACATCTGAGTGACTCATACAGTCGTCTACGATCCTAGTTGAGTTATCATTGTATGTATATTTGTTATACTGAGTGTTACTCTGTGTTATTACAAACCGCAGTGAGTAAATCGATAATGAGGACATTTGTATTCCTTGTTCTTTAATTAGCACAACCCCACACCTTGCCACTATAAACCAGATAAATCCTGGAGACGACCCCACGCTTTCCATTTCAACAAGCATTCATGAGAACTCAATTAGCCAACACATTGTGTTTTGTCAATATCTTCATAAATCTCACTGACAGGATGAATACGATCTCCATAACTAATTAGTATATCGAAATATTTTAAAATCATAACGGTATCATCAGGGGCGGAGCGTTTGGTTCACTGTAGGGGGGGTGATGACCTGTAGTGGGCCCTTTATATACTAGGTCTAGTATAGGTAATGTTGGTCTTTATTCCAACACCATGGTTTTAATTAGTCCTCCTCATGTTGATCTTCCTCAAGGCATAGGCATTTTGTTTTTATGTTTTTTATGTCTTGTGCGTTTATGTTTTCAGATTGTTTCTCTATAAAAGTAGACTATAGAGTCTTTCAAAGTCAACATCATTCAAACATAAGAGGAAGTTGCGTGCACAGACCGGACTAAAAAAACTGCATGGAAACGCTGTTTATATCGATGACAGACCTACAGCAGAACTAAAAATGTCTACTTGTTTTGTCAGTTGTCAGAATCATTACAAGGACAGAGTTAAACTGCATAGAATTCCATCTGGATATTACCCATTCAAAAAAAATCGACAATGTCTATGGTTACAAAGATCCAGGGTGTGGACTGGGATGAGAGCACGATCAAGAATGTCCGTTTGTCTGTCCTTCCTATTCTAACCACAATCTGGACCGTGAATAAAACTACTGCAGCATGACCCAAACCTACAATGAAGTACAGACTGAAAATAAAATGAAAGATTTGGGAGATATACAAATAGGTGGTTAAGTGATTAGCAAGGGATAATGTATTGTCCACGAGTTACTGATAAAATATTCCCCCGACGGACCGATCAGCGACCGACGCCGAAGGAGGTAGGAATATATTATCCCGCTCATTCTACGGGTTATTACAGTTTATTAGTGCTACCACTCAAACAGACCGGATAAAATAACCGTTACAACATAGTGAATATGTATTTTCAAATTGGCCAAACTATCTGCGGAATGATATGGTCACGTGAACATGAAGTGATAAACTGGTTGCCATTGGCAGCGGGTGTTAACGGCGGTTATCCAAAAAAAAAAAATCCGCCTGCTGAAGGCTGGGGACGTCAATTCAAAGTGAACGGGAGCTGTTGGAACATTCTCGATGGACGTAGAATAAACCTGGTAAATTAAACCAGAGGATGTTATAAACCTACTAACAGATTAGCCTGCTAGCTTTCTCTAGTTAAGAGAATAATGACTCCAGCCTCTTCTGTTATTAACACCACCTCTAGGTTATGAGCATCTGTAAAACATGTTTGACACATACACACACATAACAGTCGTATGTGTCTAAACACTTGTAGGTGCGAAGTTTTTCATCAGTGTACATGGAAGGTTTGTTAATTAAGTACATATACGTCAGGCTATTGTATACTAGGAAACTTACTAATATCGTCCGTCCACTCTTTTATCAAGTTAGGATCCGGTAGGTGATGCTCACTTTTAAGCGCTAATTTATTTATGTAGCATTCTAGATCTGGAAAAGACACAGATTTAGCATAGTCTAACAGCTTTAAACACCGGGCTTCGGAAAGTCCTGGCTGCGCGTGCATCATTCGGTAGTTTACAAACATGTCAGTTACGACGTGCATGAGGCTAGGTGCGTCCGTACCGTTGGAATTTTAATCAGCCAGGGTACAGGTGGTGACTGTTAATTTGTAGCAAAAGCGAAGCATGCGAGATTAACTTTACGAACTCAACACACAAGAAGGGCACTTTTAGAAAGCCCACACAGTTTAATTGTTTATTCTGTAAGTTTTCAAATGTCCTATGCTATTGAACGCACCACTGACGCTGTAACGGTTAGGAACGTAGTCCATGCTATTATTAGCCGCTGTGTTATTGCTCAGTAACCGTGCTAAATTCGCATTCTCGGCTTCTTTTCTCCTTTGTTATTGATCTGTTCCTGGTTTATCGCTGTGTGTAGATGCCACAAGGTGAGATAACTAGCAGTGCAGTTCGGGTAGATGTTAGCGCCGGTGTACTGTTGAAGGCTAATACGATAGTATGTTAGCTGTCATCGGTAATTTCCATCAGGTGATTCGTGTGTTCAATCACCTATGTAGTATATCTGAGTCGTTCATATAGTTTATAGTCATATAGTCGGTCCTGGTTAATTTGTGATTGTATGTGTGTTTGTTGTACTGAGTGTTGCTCTGTATTGTTGCAGACCGCAGTGAATAAACATTCAATAAGGACATCTGTATTCCGTGTTCTCTAATCGGAACCACAACCACACCTTGCCACTCTAAATCTAATCCTGGAGACAACCTCACGCTCTCCGTTTCAGGCACATTTACAGTTGTGTTACTTTCCCCATGCAATCGGGAAATAGGCATTTATAAATATAATATGTTTTTAAATAAATCAGATAGTTGTGGGTGAAGTCAATGTGAGCCCCTGATCCATGTGGGCCCGGGGCGACCGCCCCCCACGCTCCGCTAGTGGGTATCATCTTACCTATCGAGTAGAAACATGGCCGCCTTAGCATCGGTTTTGAGCCCCTTTTCCTTTTTTAGTTCACGCCAGCGCTGGAAAGCCGAACCGTCCTGTTCCGTTCTTCGGTCACCTTCCTCATGTCTGTAGCTTTTTCTAACACAGTTTTACCTTTGGTTTTTCTTCCGGTTGTCGTCTTTTCCGCCATAGCTGTTTCTGTGAACACACAGAAAAGAGAGAGGGGGTGAAATGGACTGACATTTGATGGGAGTATCAGTTCAATCAATGTAAAGATTACCAGTACACCGATTGGACCGAGTTTTTCTCTGGTTACACCCTCTAGACTGGACTAAACATTTCAGTTTTTTGGCAGACATTCTATTTCAGTGCGTGCTATGGGATCGTAAAGAACTTTTCAAGCAATATGGTAAAAAAAAATTATCCAAAAGAGATCTCCCACACCAACTTTAAGTATTTGAACGGAGAATTAGAAGAATTAAATATAATGGAAAGAGTGCTCACCAAAACAGGAAGTGAACGCGATTGTTTTCTTCCGATAGACGTCAAGATGTCACGTGGGGTTTCTATCCAATCAGAACCCTCTATACCCTCAGCTCTTAGAGTTGAATTAACTAGAGTGAAATACATCCGTTTCCCATGTAGAGGCTTATTCGGAATTAATAAACCACGTAAACACGAAGGAAAAAACTTTAATACATTTATTCGGAATTTAAAAAACACTATGTAACCGTACAGACTAACATCTGGAACTGGAACTGTACCTGAAAGAAAGTCGCGTTTGACGTTACGGCGCGTGACGTTTTTTGTTTTGTTTTAATTTGACCTTAGTGTGTCCCAATTTTTAGGGAAAGATTAGACTTCTCACTTCATTTTCCACTCCAAATGAAGTAAAATGAAAGTGTTAGTAAAGGGACGAAACCTTAGTTTGATGCTTCCTCTCATTTCAGTCAGTGATATGACAGCACACACACACACACACACACACACACAGATCCATTAGTGCAGTTGATATACCACTGACAATGTCTCCATCTACTGGAAATAATCTGTAAAGCACAAAAGCTTCAATGATCCAACAGTTGTTTAGCAGCTGATACTCAAGGAGAATGCAGAAAGAAAGTTATTAGATTAAAAAAGAGGTACCAAATCCAAAATAAAGCATTAAAATCAGAATCAGTTAATTTACCGATTTAAAATTTTCAGATATTAGAGGCACATTTTGTGAAAGTTAATTGAATATGTCCAATCAGTTAGTTTTCATAATGGATGATGACATAAACATATTTATGAGGGAAAATAATCCTTTTAGACCATGGTCTTCAACAGTGGAAAATAAAACCCAACATTAGGTGTCACAGTGAGGTGAAGAACAAGATGATCCGCCTACTGCGTATTTTTCTGACATTGCATCGTGCAGGTCTGACTGTAATGTCGGTGGGGCCTTTCTGTGTGGAGTTCACATGTCTCTGGGTCTGTGTGCGTTCTCTCCAGGTACTTCCTCCCAACATCCAAACACATGCACTGATAGGGTAGTTGGTTAACCTAAAACTGACCATAGGTGTGAATGTAAGAGTGATTGTTTGTTTCTATATGTTCAGCCATGAGATGAACTGGCGATTTGTCCAGGGTGAACCCTGCCTTCGACCGTATGGAGCTGAGATCAGCCCCCAGTGACACTAGTGAGGATAAAACAGGCTCAGAAAATGAATGAAAACAGTTCAGTTATATATAAAACATAGTGTTTCTAAGATAGAGGATACAGTGAATACTGTACATCTGGACCTAAAAGTCAAGCAGATGGAATTAGACGGATAAGGCCAAAGCAATTTATACTAGAGTGTATAATGACAAATAGTTCTTTCTTTCTTTCTTTCCAGTGTTAGAGCTGTTTACACCTCTTAAAATCACAGGCCAATATCACTGCCCTACAGTTTTTTTAGAAAGTATCTGCTCCAACCATTAAATTTGCTAAATCATATATACTCTAATCAGATTAATTACAAAACAAATAACTTTAGTGCTGGTTAGTTCATGTTTTTATGATGGTGTGTTATTCCACATAAATGCTGGTTTATGTACATGAATACAATGGATTAGTAAATATTCCACTAGAAACAACCTGTAAAGTGAATGGATCATAATGTGCAGACAGTGTTTTGAAGTAGATCTGGTCGATCTGACAACAATATTCCTTTGGACTAAAACCTATTCTCTTGTTCATTCTAAGAATTTCACATTTTGACCTCAGACTTATCTTGGAAACTGGAACCAACCAGCATTTAAGACTTGAGTTTACTTTATCACTAACATACATGTGGGAACATTTCATCAGTTTTATTCTGGAAACATTTTACTTGTAGACCAGTGGAATTATACACAAATATCATGTATTTTATGTGTTATTACTTGTTCACTGATGTTTGTCAATATGTTTTGAAGGAGATGACATCACCTTCTCTTAAAAATTCTAATGAATTAAATTAATTAACCAACACAACACCTGGTGAGGTCCTGTTTCTTTGCCTCAGGCGCATATGTCATCAGTCTTGATGGAAACAGTTGCTTGTCTTTGCTTTCCCAGATGACCTCCTGTTCCCTTTTAAGCCACCTGGGTAAAAGGTAAGTTGGCAGGTTTAGCAAAACACCATGACGTCAACTCTCTTCTCTCAAATACACAAAAACATGTTTGAGTGACACCCCATGTGTGTGTTAAACTTCAGTCTATTTAGATTTTTTGTGACTGATTAAAACATAATTTCCAGATCTTTCCCCTTAATGTTCAAGTTGACAAACAAGTCCCCCCTCCATTCACACATACTTAATTTTATAATAATAATAATAATAATAATAATCTTTATTTATATAGCACCTTTCATACAAAAACTGTCGCCCAAAGTGATTCACATTGATTAAAAAATAAAATACAATTTTAAGACAAGGGTGAAATATGAAATACATTAAGATTTGATTGCATAAAGTTATAAACAAGATAAACTGATTATACAATTTCAATAAAATAAATAAGAAATACATTTAGATTTGAATATACACAAAACATAAAGAATAAAAAATGGGGTCACTTATCACTTTTTTATTGAAATTAAAGACCTACATTATTGTAAGACTAAATAAATGCGTCCATTTTGTTATAGATATTTAATTATTTAAAAATTATAATAAAAAATCTTCAGTGTGGTGCTTAGGGTTTCATAGGTTTTCCACATGTCCTGGAAAAACTGGAGAATAATTGACCAATTTTCCAGTCTTGGAAAATAGAAAAAAAAGGTAAAATGTCCTGGAAACAGTGAAGTTATCCTGGAAATCTATTCATCCTCCCCCTACTTTGTGAATGTGTGTGCCTCAGAGTCCTGCACGGTTCTGATTTTGACAACCGCCCGTACCCGTCATGTTCAAACCCGTGTCCGACCCGTTTTCCGACGAAAAAAAAATTACAAATCCGCACCCGAACCGACCCGCTATAAATGAACCCGATATCCGACCCGAACCCGGAAGAAAATGTCAGCTTAAATACAAAATGTATTGCCACGAATATACTGAACAGTGACATAGCCAAGGCAGAGCCAAATAAAAATGTTGTTAAACAGGAGCAGACAAATAATAAATTCAAAAACTATTTTTATACGTGAGCTCGCGCGCGCTTGAAAAACGCATCAAGAAGGAAGCCGACAGGAGGCAGCGATACAAGTCCAAACTAAAGAACAGTTTTTAGCCTATGTACCGCAAATTAGACCCGCGATCACTCACGTCCGACCCGAACCGAACCTGTATCCGACACAGCACAACATTTTTCACCCGTTTCGTGAAAATCTGCGGTTCACCCACGGGTCACCCGCGGCTACCCGAACCGGTGCAGGACTCTGGTGTGCCTAAACTCAGATGAAACAAAGGAAAATGTTTCTCAGTGACTTTTTTATTATTATATTAATTAGGAGGTATTATTATAGAAGGGTATTGTTTTTCATTAGTCTGTGTTTGTTTGTCAACAACTTGGTGCAAAAAATACTGGGTCAATTTCCATGAAATTTACAGGAAAGGTGTGAGGTGGTCCAGATTAAGGCCCCCTCCACATAGCAACGTTTTCGAGTGAATCAGATAAAGTTTGTAATTGTTTGGACGTTACGTCCACATCTTTGCAGTACCTTTTGGCTACTTTGGGCAAACGGACAAAAAAAATATGCCTAAGAAAAGTATCTGGTAGATTCAGGCGATTTCACACTTAGACCATTGTCAACAGCTCTCCCTTTTGTCACATATGAACTATGAGAAAGGGATTCTGACATGGATGATAGCAAACTTATGAAAGAAAGAAAAGTCTTAATGACACTGTAAAAAAAATAAATACAGGTTTTATTAAAGCTTTGTTTGAAATACCCTAATTATGATTACTTGTGATGTTTTATTGAGGGCTATCGACTGATCCGTGGAAATAACCAAACTAAACTAAACTGTAGATTAAAAAAAAGCACACATAAGTGCATTCACTGCTCATACATAGAATAGGATAGAACAAGATTTTCAAAGGTGATGAAGAAGTGATGGGACTTGATAAGTTTTATTTCCTTCCACTCCCTTTCAAATGTGTTATAGAATTCTATGACAAATTTGACTGCTGTGTCATTTACATATTTTTTGGAATTTCTCTGGTTGTTTCTCTTCCTCGTTTGTTTTATTTTCTCGGTGACACATTCAAAATAAACCAAACTGATCAGTCAGGCACGTTGAGCGTCTTTACATATGATCCTCTTGCTTTTGCCTAAGCCTTGTACATTTTTGCAAATCTTAAATCTTGATTTATGTGGCTGTTTCCTGCATGTCGATACTACGTTGTTGCCCATAGCAACGGCTAGTGTCTTAATCTTTAAGATATGTCACGTACTGTGATGTATTTCCTCATTTGTCAATAGGTTGGAACCTCTTGCGTATATGGGTCACTTCAGGGGTGTATGTTATTCACACTGAAGACTGATACAAGTTGCATTTAATGTCTAATATGAACAAGTACACACACAAAAAAATCAGATTTCACCAAAAAAAATCCAAATTGTGCATTAAGACCTGCTCTGTGAATGTAGCCTTAGAGGGAAAGATGATGTAAGAACCCTGAAAGGAAGTTTCCAGTGTTGGATTAAAAGAAAGTTATAGAGGCAGGAGATACAATGAAATCTAGAGGGAGTTGTTTTGCTTGTTAGAGGAGCTATGTAGAGGATACACAGGGTGACAGTGAAGGTCAGGCCTAAGGCACAGTCAGGTGAGTTCTAAATCCCAAATGTCAATTGTCTGGAGATCTGTGAAGTGTTTCATCAACCCAACATCATCCATACAAACTGGAAAACATCAATTAATTTTTAATTAAACTCTGCCTAAGAGATTTATAAGCTGAATAATAAACACCCCTTAGACTGAAAAACAACAGTAAAATCCAATTAAATAACACATGGCTCAGTGCTTCACTAAATCAGCCCTGATGAATTGTTTGAGTGTCTGAGTGTAATATCCCCATCCAGTTGTAGAAACTCCTAAAACATGGATAAAAAAAATAAATAACAGAATTACTTCATTTGAAGGTAAATGTTACAACCCCCCCCCCCCCACCACTTACAGTTTATGTATATTTTCATAATATCATTGCATGAAAAGTGGGATTTCTGTTACTGTAGACGGAAAGAAAATGTCCCAAAAATGGCCTGATATTTGTCTGTCTCTGCCATTTTCTATGATGCCCGAATTAGGGGTGAGAACAGTCACATACGGATGGAAACGTACCACTAGCACCTCTCTGTGCACACAGTCTGGAGTCTGTTGCTACCATCAGTCTGTAAAAGCACTGAAGACTGGACTCTCACCATCCTTCAGTCTTCTACACTCCGTCTCACCGTGCTGTAGAAATGACCAATAAATTATCAATACATCACCATTCACTGCATATTGACACAACAAATCTATTAATGATCAACAGTCACATTGACAAAAATTAGACTAATCTTCCCCTCTTTCAAACGTCTGTGGTGAGACTCCCATGTATTTAGGATTGGCCTCCAGTATGGCACACAGTTCACTCGGCTCTTGGCTGCGTGAAGGCGGTGGTCGTCCATCCATGACGCCGACATGAGGTCTATAGTAGCACTCCTGAAGATTACATCTTCAAAATCCACCAGGATGTTTCCAGGAGCTGTAGAATTACCAATAAATAAATAATCAATACATCACCATGCACCGCATATTGACAAAACAAATCCATTCCTGAACCAAAGTAAGTTATTGACCACAATCTAGGCCAATGATGTGTGTACGTGTATATATATATATACACACACACACACACACACACACACACACACACACACACACACACACACACGGACATACTAAGGATTTGTGGTCATAGTTATCAGTTCAGTAGCACTTAGCCCTAGTGCTCTCTCTCCTTACTTTACGTTGATACATTTTCCTTAACCCTTGTGCGGTCCTTCGGGTCAAAGAGACCCGGTGGCTCACAAATGTACCTTTTTATACGTACTGTAGGATGCCATTGCTTACTACTGAAAACAGTAATATATCCTTGGGGGGTGGGGTGATGAGTCTATGGAACTGAACTTTGGAATCTGGGTTTTTAAGACCCGATTGTAGGACACAGCCAGTGTGCCTTTTACGAAGGACCGCACAAGGGTTAAGAAACATTTTTTAGTCTTTATCAAGTTTTTTTCCTCCACAATTCTTCCAATATCCACAAATGTTAAAAGTGACAAATTTCTTCAGGAACTTGAAAATACTCTCTCCATATTACCGGCTTTCTACTGTATTGACGTTTAACAGTTTAAACTCTCCCGTTATGTAGTTCCGCATATTGTGAAAAAGGTCCATACATTTTGTGAAAAAGAAGAAATGGATTAATTCCTTTATCAATTTTTTTTAAATTATAAACTGAAATATTTATGTGGAAAAATCTATATAAAATAGAGCATGAAAAGGATAAAACATTTATTGATGTAATTAGGTTAAAGATACAGAAAATTATATTATATTTAAATGATATTTAAGGCAGGAAAATATACAATGTTCAAAAATATACAGACAGTATTAGAAGTTGTGTGATAATACATACTTTTATTTTGAAATGTCAATTGACTGCAAGTATAGGGAGCCTAAGTCTCCGCCCCTTCCGGTCGGTCAACTGGGCCAAAGTTCGGGAAACATTTAACATGAGTGGATGAGGAGAAAATAATTATTTTCTGCTCTACTTTACTTTATGGCCCGAATCACACATTTGCTGTACTTCAATTAAAAGCATAACCAATGACGTGCGTTTGGAGTTTCTTTGATATGTGTTTTGTGATTTATTAGCGTGTTTGGACTCTGCTTGGACTACATATCAGACGTCGCATAGCTGACGTCACAGCGGAATCTTTCCCTGCAAACTTTTCAAAACCGTATACCGCCTTTTCTATTTTTCATTTGAAAATGCCTGTGTGCTTTGTGTCCCGGTGTAATGTTAGCTAATATTAACAGACATCGTTAACTACTCACCGAAGCCTTGTAGAGCTTTGTCCCGCATGCTGGCTCTCACTCGACCAACTATCTCTCCCCCGGAGTAGCTGCCACTTTCCACATGCCCCGATTTAAAGTGGTTTTCTCCACGTTTGATGCTCTTGCCTTCGTCCTGAACGAAGGAGGTGAAGCTCGCCAAAGTCACAGCCATTTTCAAAGAGTTTGATGGTGAAGCTTGGTGGTGACGTCATATTTGTGAGACGAACGTTGTCGTCCATTACTTACTCTCACATAAAACCTAACGTAACTTTTGATGCCTGTCCAAAGTGAGTGCTTTCTCAATCTGAAAATGTATCTTTAAAATTCACATACATCATATGTGAAAACCGTAGCACATTTCAAACGGGACCAGAAAATTACTTTTATCCCTCCATTGACTCGCGTTTATTTTTTTAATGGCACTTAGGCCCAATGTCCCGGAAATCGACCGGAAATAGAATTGCGTCACTTCGGCTCCCAATTTCACGGCAATGAAAGTTATACTCAAAGTAACTCGGGGGAATTAAAAAAAATGTATGTCTTCCTTACATCCTGTGACTAATTCTATGTTCATGAATGGTTTTATTTCAAACAGATGAGACTGCTGAGGTAAAATGAATAAAACAGAACTAGAAAATAAACTAATAAACTAGAAAAGCACTCTGAGAGCCCCGCCCTCCCAGATCACCACCAAAGTCTAATCATTTCCAGATCTCCTCATTACCAACCTACCCTGAATATTTCATCAAAATCCATCAATACGTTTTTGAGTTATCTTGTACACAAACCAACCAACGCCGGCAAAAACATAACGTCCTTGGCAGGTAGTAAGTGTTTTAACTGCAATTAGTCAATTCTAATATCCAACATTCTGATTATGGAATTGGTCAAATGATACAACTATACCTGGGATAAGTTGAAAGTTCATCAGGTTGGAGTTGAGTTAGTTAGGTTACTGTTTGACAGATCGACCCATAATCCCTTTCTTTGTGTCTATGGTCTCAGCAGAATTGTGTAACATTTATGTCCAAATACTGCGACCAAATGCCTAAAAGTGGTTGTTCCCTTTACTTGTTACTTATTGTATTTTTGTTCCATAATTCTACATGGATAATAATTGAAATCGTCTACATATGCCTGAAACCTGAAATGTCAAAGCTGGTGCAACTTAACATGAAGCATTAACATCAAATACTGCAACTTTAATCATGCAATAAAATAAACCATCATAACTCTAAAACATTGTCTTCATTCAGTTAATTTTTGTTCTTTATTCAAACATGCCAAACTCACCTTTAACATCTCATCACAGAATATGTAATAAAATAAAATGACAAGCTTTGTTTCCAGAAACAATTTAGAATAAAAATGTCAGTGTATACATGTTAATGAGATGAGAGTGAAGTGCTCCTATGACTTATTATTAAAAAGTTTTCCTCCAGATAATAGTTCCTGCATGGTCAGAAACATACTATTATTAAATAATTCAAAAACTAAAATAATGTGTTGATAATGTAACACACAAAAACTAGATTTTTGCTGTACAATACAACACTTTATTTTCATAATGAATTGTAATAACACATATTGGTCACAACTGGTCCCATCCTGTTGAACTCCTAAGAATATATACAGGGGCGCCATCAGGCAGGAAGAGTCGGGAATGATTGTAAGGGTCAGAGCACTGACAGGAGCCCATGGATGAACATGTTATTTCTAGTTTTAATAATATTTCCCTTTTTCAGACTTTTCTAATAAAGGTCAAAATTTGATCATCTAACATGAGCGAATTGTTCTATTATTACTCTATATTATTACTCTTATTAACATGATAAAACAAGACCTGCTTTATTCTAAGATTAAGCTAGCCATGAGGAATATTTCTATTGAAGGCATTCAGTTGTCTCATCGAAATTGCAATAACAAATTTATAAGACATTGTTTATTTAAGTATTATGTCACGCCTGTCCCTAGGAGACATTATATACATCAAGATTTCCCAAAAGAACAAATTAAAAAGATAAGATGCAAATATTTGTCCTTTCCTCTCCCCTTTAAAACTAAAGAAATACATTTCAAAATCATGAATAAGTTTTATCCAACCAATTAATTTTTAATCATTCTACACCCTTTTGAACAAGATAGAATTATCTAGGATACTAAAGAGGTGTTGTTTTAATTTCTGCTTGAATACTTTGTATGTTTTACTTATTTTATTTTACCCGTTCGAATAAACAAATAAATTACATTTAATTAAATTAAATACAAGTATTTTGGTTTGACTTACAATTTTGCCTTCGATCTCACAGAATTTACTTTGAAAACTTTTCTGTAAATTATATAATGTTTGGTATTTTAACACATAATCAAGATATAAACTATAGGATTAATAACATACTTTTACTAACTAAGAAGCATATCCATAAATGTTATTTCTTTAAGTATATCCCTAATTTGATTCAAATGACTTGGTACTTTTCCATAAATCATTAGGTATGGTTAAAAACAAATATGCATACAAACTTCTCTCCTTTTTGGAAATTCTAAACATTTGAGAATCGCCTGTAAATGTCTTATGCCTTAAAAATGCCCTGTTTTTTTTAGTTTGTTATTTTTATTTTTATTTATTTTATTTGCTTTGTGCACACTTTTTCTTTCCTTCTCAAAGGTGAGCCATTATGGAAAATATTGTGTATATATGTACGGTACCTGTTTTGTTTATATCTTGTATAATGAGGAACACATTTTAATCAGATGAATTACAAAACAAATTACTTTAGTGCTGGTTAGTTCATGTTTTTAATATATATGATGGTGTGTTATTCCACATAAATGCTGGTTTATGTACATGTATACAATGGATTAGTAAATATTCCACTAGAAAGAACCTGTAAAGTGAATGGATCATAATGTGCAGACAGTGTTTTGAAGTAGATCTGGTCGATCTGACACCAATATTCATTTGGATTAAAACCTATTCTCTTGTTCATTCTAAGAATTTCACATTTTGACCTCAGACTTATCTTGGAAACTGGAGCCAACCAGCATTTAAGACTTGAGTTTACTTTATCACTAACACACATGTGGGAACATTTCATTAGTTTTATTCTGGAAACATTTTACTTCCAGTGGAATTATACACAAATATAATGTAATTTATATGTTATTACTTGTTCGTTTTCCAAATTTTTCCCCTCTTGACCTGACACAATGTGTGTCATATTTTACATGCTATACATTTAGAGCTACGGTATATAAAAAAAATAAAAAATAAAATAAGAACAAATCTGAAAGCCCCTTCTAATTAAGGTTAAATTATTAGTGCACACCACAAAAACAATCTTTGTTTCTTTTTGACAGTATTCTTTCAGCTGTGGTCTTTACTCAATATGTTTTGAAGGAGATGACATCACCTTCTATTAAAAATCCTAATTAATTAAAATAATTAACCAACACAACACCTGGTGAGGTCCTGTTTCTTTGCCTCGAGCCCACATGTCATCAGTCTTGATGGAAACAGTTGCTTGTCTTTGCTTTCCCAGATGACCTCCTGTTCCCTTCTCAGCCACCTGGGTAAAAGGTAAGTTGGCAGGTTTAACAAAACACCATGACGTCAACTCTCTTCTCTCAAATACACAAGAACATGTTTGAGTGACCCCCATGTGTGTGTTAAACTTCAGTCTATTTAGTTTTTTTGTGACTGATTAAAACATAATTTCCAGATTTTTCCCCTTAATGTTCAAGTTGACAAACAAGTCCCCCCTCCATTCACACATACTTAATCTTATCACTTTCTTATTGAATTTAAATACTTATATTATTATTTTAAGACTAAATAAATATGCTATTATAGATCTTTAATTATTTAATAATAATTTTAAAAAATCTTCAGTGTGGCGCTTCGGGTTTCATAGGTTCTCCACATGTCCTGGAAAAACTGGAGAATAATTGACCATTTTTCCAGTCATAGAAAGCAAAGGGAAAATAGAAAAAGTGGTCACATGTCCTGAAAACAGTGAAATTATCCTGGAAATCTATTTATCCTCCCCCTGCTTTGTGAACGTAAAGTGAGATGAAACAAAGGAAAATGTTTCTCAGTGACTTTTTTTTGTATTATTATTTTAATTAGAGGGTATTGTTATGATAGCAGGATATTGTTTTCATTAGTGTTTTTTAAATCTGTCTGTTGGTTTGTTTGTCAGCATTTTGTTGCAAAAACTATTGGGTCAATTTCCACAAAATTTACAGGAAAGCTGCTGTGCGGACGAGTAAAATGGAATAAAAGGTTGATCATCTACGTCACAACCACATGACCAGAACAATTATCAGCTTCACATGCAACATTCATTCATAGACAAGACAGTGTCCATCATGGTGGACACCAGAGTAGTGGTAGTAGCAGAGCGTCCGTGTTTAATTCACTCATGTTTTTTTTTTTTCTTAAAGTGTATACGATTTAGCAAATTTAATGTCTGGATCAGATAATTTCTAAAAAACTGAAGGGCAGTGTTATCGGCATGAGAGAGACAGAACTTTATTTGTCATTATACATTCTAGTATAAATTGCTTTGGTCTTATCCGTCTAATTCCATCTGCTTGACTTTTAGGTCCAGATGTACAGTATTCACTGTGTCCTCTATCTTAGAAACACTATGTTTTATATATAACTGAACTGTTTTCATTCATTTTCTGAGCCTGTTTTATCCTCACTAGTGTCACTGGGGGCTGATCTCAGCTCCATACGGTTGAAGGCAGGGTTCACCCTGGACAAATCGCCAGTTCATCTCATGGCTGAACATATAGAAACAAACAATCACTCTTACATTCACACCTATGGTCAGTTTTAGGTTAGCCAACTACCCTATCAGTGCATGTGTTTGGATGTTGGGAGGAAGTACCTGGAGAGAACGCACACAGACCCAGAGACATGTGAACTCCACACAGAAAGGCCCCACCGACATTACAGTCAGACCTGCACGATGCAATGTCAGAAAAATACACAATAGGGGGATCATCTTGTTCTTCACCTCACTGTGACACCTAATGTTGGGTTTTATTTTCCACTGTTGAAGATCATGGTCTAAAAGGATTATTTTCCCACATAAATATGTTTATGTCATCATCCATTATGAAAACTAACTGATTGGACATATTCAATTAACTTTCACAAAATGTGCCTCTAATATCTGAAAATTTTAAATTGGTAAATTAACTGATTCTGATTTTAATGCTTTATTTTGGATTTGGTACCTGAATATTTGTCCTTTTTTTAAATTTAAATCTAATAACTTTCTTTCTGCATTCTCCCTGAGTATCAGCTGCTAAACAACTGTTGGATCATTGAAGCTTTTGTGCTTTACAGATTATTTCCAGTAGATGGAGACATTGTCCATGGTATATCAACTGCACTCATGGATCTGTGTGTGTGTGTGTGTGTGTGTGTGTGTGTGTGTGTGTGTGTATAAACTAAGGCTTCGTACATTTACTAACACTTTCATTTTACTTCATTTGGAGTCACCCCTTGAAAATGAAGTGAGAAGTCTAATCTTTTCCTAAAAATTGGGACACATTAAGGTAAGAAACAAACAAAAAAACTCACAAGCTCGATAAACGCGATTTTCTTTCCAGTTGCAGATGTTACAGTCTATACGGTTACATTGTGTTTTTTAATTCAGAATAAGATCCCGAGTAAAGATTTTTCCTTCGTGTTTACATGGTACATTAATTCCGAATAGGCATCTGCATGGGAAAATGGCGTATTACACTCTGGTTAATTTGGTTTGAAGAGCTGAGTGTACAGAGGGTTCTGATTGGACATCTTGACGTGTACTGGAAGAAAACAATCGCATTCACTTCCTGTGTTGGTGAGCACTCTTTCCATTATATTTAATTCTTCTTATTCTACGGCCGAGAATGTCCCGTTCACTTTGAAGGACGTCAGCGGGCGGATTTTTTTTCCATAACCAACCGCTGCGCCGTTCACTGTGCCATATCACTCCGCAGGTAGTTCGGCCAATTTGAAAGTAAGTATTTGCTATGTTGTAACGGCTATCTCTGTTAGAGTAGTAGCAGTAATAAGCTGTAATAACCATAGAATAAGCGGGATAATGTATTGCCCACGCATTACTATCAAAAAATATTCCCCGACGGGGTCGAACAGCACCCTGACACAGAAGGCATAGGGGTGCACATTATCCCTTGCTAATTATTCAATCAAATACTTAAATTTGGGGTAGGGGATCTTGTTTAGGTAATTTTTCCATATTGCTTGAAAACGTCTTTACGATCTCATAAATACTGAAATGGAATGTCTGCAAAACCCCCCTCTGAAATGTTTAGTTCAGTCTAGAGGGTGTAAGCAGAGAAAAACTCTGGCCAATCAGTGTACTGATAATCTTCTCTGTGTTCACAGAAACTGCTCTGGTGGAAAAGACGACAACTGGCATCAAAACTAAAGTTAAGACTGTGCTTGAAACGGAAATGAGGAAGCTGACCGAAGAACGGAACAGGATAAGGGTGGTAATCGGTTCGGCTTTCCAGCGCTGGCGTCAACTGAAAAAGGAAAAGGGGCTCAAAACCGATGCTAAGGCGGCCATGTTTCTACTCGATAGGTAAGATGACACCGTTATGATTTTATAATATTTCGATATACTAATTGGTTATGGGTGTCATATTTATCCTGTCACTGAGATAATTAAATATATTAACGAAACACAATGTGTTAGCTAATTCACATTGACTTCTCGTGAATGCTCGTGAAGTCAACTCTTTATCTGCACAAAGCTCACCCAAGCCCCAAAGTTGTTACTTTTGCTACAAGGAAAATGATGAACACGATGTCCTGACAGGCTGGAGTTCACACAATTAGCACACACACAATAATTCACCATCTTGACTCTTAAAATGCTCTCACTAGCTGCGTTTCCATGACAGGTTTTCGCAAAGCAATAGCCATATTCCTAAAATTTCGACAAAGTATATTTCTGCATTGAACGTGTTTCCATTGACGGTTGTTCTCGGCAGGAGTGTCGTAACTGTCGTGAAATATCATCCCACGAGATTTCACTGCTATCATCTTTGGAGCTTCAGATGACCATCACCCCGATAGCATTAGAGTGAATGAATCAGCTAATTCTCTCGTCAGTAAAAGTCCCTGTCGAACTCTTTAAAGACACCAACATGTCAAACAAACCAGCTGATTAACATTATAAGGGTCTGTACATGTGGTCCCTACATTGTCAGGTCGCAATATTCAGTGTAAATATGCTCAGCACTTAATAACAACAACAGATGATAAATGTATGTAGAGCTTTTTACACAGTTCTTGCACTTGACACTTTACAGAACAGAGAATATATTTCTCTGTAAAAAAAACCCAACTTAAATATTTAAAAACTAACAGAT
This sequence comes from Siphamia tubifer, assembly GCA_020466265.1. Classification (NCBI taxonomy): domain Eukaryota; kingdom Metazoa; phylum Chordata; class Actinopteri; order Kurtiformes; family Apogonidae; genus Siphamia; species Siphamia tubifer. The sequence continues at coordinate 4,942,855 of CM035789.1, read as the reverse complement.
AATAAAAGTAAACCTTCACGGTGTCTACTGTAGGAATCACTCTGAGCATCATTCTAAGTTCTCTCGCCCGAGGAGCCAATGGTTGTTATGGTTACAGTGACTGTGGCTGCCATTTTCACATGTGACCATATTCGTCATATCCTGTGACATATAATTTCGGTAAAAGTGTTTCCATTGCGCTTTTGCGATACATTATAATATCGAAACGTCTGAAAAACCACCTCATGAAAGCGTGAAAACCTTTTATCTATATTTGCATGTTTTTTCCAAAGCCAGGTGTTTCCAGCTTCTATGTCTCACTCACAACTACTTCAACTGCTACTCATGTACCCACAACATAGAATTCAGCTCATCCACCATTATATGTTTACCTCCCATGATGTGTCTCTTGTGGGAAAGGAATAACTCCATTTCCTGTAAAATCAGCACCTTTTAATCTAATTTAATGAAGATAGGATGTATGGATCATGGTCATTTTCACACATTGTTTTAACATTAATTTCTGAACAATGCTAAGTCTAAATTTAAGGATGAAAAAAACTTTCATATTACACTTTAATATTGTGAGATAATGACGTACGCTGCAAATTATGCACTGCACTTACAGTTTAACAAAGGCCTAATTTTTCTGATGAGTTAATTTTCCATTCTGTATTTTCTTTTGTGTGGTTTTATAAATGTTTGGATCTTAAAAGTTATATTTTGAAATATGTAGTAGAACTTAAAAAAAAATTGCAATTTCTCTGACTCAGTGAAACATAACATTTTGACTGTTTAGTATTCACAGAGAAAGAAATGAGTGTGGTTAAATGGCAGTTTATATTTGTAAAATCTAAACATCATGTAACTGTATATTATGACAAGACAATACGAATGACTATACAAAATGTAATTGCTTTTACAACTGAGGTATTTTAACAAATTAGCCATTATTAATGTTGTTTGTTGCACTACATGTTCTCATTAAATGAAATATAACTACAAATACAGCTGCTTTTGAAACTTTGTTTTGAAATAAATAGTTGCATCACGACAAAAATGACAGTCTTGAATAATATAACATATATACTTTGTTTGATTTGCAGTGTGATGCTGCATCTTTAGAAACTCTTGAAAAATATATTTGACTCCTGACCTTGACCTCCATTTACAAGGTCAAATTTAGACGCTAATGTTGACCTCCATTCTATCTGGTCTTTCAGGGTCAGTGCACAGTCACCGGGGCCTCAGTGTCAATAGGGGTGGCTGATGGGTCATCACATGATTTAACATCGGTTTTGTCCATGGTCATGTGGTTTGTTTGAAAATTCAGTTTTAAACCGTCAAGTATTAGAGGCTCAGTTCGAAAATACATCAAAGATGCGATTATAATCCACTTTTTAATGGATAAAGCCTTGGCCTGGATGAGAGGTCATCAGGTGGTCCCCAACCATCACAGGGTGTTTCGACCCTTAACCACAACACCCTCAAGTTGGTGGGTCCGCAGTGACTGGCCAGGTCACTGCCCCTCTCATCCAGGCCTCCAGCTATTGTCCTCTCTCTTATGCCAGAGCCAACAGGAGGCTCTCTCTGCCGCTTCTCCCAACCTACGAACGGCTGTTTTCCTCAAGTGGCCTCTCAGTCCCACCTTTGTCAAGAGATTCCACACCGATTGTGCTGGGAATCCTCGACAACCTACTTCCACCGTCATCAGCCATGTTGTCCACCCCTTGTCCCGGCACTCCTGGACAAGCTGCTGGTACTTGGTTTTCTTTCTCTCTGCCGCTTCCTCGCATCCCTCCTCCCACGGGACCGTTAGTTCCACCAGGATGATCTTCTTTCCCTCCGGAGACCACATAACTATGTCTGGTCTCAGAGTGGTGGACAGTACCGCTTCTGGGAAGTGGAGCTTCCTCCCCAGGTCGACCTTCATCTCCCATCCTTGGGCCGACTGCAGGAGGTTTTGCTTGGTTTGGCCTTGGACGACAGGTCGGTGGCCCTCTTTTACGAAGGCGATGTTACTCAGCAGTGGTCTTCTTTTGGCTGGATATTTCTTCCTCCTCTCTTGCTCCAGGATGTCTGCGAGCAGTGCCAACACCTTATCATGGCGCCACCTATATCTCCCCTGGGTCAATGCCGTCTTGCACCCTGAAAGAATGTGCGCCATTGTTCCTTTACTGCCACACAACCCACACAGGGGGTCCTCCCTCATTCCCCACCTGTGCAAATTGACTGGGGTCGGTAAGGTGTCGTACACTGCTCGGAGCAGAAACGAGATCCGGAAAGGCTCCATCCTCCAAAGTTCACTCCACGTGATGGTCCTCTGGGGAAGGTTCCACCTTGTCCAGGCTCCTTGAGATGCAAGCTCGATGGATTTAGCTCTTCTCCCTTCTTCCTCAAGGTTTCGGACTTCATCCTGGATCATGGTCCTCTTCTCCCTGGGAGTGGACTTTGACCACTGATGGAAGTGTGATGTTCCTAGGCCCTGTCTTCCAGTGCAGGGGTTACCAATGGTTTCCTTGGTCCTGAGAGAAGCTTCTGCCTGGTGAACTGCAGTGCTGGCGGCCCATTTTCTGCCGGATCTTGTTCTTATTCCAGCTTCCCTGATGAGTTGATCTTGGGAGTCCCCATATGTCAGGGAAAGTCTGCATTTGGCGACTTTAAACTCTTCCACAACAGAGGACAGGGGGAGCTGGAGTTGACCCGACCTTATGTAGAGCCCCACAGATGTAAAACTTGGGGGTATTCCCAACCATCTACGAAGGTGCTTGTTGAATTTTCACTCCATCCCTTCAACCGATGTTAGAGGCACTTCATACACGGTAAGAAGCCACATAAGTCTTTGGAGCAGGCCGTGTTGGTAGATCCAGCACTTATACTTGCCAGGCAGACCAGACTTGTCAATCCTCTTCAACCACTCTACAACTTGTTTTTCAGTGCTGGAGATGCTGTTCTTGTCTGTCAGTGAATCATCATACCACTTTCCAAGGCATTTGATAGGGTTCCCCTGGATGTTTGGGATCTCTTCCCCTTGAACAAGAAGCTTGAACTGCACAGTTGTTTTTCCCTTCTGGATCACCAAGCTCCTTGATTTCTTGGGCTTGAAGATCATCTTCGCCCAAGTAGCCATACGATCCAGTTCCGCCAGGATCCATCTTGCCTGCACGTGAGTTGGTGTTATCACGGTAAGGTCATCCATGAACGCCCTGATTGCCGGCTGTTGAATTCCTGCTGCAGTCTTTGGTCCTCTTGACTTCGTAATTGCTGCAGAGATGATCAGGTTTATTCCCATGACGAACAAGATGGGAGAGATGGTACACCCCGTTACTATTCCCTTTTCCACTGGCTGCCACTTTGTTGTAAACATGGATGACTGGAATCGTAGCTTGATGTCTCCCAGGTAGTTGGTGATCATTCCCTGGATGTGACGAGGGACGTGGTAATGGTCCATTGCTACTTGGATCAAGTTATGGGGAATTGACCCATATGCATTCGCAAAATCAAGCCAGACGACTGTTAGGTTGCCTTTCTTCTCCTTTGCTTCTTGGATGAGTTGGCTGATGACCCCTGTGTGCTCCAGGCACCCGGAGAACCCTTCAATGCCGCCCTTCTGGATAGAGGTATCAATATATCCGTTGCGGGTCATGTAGGAGCTCATTCTTATGGCCAGCACGGAAAAGAAGATTTTTCCTTCTACACTGAGTAAGGAAATGGTTCGGAACTGGCTGATCTGTGTGGATCCCCATTCTTTTGGTACAAAGCACCCCTCTGCCCTTCTCCAGCTTGTTGGAATTGTCCCTTTGGACCATATTACCCGCATAAGCTTCCACAGCCTTTGGAGGAGTCAAGAATAAAAAATAAGATTGAAAGGAAATAAGGATTAATGTTAGAAAATATAGTATATGTAAAAGTGTAAAAAATACTGTTAAATAAATAAGAAAAATGTAAAATATACATAGAATTAAATAAAAAAAAATGATGACACCTCCCTCTGTTGTTTGATTTGTTGTTTTGCAGTGGAAGGAGGGAGGGCATTTGTCTCAAAGTCTATATTAACTAATGAAGAACACACTCATGACCAGATTTGAGCCATGATTAACTCGGTTGTCTTTATTGGTCTGACTCTGACTCTGTGTTTTTTCCAACAACCTTCTGCTCTTGTCTGGGATAGATCAGGGGATGGTCTTAAACAACTGCCTGAGTTTACACAGTCTAATACTGGCACAGTCAGTACTAAGGCTGCATCACTGAAATGTAAACTCCAGGGTAATACTGATCTACCTGCATTCTCCATGGATGGAGACTACATTATCGGAGGTGTTTTCGACATTCGTCACTACATGCACTCAGAGGAGCCTGACTACAGCATCATGCCTGAGCCACTGAGGTGCACAGGGGGGTAAGTCAGAGGGAGATGTAGAAATGACGGGATGTTAGACTGTAGTCATACATATGTTGTGATGATAACCTTAAAGCAAACTTTGTGTTTTACTGAATAATCTACACATGTCTGAGTTATTTTTAGTTTGTACAGTTTTACACTATAATAATTAAATTAGTTTGTGTGAGTCTCTGTGAACAGTGAGTGTGTGTGAAGTGGTTTTTATAGAATGTTGTCTTTAACTGATATGAGAAATTATGACAGTATAATCTATTCTCGTGTTTTGATTTATTTTATTACATAGACAAAGTTACAAGTGACATGAAAACATCCTTTTCCCCCCAATTGTCTATAAACCAGTGTAAGAAACTACAATGACTAAATGAGATCTTTTTCTTATTGATATTTTTAAATATTCTGTTAGTCAAAGTACATAAAACATTGTGATTTGTTTTCCTCATCTAACACTTGGAATTACATTCCTTTTTCATCCAATAATTTTCAATAAATGAAGAGAATTTGTTCTTTCCTAAACTTTTAATTTGTTCTGATAATGTGTGAGTTTCAACAGTGACATGAATGTTTTTGCAGCATTAGGTCATCTGAACTGCACTTAGCACTCACCATGATATTTGCCATTGATGAGATAAACAACAGCACAGATCTGCTGCCAGGCGTTACACTGGGTTACCAAATACATGACACATGTTCAGTACCTGTTACTGTGCAAAAAGTCATTCAGCTCATAAATGGCCAGGACCCAGAATTTGACACCAGTAAGAACTGCTCAAACTCTGACATGGTTCTGGCTATTGTTGATGGGTTTGGGTCAACAGCATCTATTGCCGTATCACACATCATTGGATCTTTTGACATTCCTCAGGTAAATAGTTTGACTCTTTAGTCTTTATATTGATGCTGCTGTGTTTAACTGTTTGGATGTTACTAAACCTGTTTATACTTGTTTTTCATCAGGTCAGTCCTACTGCCACTTGTGCTTGTTTGTCAGATAAACGGCAATATCCAACCTTCTTCAGAACAGTCCCCAGTGACCAGTTCCAGGTTGATGCACTGGTCAAACTGGTCAAACATTTTGGTTGGACTTGGATAGGAGCTGTTTGGTCTGACACAGACTATGGGAATAATGGCATGGCATCATTCCTGGATGCAGCACAGAGAGAAGGCATCTGTGTGGAATACTCTGAATCTGTCTATCGGACCAACCCACGAAGCAGAATCCAGAGAGTGGCTGAAGTTATCCGCAGGTATCTACAGAAACATCCTGCAAGACAAAACTCTGGGGTTCATTGAGTGAAAGTGTAGTCCCGGTGTTGAAAGATTCATGATAAAATTTAATGTAAAGTTACTTTAAAACATCCAGAGTTAAAAAAAAAAATTCTTCTATAGTAAACGTTTCAGGACCCCAGGTTAAATTATCCTGGTGCAGTAGAGTGTTATGTACAACTGTAATGGATTGTGGCTACCTGTGTAATGCATGGAAAGAAATCTGTAATATTGAGGAAAGTGTCCTGAGTTTTAAAGGAAGAATCTGACTTATTTGAATGTATAAAACTGACATAAAATGATCAGAAAAGTGAGAAAATACAATAATAAACAACAGTAATGAAATAAAGTACAATTTTAAAATATCCAATTCAGTTATACTCATCTGTTAAAAAAAATAAAAAAAAACCCTGGTCAGTTACTTGTCACTCCAGGTTGCATGAGTATGATTGGTACTAACCTTAACCCCAATGCTCTGATACTGGTTAGTCTATCCTACATACATAATGTAAATAATTTTATGTGAACTTCATTTGTATGATACAAATTGTTCTTTCAGGTCAACATCTACAGTTGTTGTGGTATTTGCAACCTCTCCAGACATGAGGATCCTTTTAGAGGAGCTGTCGCTCCAGCCTTTTCCTCCTCACCAGTGGATCGGTAGTGAGGCCTGGATAACAAACACAGATTTATTGAAGTATAACTTGTGTGGAGGAACCCTTGGATTTGCCATTGAACAGTCTGTCATCCCAGGACTCAGAGACTTCTTACTGGATCTGTCTCCTACTACAGTGACTGCATCCCCTGTGCTTACTGAGTTCTGGGAGGAAGCTTTTAACTGCAGACTGAGAAAAGGTGAGGAAGTAGTTGTAATAACACTCATAGTTCAGTTCAGAAAACTTTATTATCCTCCTAGGGGACAATTTGTTGCCAGCAGAACAACGATAAAACACACACCATAAAAAAATATTAAACCACAGCACTCATCACTAGTTATGTTATCATTTTGAATGACTAAAATCTTCACTTCAGAAAGTGTCATGACCTTTCCCCCCAATTCTTATCATCTCCACCTGACCCGCACCGTGTGGATACAAGACTTCTCTAATCACCAAACAATTTAAGCTCTGAATCTTGCAGTCGTCAGTGTGGGACCATTCATATTTGTCATCACTATAACCCAGACATCTTATCAGTCTTTCTTCTCTCCATAACCCAGACATTCATTTCATCCCCATGGACTCTGGCTGATCTACCCCAGGGTTTGTTTGACTAGGGTTCTGTTTTATTCACTTGTCCTTTCATTGTTTTCTTTATTAAATCTGTTCTCCCTTCAACATCGTGCATTTGAGTCCTTCTACCACAACGCCCCATGATAGAAAGTATATATAGGTGATGTAAAATGAAACCCACTTGTACCTCTGTGTTTTAGGTGAAGCTACAGATGAGAGGGTGTGTGATGGAACTGAAGACATGCACAATCTCCAGAGTTCATACGCAGACATATCTCAGCTCCGATTCGCTGCCATGTTGTATAAGTCTGTGTATGCAATAGCACATGCCATTCACAATGAATTATGTGTGGAAAGAAATTCCACAAGTCATTGTGTCCAGTTTGCTAAGATTCAGTCCACACAGGTCTGTTTAGTAAAATCAATAAACTGCTTCAATTCAAATCTCGAAAATTTACCTTTTTTTTTATAATTAAATAATTTTTTTTATTTCAATTTCATCTTTGTAAATTACATTTGTACTCTGTGACAACTTAATTATTTCACACAGATTTTCACTCAGCTGAAGAAAGTTAATTTCTCTCAGAATGGTCATAGTGTTTGGTTTGATGCCAATGGTGATCCTGTGGCCAAATATGAGCTGGTAAACTGGCAGAAGAGTCAAAATGGAACACTTGAAGTTGGACCAGTTGGAGTATATGAAGCTTCGCTGCCACCGGGCCAGCAGTTCCATATCACCAAAGACATCACATGGATGGAAAGAAGTACACAAGTAAGGAGAATTATGACCTAGGGTCATTTCAGGTATTATTTTATTTATCTTTGTAATAACATCTGTACAGTGTATTTGTTTATGTCTGAGTTTGTATTTGACAGGTTCCTGTGTCAGTGTGCAGTGACAGCTGTCGTCCAGGGACTCGTAAAGTGCTGCAAAAAGGAAAACCCATCTGTTGCTATGATTGTATACCATGTCCTGAGGGAGAAATAAGTAACTTTACAGGTAAATGTGTTCAAATATATACTAGATAACCATAACCAACCATCATGTCAGGGACTAAAAGACATGTTTGGTCCTTTTCAGATTCTCCTGATTGTTTCCCTTGTCCCAGTGAGTTTTGGCCTAATGCAAATAGAGTCTCTTGTCTCCCCAAGCCTGTAGAGTTCCTCTCCTTTAATGAGGTCTTAGGAATCATCCTGGTCTCATTCTCAGTCGGTGGAGCCTGTTTGACCATTACGACAGCAGGTGTGTTTTTCCGTCACAGGACGACCCCGATCGTCAGAGCCAATAACTCTGAGCTGAGCTTCCTGCTGCTCTTTTCACTCACTCTGTGTTTCTTATGTTCAATAACTTTCATTGGGGCACCGTCGGAGTGGTCCTGTATGCTGCGACACACAGCCTTTGGAATCACCTTTGTGCTCTGCATCTCATGTGTCCTGTCAAAAACTATTGTTGTTTTAATGGCCTTTAAAGCTACACTTCCAGGCACCAATGCCATGAAATGGTTTGGTCCACGTCAACAAAAAATGACTGTTCTATCTTTCACATTTATTCAGGTTTTGATCTGTAGTATTTGGTTGGTTGTCAGCCCCCCTCTTCCAATGAAGAATCTGAGCACATATAAAGACAGGATCATCTTAGAGTGTGCATTAGGCTCTGCTCTAGGGTTCTGGGCTGTGCTCGGGTACATAGGACTACTGGCTGTCTTTTGCTTCGTGTTAGCTGTCCTGGCACGGAAACTTCCTGATAATTTTAATGAGGCCAAGTTTATCACCTTCAGCATGCTGATATTCTGTGCAGTGTGGATCACATTTATCCCAGCATACGTCAGCTCCCCTGGGAAATTTACAGTTGCCGTGGAGATATTTGCCATTCTGGCCTCCAGTTTTGGATTAACACTGTGCATTTTTGCCCCAAAGTGTTATATCATACTGTTTAAACCAGAGAAGAACACAAAGAAACATTTAATGGATAAAAATCCTCTGTAGGAAGAGAAGAAAAAATAGGATTGAATTTTACAGTAAAATATGTACACTGCACATAAAGCAGTTTTTAACTTTGGTAACTGACTCTCTGCACAATGTGGTGTCTGGTTACAGTCGTATCCCGAATATATGCTTGAGTACTAGCAAAGGGAAGAGAAGGGAACCGGAGGATTCACTCATACTGATGAGCGGGAAGAGGAAGAAAACACCGGTGACGGGAAGTAAAACCACACAAGGTGAACATGAACCAAAGTAACAAAATTAAAGCCCAAGACTCTAACATAAGAGAAAAACGGGAAAACAAACAGCTAACATACAAAACATGACACAAGAGTCCAGATACATAACAATCTAACATTAAAAAGCTGAGCAGCTACAGTAGTGTTGTGTCACCATTGAGAGTATGCCACAGTTCAACTAACCTTTGTACTTATCGATGAGGTTCAAAATAAACATCTTTCCCTTCTCCCGCTTGCTCTTGGGTGTGATGCTTCCCATCCGAACGAGTCGCTGAACATCCATAATGGATCATTTCGGGAGGTCCTGCAGACACCTTGAGTAAAAAGTTGTCGTGTTTGAACGCGAGAGTGCTATGAAAACACGAGCGGAAGTGCTCAAGGGCATATCCGGGATACGACTGTAACCAGACACCATATTGTGCAAAGAGTCTATTCTGTTTATACAGTTTTTCTTTTATCATTTGTTTTGTTTTTCTTACATTGTTTTACTTTTCATGTAAATGTATAATGTTATTTAAATATAAACACTTTGTCCTAAAATTACACACTATCATAAAATCATCATTTTTTTCTGCATGAACTGAAAATGTTAAATAATCATAAACATCTAGCCCTCACAAAAACCTGCCCCTCTACTACATTCGATACTCTGACAAGCAAACACCAAAATAAACAGACACTGCCAGAGAAAAATGTTAATGGATTATGATAGCATTCGGCTAATGTTAACATTATGCTACATTATCGTAGCTTTTATCAAGTTTCTTTGTCGTTAGTGAATTTTCCTCCATGATTCTCCCACTATCTGCAAATGTTAAAAAGTGGCAAATTTCTTCAGGATCTTGAAAAGACTCTTTCAATATTACCAGTTTTCTACTGTCTTTACGTTTAACAGGAAGTTCGGTAACGCTCCTCTGACGTATGTCCGCCTTTTCTGAAAATGGTCAATTTAATGGGAAATAAAATAGTAAAATCACATCTGACTTGTCATGTGCCCTTAATCACACACATGTTGTACCTAATAATAAATTATAATTATTGATGTGTGTTTCAACTGCTTCTGTTAACCAACGGCTGGTTAATTTGCAAGTAAAACCCGCGAATAATTTGGACTACACGTCTGGCGCACGTATGACGTCACATATGCGACGCTCTTACGAAGTCCACATAAAACCGAACGTAACATTTGCCTCTCATCAAAAACTGGTGATCTGCCGATGCCACATCAAATATTTCTTATTAACCGCTATCAGATGTGAATTTCAGAGCTACGGAATCACAATTTAATTTGACTTGGTCCTTTCAACCCCATTCAATAATTTTGAGAGTTTAGCACACATGGACCGGAAGTAGAAGGAGGTGACTGAGCTTCCCCGTACGCGACTGTGCAAATCGTAGGTGGAATACGAGAAAAGTTCCGCCTGAAGCACTAGAATTGGAGAGGTAGCCTGTCAGTCAAACTAGCTCCCCTGCCTACGTTCTTGATTCGAAAATTTCATTCTTAACAGCCTGGGACTATTTTCTGCGACTACTAATGCACATGCTATCACTCAGTAACACGTCAATGACAGTCAGTGTGTAGTCAACAATAAAAATAGAAACAACTTGACACAAACAACAACATGGCCTAGTATTTCTATGATGCAAAAGTTTCATCAAATGTGTTCCTAAACCAAGAGGAGTGCATGCTAAAATTTTAAGAAATCATCATTCACATATTACTATATTTGGCATTGTGTTGGCCTTATGGACATGACAGCTTGCATGGAATTGCCCATCATTTTTTTTCCCTCATACAATTTGATATAGATCAACTTTTTCATTTGTATTACTATTAACACATATGTTATGTTGTATATATTTTTAGTGGATATTGCAATACCAAACTATATATTTTAGTAAATATTGCAAAACCAAACTATCTAAGAGCTATTTGCATGTGTTTATATAGCCATTCATCCATCCATCGATGAAAATGGCACCTGTGTAAATCGAAGGAATGTGCAAATCACATAAAGACAGTGACTTATGTATATGATGTAGCTACATTTATACTGGCAGACGATATAGGCGGCAGCTAGAGACGACATCCTACTTGTCCAAATTGCCAGCGCGCCTCACATTTCAAACTGTGTCACGAGTGGGAACAGGAGGTCATCTGGGAAAGCAAAGACAAGCAACTGTTTCCATCAAGACTGATGACATGTGGGCCCGAGGCAAAGAAACAGGACCTCACCAGGTGTTGTGTTGGTTAATTATTTTAATTAATTAGGATTTTTAATAGAAGGTGATGTCATCTCCTTCAAAACATATTGAGTAAAGACCACACCTGAAAGAATACTGTCAAAAATAAACAGATTGTTTTTGTGGTGTGCACTAATAATTTAACCTTAAGTAGAAGGGGCTTTCAGATTTGTTTTTATTTTAGTATTTTTTTTATATACCGTAGCTCTTTATGTATATTCTGTAAAATATGACACACTGTATCAGGTCAACATGGTGAAAAATTGGAAAATGAACAAGTAATAAAACATAAATTACATGATATTTATGTATAATTCCACTGGAAGTAAAATGCTTCCAGAATAAAACTAATGAAATGTTCCCACATGTGTGTTAGTGATAAAGTAAACTCAAGTCTTAAATGCTGGTTGGTTCCAGTTTCCAAGATAAGTGTGAGGTCAAAATGTGAAATTCTTAGAATGAACAAGAGAATAGGTTTTAGTCCAAAGGAATATTGGTGTCAGATCGACCAGATCTACTTCAAAACACTGTCTGCACATTATGATCCATTCACTTTACAGGTTCTTTCTAGTGGAATATTTACTAATCCATCATTTACATGTACATAAACCAGCATTTATGTGGAATAACACACCATCATATATATTAAAAACATGAACTAACCAGCACTAAAGTCATTTGTTTTGCAATTCATCTGATTAGAATATATATGATTTAGTAAATTTAATGTCTGGAGCAGATACTTTCTAAAAAAAAAAACTGTAGGGCAGTGTTATTGGCCTGTGATTTTAAGAGGTGTAAACAGCTCTAACACTGGAAAGGAAGAAAGAACGTTGTCATTATACACTAGTATAAATTGCCTGGACAAATCACCAGTTCATCTCATGGCTGAACATATAGAAACAAACAACCACTCTTACATTCACACCTATGGGCAGTTTTAGGTTAACCAACTACCCTATCAGTGCATGTGTTTGGATGTTGGGAGGAAGTACCTGGAGAGAACCCACACAGACACAGAGAGAACATGTGAACTCCACACAGAAAGGCCCCACCGACATTACAGTCAGACCTGCACGATGCAATGTCAGAAAAATACGCAGTAGGGGGATCATCCTGTTCTTCACCTCACTGTGACACCTAATGTTGGGTTTTATTTTCCACTGTTGAAGACCATGGTCGAAAAGGATTATTTTCCCTCATAAATATGTTTATGTCATCATCCATTATGAAAACTAACTGATTGGACATATTCAATTAACTTTCACAAAATGTGCCTCTAATATCTGAAAATTTTAAATCGGTAAATTAGCTGATTCAGATTTTAATGCTTTATTTTGGATTTGGTACCTGAATATTTGTCCTTTTTTAAAAAAAAAATTTAAATCTGATAACTTTCTTTCTCCATTCTCCTTGAGTATCAGCTGCTAAACAACTGTTGAAACTGAAGCTTGAATTGTTGAAGCTTTTGTGCTTTACAGATTATTTCCAGTAGATGGAGACATTGTCCATGGTATATCAACTGCACTAATGGATCTGTGTGTGTGTGTGTGTGTGTATGTGCTGACATGCCACTGACTGAAATGAGAGGAAACATCAAACTAAGGCATCGTCCCTTTACTAACACTTTCATTTTACTTCATTTGGAGTCACCCCTTGAAAATGAAGTGAGAAGTCTAATCTTTTCCTAAAAATTGGGACACATTAAGGTAAAAAACAAACAAAAAAACTCAAGCTCGACAAACGCGATTTTCTTTCCAGTTGCAGATGTTACAGTCTATACGGTTGCATTGTGTTTTTTTAATTCAGAATAAGATCCCAAGTAAAGATTTTTCCTTCGTGTTTACATGGTACATTAATTCCGAATAGGCATCTGCATGGGAAAATGGCGTATTACACTCTGGTTAATTTGGTTTGAAGAGCTGAGTGTACAGAGGGTTCTGATTGGACATCTTGACGTGTACTGGAAGAAAACAATCGCATTCACTTCCTGTGTTGGTGAGCACTCTTTCCATTATATTTAATTCTTCTTATTCTACGGCCCTAGAGCGTCCCGTTCACTTAAGAATGACGTCAGCGGGCGGATTTTTTTTTTTTCGATAACCACCCGCTGCGCCGTTAACGCCCGCTGCCCATGGCAACGGGTTTTGTCACTTCAGATTCACTGTACCATATCACTCCGCAGGTAGTTCGGCCACTTTTAAAGTAAATATTAGTTTCGTTGTAACTGCTAGCTTATCCAATGTTAACCAATCCTGATGTTATCCTTACCGTAGTCAGGAAATCAGGGGAAATATCCGTCCTCATCTCGTACAGAATTCCATGTTCCATGTATTATCCCTTGCTTATTCTATGGCCCTCTAGAACGTTGCGGAAGGTCCCGTTCACTTTGAATTGAAGCTCCAAGCCTTCTGCTTGCGGATTTTTTTCGATAACCGCCTGCTGAGCCGTTCACTGTGCCATATCACTCTGCAGGTAGTTTGGCCAATTTGAAAGTAAGTATTCGCTATGTTGTAACGGCTATCTCTGTTAGAGTAGTAGCAGTAATAAGCTGTAATAACCATAGAATAAGCGGGATAATGTATTGCCCACGCGTTACTATCAAAAAATATTCCCCGACGGGATCGAACAGCACCCCAACGCAGAAGGCATAGGGGTGCACATTATCCCGTGCTAATTATTCAATCAAATACTTAAATTTGGGGTAGGGGATCTTGTTTAGGTAATTTTTCCATATTGCTTGAAAACCTCTTTACGATCTCATAAATACTGAAATGGAATGTCTGCAAAACCCCCCTCTGAAATGTTTAGTTCAGTCTAGAGCAGGGGTCTGCAACCCTGGTCCTAGAGAGCCGCTATCCTAGCCTAGGATCTAGTCTGTCCCCAGTGGCCGCAAATGGTATTTGCTACGGGAGACAGACTAGACAGCCTCGGATCTGAAAATCCAAAATGTACCGGGCCAATCAAATCACGAGGGGCGGGATTGGAGCCCGCCCTGCCTCATGACGACACAAATACGACACGTAATGTTGTAGTCGCAGAGACGTAGCAGTTACCACACATTGCACACATAGTAACACCAGCTGCTAGCTGCTAGACAACATGGCTCATCACCAGGAACAACCTTTCGAGCTGGCTTTGGCAGCAACGCTAGGGGATTTAAAATTACAGTTTTCCCTGCGAGAGGAGCAGAAAACGGCACTTAAGCTGTTTTTTGAAAAAAGGGACGTTGTCGGAGTTTTGCCCACCGGGTATGGCAAAAGTTTGATTTATCAGCTGGCTCCGCTTCTGGGACGACGGGACCCCTTTTAGCCCTAATGGATGACCAGTTGCAAGAGGCCGAAAAACTGGGAATACGAGCAGCACAACTCTGAAAAGGCGACCCGGAGGAGATACAAAGCGGCCGGTGCCAAATAGTGTACGGGAGTCCGGAATCCTGGCTGAACCGGGAATGGTTAGACCTGCTAGCCAGCAAAGTATATCAAGACAACCTCTTGGGAGTTGTCGTGGATGAAGTCCACCTCACTTACAAATGGTAAATATGCTTCATAAATCTCCATTTTCAAGTACTAACTGAATCATGTCGGTGCGGCCTGAAATCAAAGCTACCACAAACCGTATCTATCTGACTGGTTACCCATCCAATAGCGTGGCGTTGTGTAAAGAGAAAATTTGACAGACAGCGGTTATCCCGCCCACAAATTCGCCTAGACTTTCTAGACTCTCCCCCGTAGCAAATACCATTTGCGGCCACTGGGGAGAGTCTAGATCCTAGGCTACCGCTATCCTGCATGTTTTAGATGTTTCCCTCTTCCAACACACCTGATTCAGATGATCATCAAGCTGTGTGGAAGACTGATAATGTCTGTCAGGTGTGCTGGAAGAGGGAAACATCTAAAACATGCAGGATAGCGGCTCTCTAGGACCAGGGTTGCAGACCCCTGGTCTAGAGGGTGTAAGCAGAGAAAAACTCTGGCCAATCAGTGTACTGATAATCTTCTCCGTGTTCACAGAAACTGCTCTGGCGGAAAAGACGACAACTGGCATCAAAACTAAAGTTAAGACTGTGCTTGAAACGGACATGAGGAAGCTGACCGAAGAACGGACCAGGACAAGGGTGGCAATCGGTTCGGCTTTCCAGCGCTGGCGTTAACTGAAAAAGGAAAAGGGGCTCAAAACCGATGCTAAGGCGGCCATGTTTCTACTCGATAGGTAAGATGATACCGTTATGATTTTATAATATTTCGATATACTAATTGGTTATGGGTGTCATATTCATCCTGTCACTGAGATAATTAAATATATTAACGAAACACAATGTGTTAGCTAATTCACATTGACTTCTCGTGAATGCTCGTGAAGTCGACTCTTTATCTGCACAAAACTCACACAAGCCCCAAAGTTGTTACTTTTTCTACTAGGAAAATGATGAACACGATGTCCTGACAGGCTGTAGTTCACACAATTCGCACACATACACAATAATTCACCATCTTGACTCTTAAAATGCTCTCACTAGCTGCGTTTCCATGACAGTTTTCCACAAAACAATAGCCATATTCCTAAAATTTCGACAAAGTATATTTCTGCATTGAACGTGTTTCCATTGACGGTTGTTCTCGGCAGGAGTGTCGTAACTCTCCTGAAATATCATCCCACGAGATTTCACTGCTATCATCTTCGGAGCTTCAGATGACCATCACCCCGATAGCATTAGAGTGAATGAATCGGCTAATTCTCTCGTCAGTAAAAGTCCCTGTCGAACACTTTAAAGACACCAACATGTCAAACAAACCAGCTGATTAACATTATAAGGGTCTGTACATGTGGTCCCTACATTGTCAGGCTGAAATATTCAGTGGAAATATACTTTAGATGTGTTTAAATGACAACCACGAATTAGCATGTAATAGCATTAGCATGAACGAATCGGCTAATTTTTTGGTCAGTAAAAGTCCTTGGTGAACTCTTTAAAGGCACTAAACATGTCAAACAAACCACCTGGTTCACATTATAAGGGTCTGTACATGTGGTCCCTACATTGTCAGGTCGCAATATTCAGTGTAAATATGCTCAGCACTTAATAATAACAACAAATGATAAATATATGTAGAGCTTTTTACACAGTTCTTGCACTTGACACTTTATAGAACAGAGAATATATTTCTGTAAAAAACAACTTAAATATTTAAAAACTAACAGATAATAAAAGTAAACCTTCACCGTGTGTAACGGACCACAGAGAACCCGAGTGCAAAACAGGAGGCGTGCGTAAAAGTCCAAGCAGTATTTATTTCTCCAAAAAATCTGAAACACAATACAGATAAGTGAGGATATGTCCCCTTTAAAGTCTCTCAGGGCTGGGAGGTACTTAGGTAGGTACAGCGAGGGGTGTAACAGGGTCCGGTCCAGGTTCGGTATCAGGAGAGGCAGGCAGAAATCACAGGCAGAAAACAGAGGTCGGACAGAAACAGGACTGGTACACGGGACACGGAATACACAGGTTGCGGGAAAATCAGAGGAACAAGTCATGATAATCTGGCGAAGGACTCAGATCAGAATGCGGGTTTATATGCTCCTCACCTGATGAACACACCTGGGTCCATCAGGTGAGTCGCATAATCAAATCAAGAAGGGAAACAGAACGAGGTGAAAGGTGATATACAGAGTGAAGAAAAGGCAGAGACACAGAACAGAAAAAACACACAGCCAGAACAGAAAACAGAAAGCACAAGGAACAGAACATGACACTGTGTCTACTGTAGGAATCACCCTGAGCATCATTCTAAGTTCTCTCGTCCGAGGAACCAATGGTTGTTATGGTTACAGTGACTGCGGCTGCCATTTTCACACATGTGACCATATTCGTCATATCCTGTGACATATAATTTCGGTAAAAGTGTTTCCATTGCGCTTTTGCGATACATTATAATATCGAAACGTCTGAAAATCCACCTCATGAAAGCGTGAAAACCTTTTTTCGATATTTGCATGTTTTTTCCAAAGTCAGGTGTTTCCAGCTTCTATGTCTCACTCACAACTACTTCAACTGCTACTCATGTACCCACAACATAGAATTCAGCTCATCCACCATTATATGTTTACCTCCCATGATGTGTCTCTTGTGGGAAAGTAATAACTCCATTTCCTGTAAAATCAGCACCTTTTAATCTAATTTAATGAAGATAGGATGTATGGATCATGGTCATTTTCACACATTGTTTTAACATTAATTTCTGAACAATGCTAAGTCTAAATTTAAGGATGAAAAAAACTTTCATATTACACTTTAATATTGTGAGATAATGACGTACGCTGCAAATTATACACTGCACTTACAGTTTAACAAAGGCCTAATTTTTCTGATGAGTTAATGTTCCATTCTGTATTTTCTTTTGTGTGGTTTTATAAATGTTTGGATCTTAAAAGTTATATTTTGAAATATGTAGTAGAACTGAAAAAAAAATTGCACTTTCTCTGACTCAGTGAAACATAACATTTTGACTGTTTTGTATTCACAGAGAAAGAAATGAGTGTGGTTAAATGGCAGTTTATATTTGTAAAATCTAAACATAATGTAACTGTATATTATGACAAGACAATACGAATGACTATACAAAATGTAATTGCTTTTACAACTGAGATATTTTAACAAATTAGCCATTATTAATGTTGTTTATTGCACTACATGTTCTCATTAAATGAAATATTTACTACAAATACAGCTGCTTTTGAAACTTTGTTTTGAAATAAATAGTTGCATCACGACAAAAGTGACAGTCTTGAATAATATAACATATACACTTTGTTTGATTTTCAGTGTGATGCTGCATCTTTAGAAACTCTTGAAAAATATATTTGACTCCTGACCTTGACCTCCATTTACAAGGTCAAATTTGGACACTAATGTTGACCTCCATTCTATCTGGTCTTTCAGGGTCAGTGCACAGTCACCGGGGCCTCAGTGTCAATAGGGGTGGCTGATGGGTCATCACATGATTTAACATCGGTTTTGTCCATGGTCATGTGGTTTGTTTGAAAATTCAGTTTTAAACCGTCAAGTAATAGAGGCTCTAACAAAGTCAAGAATAAAAAATAAGATTGAAAGGAAATAAGGATTAATGTTAGAAAATATAGTATATGTAAAAGTGTAAAAATATTGTTAAATAAATAAGAAAAATGTAAAATATATATAGAATTAAATTAAAAAACAATGACACCTCCCTCTGTTGTTTGATTTGTTGTTTTGCAGTGGAAGGAGGGAGGGCATTTGTCTCAAAGTCTATATTAACTAATGAAGAACACACTCATGACCAGATTTGAGCCATGATTAACTCTGTTGTCTTTATTGGTCTGACTCTGACTCTGTGTTTTTTCCAACAGCCTTCTGCTCTTGTCTGGGATAGATCAGGGGATGGTCTTAAACACCTGCCTGAGTTTACACAGTCTAATACTGGCACAGTCAGTACTAAGGCTGCATCACTGAAATGTAAACTCCAGGGTAATACTGATCTACCTGCATTCTCCATGGATGGAGACTACATTATCGGAAGTGTTTTCGGCATTCATTACTACATGCCCCCAGAGGAGCCTGACTACAGCATCATGCCTGAGCCACTGAGGTGCACAGGGGGGTAAGTCAGAGGGAGATGTAGAAATGACAGGATGTTAGACTGTAGTCATACATATGTTGTGATGATAACCTTAAAGCAAACTTTGTGTTTTACTGAATAATCTACACATGTCTGAGTTATTTTTAGTTTGTACAGTTTTACGCTATAATAATTAAATTAGTTTGTGTGAGTCTCTGAGAACAGTGAGTGTGTGTGAAGTGTTTTTTATAGAATGTTGTCTTTAACTGATATGAGAAATTATTATGACAGTATAATCTATTCTCATGTTTTGATTTATTTTATTACATAGACAAAGTTACAAGTGACATGAAAACATCCTTTTTTTCCCAATTGTCTATAAACCAGTGTAAGAAACTACAATAACTAAATAAGATCTTTTTCTTATTGATATTTTTAAGTATTCTGTTAGTCAAAGTATACACAACATTGTGATGTGTTTTCCTCATCTAACACTTGGAATTACATTCCTTTTTCATCCAATAATTTTCAATAAATGAAGAGAATTTGTTCTTTCCTCAACTTTTAATTTGTTCTGATAATGTGTGAGTTTCAACAATGACATGAATGTTTTTGCAGCATTAGGTCATCTGAACTGCACTTAGCACGCACCATGATATTTGCCATTGATGAGATAAACAACAGCACAGATCTGCTGCCAGGCGTTACACTGGGTTACCAAATCCATGACACATGTTCAGTACCTGTTACTGTGCAAAAAGTCATTCAGCTCATAAATGGCCAGGACCCAGAATTTGACACCAGTCAGAACTGCTCAAACTCTGACATGGTTCTGGCTATTGTTGATGGGTTTGGGTCAACAGCATCTATTGCCGTATCACACATCATTGGATCTTTTGACATTCCTCAGGTAAATAGTTTGACTCTTTAGTCTTTATATTGATGCTGCTGTGTTTAACTGTTTGGATGTTACTAAACCTGTTTATACTTGTTTTTCATCAGGTCAGTCCTACTGCCACTTGTGCTTGTTTGTCTGATAAACAGCAATATCCAACCTTCTTCAGAACAGTCCCCAGTGACCAGTTCCAGGTTGATGCACTGGTCAAACTGGTCAAACATTTTGGTTGGACTTGGATAGGAGCTGTTCGGTCTGACACAGACTATGGGAATAAAGGCATGGCATCATTCCTGGATGCAGCACAGACAGAAGGCATCTGTGTGGAATACTCTGAATCTGTCTATCGGACCAACCCACGAAGCAGAATCCAGAGAGTGGCTGAAGTTATCCGCAGGTATCTATAGAAACATCCTGCAAGACAAAACTCTGGGGTTCATTGAGTGAAAGTGTAGTCCTGGTGTTGAAAGATTCATGATAAAATTTAATGTAAAGTTACTTTAAAACATCCAGAGTTAAAAAAAAATTCTTCTATAGTAAACGTTTCAGGACCCCAGGTTAAATTATCCTGGTGCAGTAGAGTGTTATGTACAACTGTAATGGACTGTGGCTACCTGTGTAATGCATGGAAAGAAATCTGTAATATTGAGGAAAGTGTCCTGAGTTTTAAAGGAAGAATCTGACTTATTTGAATGTATAAATATGACAAAATGATTAGAAAAGTGAGAAAATACAATAATAAACAACAGTAATAAAATAAAGTACAATTTTAAAATATCCAATTCAGTTATACTCATCTGTTAAAAAAAATAAAAAAAAACCTGGTCAGTTACATGTCACTCCAGGTTGCATTAGTATGATTGGTACTAACCTTAACCCCAATGCTCTGATACTGGTTAGTCTATCCTACATACATAATGTAAATAATTTTATGTGAACTTCATTTATATGATACAAATTGTTCTTTCAGGTCAACATCTACAGTTGTTGTGGTATTTACAACCTCTCCAGACATGAGGATCCTTTTAGAGGAGCTGTCGCTCCAGCCTTTTCCTCCTCACCAGTGGATCGGTACTGAGGCCTGGATAACAAACACAGACTTATTGAAGTATAACTTGTGTGCAGGAACCCTTGGATTTGCCATTGAACAGTCTGTCATCCCAGGACTCAGAGACTTCTTACTGGATCTGTCTCCTACTACAGTGACTGCATCCCCTGTGTTTACTGAGTTCTGGGAGGAAGCTTTTAACTGCAGACTGAGAAAAGGTGAGGTAGTAGTTGTAATAACACTCATAGTTCAGTTCAGAAAACTTTATTATCCTCCTAGGGGACAATTTGTAGCCAGCAGAACAACGATAAAACACACACCATACAAAAGCACAGAATATTAAACCACAGCACTCATCACTAGTTATGTTATCATTTTGAATGACTAAAATCTTCACTTCAGAAAGTGTCATGACCTTTCCCCCCAATTCTTATCATCTCCACCTGACCCGCACCGTGTGGATGCAAGACTTCTCTAATCACCAAACAATTTAAGCTCTGAATCTTGCAGTCGTCAGTGTGGGACCATTCATATTTGTCATCACTATAACCCAGACATCTTATCAGTCTTTCTTCTCTCCATAACCCAGACATTCATTTCATCCCCATGGACTCTGGCTGATCTACCCCAGGGTTTGTTTGTCTAGGGTTCTGTTTTATTCACTTGTCCTTTCATTGTTTTCTTTATTAAATCTGTTCTCCCTTCAACATCGTGCATTTGAGTCCTTCTACCACAACCCCCCATGACAGAAAGTATATATAGGTGATGTAAAATGAAACCCACTTGTACCTCTGTGTTTTAGGTGAAGCTACAGATGAGAGGGTGTGTGATGGAACTGAAGACGTGCACAATCTCCAGAGTTCATACACAGACATATCTCAGCTCCGTTTCGCTACCATGTTGTATAAGTCTGTGTATGCAATAGCACATGCCATTCACAATGAATTATTTGTGGAAAGAAATTCCACAAGTCATTGTGTCCAGTTTGCTAAGATTCAGTCCACACAGGTCTGTTTAGTAAAATCAATAAACGTCTTCAATTGTAATATCCACAATTTACCTTTTTTTTTTTAGAAAATAAATAATTGTATTTTTTATTTCAATTTCATCTTTGTAAATTATATTTGTACTCTGCGACAACTTAATTATTTCACACAGATTTTCACTCAGCTGAAGAAAGTTAATTTCTCTCAGAATGGTCATAGTGTTTGGTTTGATGCCAATGGTGATCCTGTGGCCAAATATGAGCTGGTAAACTGGCAGAAGAGTCAAAATGGAAGAATTGAAGTTGGACCAGTTGGAGTATATGAAGCTTCGCTGCCACCGGGCCAGCAGTTCCATATCACCAAAGACATCACATGGATGGAAAGAAGTACACAAGTAAGGAGAATTATGACCTAGGGTCATTTCAGGTATTATTTTATTTATCTTTGTAATAACATCTGTACAGTGTATTTGTTTATGTCTGAGTTTGTATTTGACAGGTTCCTGTGTCAGTGTGCAGTGACAGCTGTCGTCCAGGGACTCGTAAAGTGCTGCAAAAAGGAAAACCCATCTGTTGCTATGATTGTATACCATGTCCTGAGGGAGAAATAAGTAACTTTACAGGTAAATGTGTTCAAATATATACTAGATAACCATAACCAACCATCATGTCAGGGACTAAAAGACATGTTTGGTCCTTTTCAGATTCTCCTGATTGTTTCCCTTGTCCCAGTGAGTTTTGGCCTAATGCAAATAGAGTCTCTTGTCTCCCCAAGCCTGTAGAGTTCCTCTCCTTTAATGAGGTCTTAGGAATCATCCTGGTCTCATTCTCAGTCGGTGGAGCCTGTTTGACCATTACGACAGCAGGTGTGTTGTTCCGTCACAGGACGACCCCGATCGTCAGAGCCAATAACTCTGAGCTGAGCTTCCTGCTGCTCTTTTCACTCACTCTGTGTTTCTTATGTTCAATAACTTTCATTGGGGCACCGTCGGAGTGGTCCTGTATGCTGCGACACACAGCCTTTGGAATCACCTTTGTGCTCTGCATCTCATGTGTCCTGTCAAAAACTATTGTTGTTTTAATGGCCTTTAAAGCTACACTTCCAGGCACCAATGCCATGAAATGGTTTGGTCCACGTCAACAAAAAATGACTGTTCTATCTTTCACATTTATTCAGGTTTTGATCTGTAGTATTTGGTTGGTTGTCAGCCCCCCTCTTCCAATGAAGAATCTGAGCACATATAAAGACAGGATCATCTTAGAGTGTGCATTAGGCTCTGCTCTAGGGTTCTGGGCTGTGCTCGGGTACATAGGACTACTGGCTGTCTTTTGCTTCGTGTTAGCTGTCCTGGCACGGAAACTTCCTGATAATTTTAATGAGGCCAAGTTTATCACCTTCAGCATGCTGATATTCTGTGCAGTGTGGATCACATTTATCCCAGCATACGTCAGCTCCCCTGGGAAATTTACAGTTGCCGTGGAGATATTTGCCATTCTGGCCTCCAGTTTTGGATTAACACTGTGCATTTTTGCCCCCAAGTGTTATATCATACTGTTTAAACCAGAGAAGAACACAAAGAAACATTTAATGGATAAAAATCCTCTGTAGGAAGAGATGAAAAAATAGGATTGAATTTTACAGTAAAATATGTACACTGCACATAAAGCAGTTTTTAACTTTGGTAACTGACTCTCTCCACAATGTGGTGTCTGGTTACAGTCGTATCCCGAATATATGCTTGAGTACTAGCAAAGGGAAGAGAAGGGAACCGGAGGATTCACTCATACTGATGAGCGGGAAGAGGAAGAAAACACCGGTGACGGGAAGTAAAACCACACAAGGTGAACATGAACCAAAGTAATAAAATTAAAGCCCAACACTCTAACATAAGAGAAAAACGGGAAGACCAACAGCTAACATACAAAACATGACACAAGAGTCCAGATACATAACAATCTAACATTAAAAAGCTGAGCAGCTACAGTAGTGTTGCGTCACCATTGAGAGTATGCCACAGTTCAACTAACCTTTGTACTTATCGATGAGGTTCGAAATAAACATCTTTCCCTTCTCCCGCTTGTTCTTGGGTGTGATGCTTCCCATCCGAACGAGTCGCTGAACATCCATAATGGATCATTTCAGGAGGTCCTACAGACACCTCGAGTAAAAAGTAGTCGTGTTTGAACGCGAGAGTGCTATGAAAACACGAGCGGAAGTGCTCAAGGGCATATCCGGGATACGACTGTAACCAGACGCCATATTGTGCAAAGAGTCTATTCTGTTTATACAGTTTCTCTTTTATCATTTGTTTTGTTTTTCTTACATTGTTTTACTTTTCATGTAAATGTATAATGTTATTTAAATATAAACACTTTGTCCTAAAATTACACACTATCATAAAATCATCATTTTTTTCTGCATGAACTGAAAATGTTAAATAATCATAAACATCTAGCCCTCACAAAAACCTGCCCCTCTACTACATTCGATACTCTGACAAGCAAACACCAAAATAAACAGACACTGCCAGAGAAAAATGTTAATGGATTATGATAGCATTCGGCTAATGTTAACATTATGCTACATTATCGTAGCTTTTATCAAGTTTCTTTGTCGTTAGTGAATTTTCCTCCATGATTCTCCCACTATCTGCAAATGTTAAAAAGTGGCAAATTTCTTCAGGATCTTGAAAAGACTCTTTCAATATTACCAGTTTTCTACTGTCTTTACGTTTAACAGGAAGTTCGGTAACGCTCCTCTGACGTATGTCCGCCTTTTCTGAAAATGGTCAATTTAATGGGAAATAAAATAGTAAAATCACATCTGACTTGTCATGTGCCCTTAATCACACACATGTTGTACCTAATAATAAATTATAATTATTGATGTGTGTTTCAACTGCTTCTGTTAACCAACGGCTGGTTAATTTGCAAGTAAAACCCGCGAATAATTTGGACTACACGTCTGGCGCACGTATGACGTCACATATGCGACGCTCTTACGAAGTCCACATAAAACCGAACGTAACATTTGCCTCTCATCAAAAACTGGTGATCTGCCGATGCCACATCAAATATTTCTTATTAACCGCTATCAGATGTGAATTTCAGAGCTACGGAATCACAATTTAATTTGACTTGGTCCTTTCAACCCCATTCAATAATTTTGAGAGTTTAGCACACATGGACCGGAAGTAGAAGGAGGTGACTGAGCTTCCCCGTACGCGACTGTGCAAATCGTAGGTGGAATACGGGAAAAGTTCCGCCTGAAGCACTAGAATTGGAGAGGTAGCCTGTCAGTCAAACTAGCTCCCCTGCCTACGTTCTTGATTCGAAAATTTCATTCTTAACAGCCTGGGACTATTTTCTGCGACTACTAATGCACATGCTATCCCTCAGTAACACGTCAATGACAGTCACTGTGTAGTCAACAATAAAAATAGAAACAACAACATGGCCTAGTATTTCTATAATGCAAAAGTTTCATCAAATGTGTTCCTAAACCAAGAGGAGTGCATGCTAAAATTTTAAGAAATCATTATTCACATCTTACTATATTTGGCATTGTGTTGGCCTTATGGACATGACAGCTTGCATGGAATTGCCCATCATTTTTTTTCCCTCATACAATTTGATATAGATCAACTTTTTCATTTGTATTACTATTAACACATATGTTATGTTGTATATATTTTTAGTGGATATTGCAATACCAAACTATATATTTTAGTAAATATTGCAAAACCAAACTATCTAAGAGCTATTTGCATGTGTTTATATAGCCATTCATCCATCCATCGATGAAAATGGCACCTGTGTAAATCGAAGGAATGTGCAAATCACATAAAGACAGTGACTTATGTATATGATGTAGCTACATTTATACTGGCAGACGATATAGGCGGCAGCTAGAGACGACATCCTACTTGTCAAAATTGCCAGCGCGCCTCACATTTCAAACTGTGTCACGAGTGGGAACAGGAGGTCATCTGGGAAAGCAAAGACAAGCAACTGTTTCCAACAAGACTGATGACATGTGGGCCCGAGGCAAAGAAACAGGACCTCACCAGGTGTTGTGTTGGTTAATTATTTTAATTAATTAGGATTTTTAATAGAAGGTGATGTCATCTCCTTCAAAACATATTGAGTAAAGACCACAGCTGAAAGAATACTGTCAAAAATAAACAGATTGTTTTTGTGGTGTGCACTAATAATTTAACCTTAAGTAGAAGGGGCTTTCAGATTTGTTTTTATTTTAGTATTTTTTTTAATATACCGTAACTCTTTATGTATAACCTGTAAAATATGACACCTATTGTATCAGGTCAACATGGTGAAAAATGAACAAGTAATAACACATAATTTACATATTTTTGTATAATTCCACTGGTCTACAAGTAAAATGCATCCAGAATAAAACTAGTGAAATGTTCCCACATGTGTGTTAGTGATAAAGTAAACTCAAGTCTTAAATGCTGGTTGGCTCCAGTTTCCAAGATAAATCTGAGGTCAAAATGTGAAATTCTTAGAATGAACAAGAGAATAGGTTTTAGTCCAAATGAATATTGGTGTCAGATCGACCAGATCTACTTCAAAACATTGTCTGCACATTATGATCCATTCACTTTACAGGTTCTTTCTAGTGGAATATTTACTAATCCATTGTATTCATGTACATAAACCAGCATTTATGTGGAATAACACACCATCATATATATTAAAAACATGAACTAACCAGCACTAAAGTCATTTGTTTTGTAATTCATCTGATTAGAGTATATATGATTTAGCAAATTTAATGGTTGGAGCAGATACTTTCTAAAAAAACTGTAGGGCAGTGTTATTGGCCTGTGATTTTAAGAGGTGTAAACAGCTCTAACGCTGGAAAGAAAGAAAGAACTTTATTTGTCATTATACACTAGTATAAATTGCCTGGACAAATCACCAGTTCATCTCATGGCTGAACATATAGAAACAAACAATCACTCTTACATTCACACCTATGGGCAGTTTTAGGTTAACCAACTACCCTATCAGTGCATGTGTTTGGATGTTGGGAGGAAGTACCTGGAGAGAACCCACACAGACACCGAGAGAACATGTGAACTCCACACAGAAAGGCCCCACCGACATTACAGTCAGACCTGCACGATGCAATGTCAGAAAAATACGCAGTAGGGGGATCATCCTGTTCTTCACCTCACTGTGACACCTAATGTTGGGTTTTATTTTCCACTGTTGAAGACCATGGTCTAAAAGGATTATTTTCCCTCATAAATATGTTTATGTCATCATCCATTATGAAAACTAACTGATTGGACATATTCAATTAATTTTCACAAAATGTGCCTTTAATATCTGAAAATGTTAAATCGGTAAATTAACTGATTCAGATTTTAATGCTTTATTTTGGATTTGGTACCTGAATATTTGTCTTTTTTTATTTAAATCTGATAACTTTCTTTCTGCATTCTCCTTGAGTATCAGCTGCTAAACAACTGTTGGATCATTGAAGCTTTTGTGCTTTACAGATTATTTCCAGTTGATGGAGACAATCCAAACCAGTTTGTTGCTAGAAAAATAAATACACAAGTAGAGATACTTTAAAAATCTACTTAAGTACAGTAAAAGAAGTACTTTTACTTAGTGACTTCCACCTCTGCTTATTGAATGCATTTCTACTCCATTGGTCTTATAATTATTTCCACATCTTGCAGTGTATTCAATTGACCACTAGAGGACGCCATGTCTCAATACAACCATCCACTTACATCCAAAAAATTAAAATTATTGGATTAAAATGTCAAACATTTGAGTAAAAGTTCTGAATTATGAGATAAAAAGTCAAAATGATAAGATTAAAAAATAAATTTTGAAGAAATACGTAAAAATGTTAAAAATGTAAATTATGAGATAAGAAATTGATAATTATGAGATAAAAAGTAAAAAAAATGATATAGTCAGTCACAATTTCTGATTTACGACCTATTTTTTTATTCTTTCACATTTGTTAAGTTTGAAAACGAAATTAATATATTTTGAGAATGTAAAGAATATATTTATACAAAAATGTAAAAAGTTGCTAGAAAAATAAATACACAAGTAAAGGCACTTTAAAAATCTACTTAAGTACAGTAAAGGAAGTACTTCGACTAAGTTACTTCCACCTCTGCTTATTGAATGTATTTCTACTACATGCTTTGGTCTAATAATTATTTCCACATCTTGCAGTGTATTCACGTGACCACTAGAGGGCGTCATGTTTCAATACAACCATCCACTTACATCCAAAAAATTAAAATTATTGGATTAAAATGTCAAACATTTGAGTAAAAGTTCTGAATTATGAGATAAAAAGTCAAAATGATAAGATAAAAAAATAAATTATGAAGAAATAAGTAAAAATGATGTTAAAATTTTGAATTATGAGATAAAAAATTTATAATTATGAGATAAAAAGTAAAAAAATTACGATATATTCAGTCACAATTTCTGATTTGTGACTTATTTTTCATACACACATTTGTCTCGTTTGAAAAAGTAATGAGTATATTTTGAGAATGTAAAGAATATAAAGTACAGATATTTATACAAAAATGTTAAAAGTTGCTTGAAAAATAAATACACAAGTGAAGTACAGATATTTAAAAAAAAGTCTACTTAAGTACAGTAAAGGAAGTACTTCGACTAAGTTACTTCCACCTCTGCTTATTGCATGTATTTCTACTACATGCATTGGTCTAATAATTATTTCCACATCTGCAGTGTATTCACGTGACCACTAGAGGGCGCCATGTCTCAATACAACCATCCACTTACATCCAAAAAAATGTAAATTATTGGATTAAAATGTCAAACATTTGATTAAAAGTTCTGAATTAAAAGAAAATTGTCAAAATGATGACATAAAAAATAGAAATTAGGAGGAAAAAAGTAAATTATTAAAAAAAAAAGTAATTATGGGATAAGAAATGGATAATTATGAGTTAAAAAGTAAAAAAAAAAATCAGATATTGTCAGTCACAATATCTGATTTACGACTCATCTTTAATTCTGTCACATTTGTTAAGTTTGAAAAGGAAATTAATATATTTTGAGAATGTCAAGAATATAAAATACATATATTTATACAAAAATTTAAGAAGTTGCTTGAAAATAAATACACAAGTAGAGATACTTTAAAAATCTACTTAAGTACAGTAAAAGAAGTACTTTTACTTAGTTACTTAAACCTCTGCTTATTGAATGTATTTCTACTACATGCATTGGTCTAATATTTCCACATCTTGCAGTGTATTCACGTGACCACTAGAGGGCGCCATGTCTCAATACAACCATCCACTTACATGAAAAAAAAATCCAAATTATTGGAATAAAATGTCAACATTTTGAGTAAAAGTTCTGAATTATGAGATAAAAAGTCAAAATGATGACACAAAAAATAGAAATTAGGAGGGAAAAAGTCAATTATGTTATAAAAAAAGTAATTATGGGATAAGAAATCGATAATTATGAGATAAAAACTTAAAAAAATATATGATATAGTCAGTCACAATTTCTGATTTACGACTTATTTTTTATTCTGTCACATTTGTCTAGTTTGAATAGGAAATTAATATATTTTGAGAATGCAAATAATATAAAGTACAGATATTTATACAAAAGATTTAAAAGTTTCTAGAAAATAAATACGTAAATAAAGTAAAGATACTTTAAAAATTGACTGAAGTACAATAAAGGAAGTACTTCTAAGTAGTTACTTCCACCTCTGCTTATTGCATGTATTTCTACTACATGCATTGGTCTAATAATTATTTCCACATCTTGCAGTGTATTCAGTTGACCACTAGAGGACGCCATGTCTCAATACAACCATCCACTTACATCCTTAAACTTTCACTATGTTATTTTTCACCCACTTTATACTGACTATAGTGTTTTAACAACAACAGTAGGCATTGTGTAGTAGATATTAGACAATTATATCACATTTTAATCATATATACATACATTTTAAGTCATATGTTTTAATTGCAGGAACAGTGTGATTATTAAATATGAGCTCCCCACCCACACACTTATCACTTATCTGATTTTCAGTTGTGATTTAAATGTTTCTGGAGCTGAAATAACAGATGCCAGTCTGAGATTTATGATATGTGTTTAACAATGTGTACGTACACTGTTCAGCCCAACAATGGTCAATAGAATCACAAGGCAGTGGCTCATATAAATTACACACCTACTCTGATAGCAGTCTACCCCCTGGTTTCACATGAAATTATTTCAACCCACAGAATCATGCAAAGATAAAAGACAGTCTTTGAATGGGACATGTAGGAGTGCAGCGGACTCTCCATGTGCATTGGGGACATCGTGCAGCACATGGGTGGTGTTCTCATGGTACTTGTATGGTACAGTATGTCTCTGCACGTAATGTTGCATGTGGGTTAAGCTGCGTTTCATCATCAAAACGCATACCACGATGACAATGAAAAATCACTCACTCATACTTCATATGTGAGCAGTTAGAAGAAGATCTTTGACTGTTAATGTATGTGATAATGGAAATAAAATTAGTGTGCACACTACATTGTAAGTAAAGATATATTGTAAAATCATTAATGGCATAATAGGGCTGGGAAGAAAAAAAAATGGATTCACACGTTTCATTTACATCAGGGGTCTTAAACTCATTTTCTTTAGGGGCCACATTCAGCCTAATTTGATCTCCAATGGTCCGGACCACTAAAATGACAACATATTAACCAATAAATAATGACAACTCCAAATGCTTGTCATTGTTTTAGTGCAAAAAAAGCCCCCATTAAATTATGAAAAAAAAAAAGTTTCATAAATTATACAAATGCAAAAAAAAAAAAAAAAACATTTCGAAAGGAAAATAAGAGCAATTTTAACAATATTCTCCCTCAATTTACAATTCGTCCTTTTATTTTGTTATGGATCAGTTCTACAAAGACACTAAACTCTTCGTCACAGAAGCAGAAAATGGTTCAATTTATGTCTAATTTTATTTAGACATTTCATTTTATTCAAATCATTGACATTTTATTGTTGCAGGACAGTTTGTGAATGTAAATATTTTCATAATTCAATATTTTTGGCAGTACTTATGGGGCAAATAAAAAGCTGAGAAGAAAACATGGAGCCATTTATTTAACAGTTTATTATGCTCTTCATCCCATGGGTCGCATTGGAACCACTGGCAGGCCGCATTTGGCCCTCGGGCCGCATGTTTGAGACCCTTTATTTACATTTTGCAGTGCTGTTGGGACACAACAAACTCCGCCCCTTGCAAACATTTGACCTGATTTGCCTTTTTTTCCTCATAAGTACAAAAAGACATGTTTGATTACCTTGACCTTTGACCTACATTCACTGAAATTAACAAGATCTATTCTGGTTCACTTTGTACCTTTCCTGAAAGTTTTGTGGAAATTAGTCCAGTAGTTTTTATGTAACAAAAAAGTGAAGGAAAAAACTAAACCTTTACCTTCCCTTTGGGGGAGGGGCAACGAAACTAATAAAAAAAAAGTGGGTGAAGCTCAGTGGTTCTCAAATCCAGTCCTCATGTTCCAGTGTTCTGCATGTTTTAGATATCTCCCTCTTTAAAAAAATAAAAATAAAAAAAAAATACGTTTAAAAAAAAAAAAATCAATTAAAACAATTACAATGAAAAATAAAACCATTAAAACATTTACAAATAAAAATGTAAAAAAAGTTACATTTAAAAAATAAAAAAAAATATTTTCAAATAAAAAAAAAACAACAGATAAAAGCATTAAAACATTTAAAAAAATTAAACAATTTTTATTAAAAATGTAATATATATATATATATATATATATATATATATATATATATATCCCTCGTCCATCACACCTGGAAAACATTAAATCATGATCAGGCTTCTGAAGAGTTGATCAATAATTGAACTAGGTCTGATCGATGAGGAAAATATCTAGAACATGCAGGACACTAGGCCATGAGGACCGGATTCGAGAACCTATAGTTTATCTAAATATGAGCATTAAAATCAGGAGGTACCGTAGGTGGAATGGAACACGTGAGTTCAGTGTTTGTGTCCAGTTTCCTGCTGTGTTTATATTATATATACTGTGTGATTATTTCTGTTGATTTTTCCAGTTTTAGTCTGGACCCTTTTTTCTAACATGAATCCTGTTATTTATACGACTAAACATAACCAAACCACTGACAGTATGAGAACCCACAGTACACAAGTCCAGTGATGAATATGATGAGTGATTTATAGACAAATAACAAAGAATAAACCAGGAAAAGGTGCAGAGTCAGAAACACATGGTCCAAAATATAAGGCTGGTTTTTTACCAATGGAACAAAACAAGACGAAAAGGAGAACATGAGGGACAGGGGCGGATGTGGAGCTGAAGTCAACGCCCCTTCCAGGAGTCTCATGGGGTCTGACATCGGACATGTCCCCTCTAAGGTGTGAATTAGGATTTGGCCTAAAAATTAACAAGTGGTGCCCAACAGACCCCCCCCTATTTGTACATATTTTACCTGATTTGCTCCATCTCTTATCATTGCAAAAACACATCTTTGGTGACTGTGTCTGTGACCTTTGACCTTCATTCACTTAAATCACAGGTGTCAAACTCCAGTCCTTGAGGGCCGGTGTCCTGCATGTTTCAGATATTTCCCTCTTCCATGTGATTCACTTTAACCCTTTAACTCCTGAGAACTAACAAAATAATTGTAACATGAGCAAAGTTAGACACAAATCAAAGAAAAATACTAAATAAAAAAAAAATGTAGAAAAATACACAAAATGAGCAACAAAAACTAATAAATATTGACAAAATGACAAATAATGTGGAAAATTACTTATTACTTAATAATTTTTGCTTCTGCCTGAGTCTTTTTCAGTCAAATTCTGTATTGTTCTCTCTCTCTTTTTACTGCTTTGAAGTGAATATATGACTGAAATAGACTAAACTAAAAAAAAAAAAATAGTATTAAAATTTGGTCCCAGCAATTTTAATTTTGCCTTTAAAAATATTTAAATAAAATAAAAATCTCTTACTTTTTGGCACCTTTTCCATGCGCAAAACTAAAAGGAAAACAGTTGAATTTTTCTGAATATTTAAACTAAATCATCCCTGACACTTAAAGAGTTAATAATCAGCTCCTCATCAGACTGATAATGATGCAATGGAAGAGGGAAACATGTTACACATGTAGGACACCGGCCCTCGAGGACTGCAGTTTGACACCCCTAACTTAAATGTAAAAGGGTCTTTCTGGACCACCTCCATAGATATTGGTCCAGTAGTTTTTGTATAAAACTACTGACAAACAAACCGACTAAAAAAAGAAATACCCCTCTCCCTTTTGGGGTAGAGGGGTATTTGTCCGTCCCACAGACTGGATGGACACAGTGATGTCCCCCTGGTGGCCAACTGCAGTATGTGCTCATGATGTCATGTCATTTCCTGTGTCTTTGTGTCCATTCCTCTGTATTCAATCTGCTGTTCTGTGTCTGAGTTCATAAAATACATGTCCTTCCATTTCCTTATATGAGATAATAAACAGCAGTGGATAAAAAAAAGGATAAACTTGATTAAATTCATTCCATTACATCTGCCAAACTGGAGCTTTTATGAATTCCCCTGATATAGAATCAAGCTTTTATGAGATGTTTTACTTCATATGTAGTTTTTCAGCTGTTTATCTGTTCTGTCCAGTTCAGGAGAAGTTGAAGAAAAACAACAAAACATGTCAAAGCACAGCTCAGCATTAAACAAAGCCACGCACCAGGACAATAAATGACATTTAAGATGTTTAAAATCATTATCCACTGCAGGTTAATCACTGAAGTTAACCCTAATATGTGCCTCACTAAAGAAATAAATGACAGTATATGAGAAACCAAAGTCAATATAAACACTTTTGTTGTTATTCTGTGCTGCACATACAGTTAACTGTGTTAAAAATTTAAATCTTATTAATCATGATGATGCATTAAGCTGTGTTCAAGTGTAAAAAATAATGAAAAATTCACCTACGGTAGCTAAAATGTAAAAACATCGGGACATTTGAAAACTCATAGAAGATGAGTTATTCCTGAACAAATAAACAATTAAACTATGTGGGCTTTTTAACAGTGATGCCGTTTCCTATCAACAACTTTTTGACCAGTTTCTGCTTTACTTCCTGAATGTGCTCTTCACTTCCTTTCTGGCAGCCTCCGGTTGGTTTTATTTGTTAACTCCGATATAAACGCAGTGATTCAGTGAAGTGTTGCAGTAGTTTTTTTTTACAGTTCACACACATAACATCAACTCACCAGAGTGACAAACTATTTCAGCCACCTTCCTTCATACCTCGTCCTTTAGAGAAATGTCTCTATACGTAATAATAATAATAATAATAATAATAATAATAACAATAATAAAGCAACCTTTGGATTAGAGGTAAGATCGGGCCTAAAAAATCCAGCCCGACCCGACCCAGGCCCACAGGCATTAAAGCCCGACCAATTAACTTTATTTTCAGGACCAAACCCGAAATTTAAATTTATCCCATAGTATTGTTGGCAGAAAAAAAAACACTGTCCAGTTTTTGTTTCCTCCACACATCACCGAGGTGTAGCACTGCCCTCCCTGGTTTATAAAAGAGAGTTCTAATAAAGGATGTCTGCTCAGCTTTCAGGGAGGACCACTGATGGTCACACACATGCATTAAATATTAAAAAATTTGGCTGCAAGACTAAAAAAATGAGAACAAATGAGCAATGAGAACAAATGCAGACAAAAAAAAAAAATAAGAGTAAGAATAAGAGTCCAGACAATGAGTCAAAGACAGATGTTAATGAACACTCGTTTAATTACACGTCACTCTTACTGACTGTGCGTGTTTGCCTTTTCACTTCTCCTGTCTTAAGTTTATCTTTCATTTCTTGGTTTTCCATATCGAGGATATCTGGTCAAAATAGACGTGAACTCACGGAGGGAAGATTACGTTCATGAAATGCCCTCAAAGTGTGCTCTTCTCTGCACCTCCTGTTTAGTGGTAGTTATAGAACAATTACCTTCTGTTTTATTATTTATAACAAGTATTCCTTAGTTTAGTATCCACACATCATTTTAGGATAAATTTTTATGAACATATTTATTTTGATTTGATTTGAATGATTTATTTCGAACATGTGCAAAGTGCAACAACAATAATAATAATAATAATAATAATAATAACAATTACTTCTCTCTCTCGCCTGAGCCGACCCAACCCAAACCTAATGATTGACATTTTAGGCCCGACCCATCCCAAATTTTGGGCCGGGTCGTGCTCGGGCTAAAGATCTTACCTCTACTTTGAATCCCCAAAGAGAGTCTTGACTGATGCGTACAGTGTCTTCTATTTTAATTTCAGCAGAATCCTTACGTTCACCATAGCACCGTGAAAACTGGGTCAGAGTTTAGAACATAAACAAAAAAAGACCAGTCACCATACGGTCTTCACAGAGCATTCATGTTTGTACATCAATATTTAAAATCTCAAACAACATTCAGTCGAAGTGTTCCATGGACACTGACACAACATCACAACAACCAATATAAACAAACACACTTCACTGCACTTACCAAGGATGTTTAATGTCCATTCACCTTCTATTCTGGTGTTAAAGCGTCAAAGTCCCTTTATGTGAATGAAGCATGAGTTGAACTGGAGCCTGGAGATCAAACTTAGTGGTTCAGGTCGTTAACCACACCTGTGTGATTACCTTTATATGTCTCCATCTGGTGGAGCTACGGCGTCCATTAAGGGACAAATTCAACACCCAATAAGTCCATTCATGCACCTACAATAATCACTCACATACCTTCACATACATGATTAAACTATTTTAAAAGGCATATACAAAATAAAAGCATTATTTAATAACTTTGACAATTGATTTTATATTTGTTAATAGAATAAAAATGTAAACAAAACATCTTTAGGTAGTTTTACCGACACAAATGACAAACATATTCAAGGATTAGTGTGGTCCTTTACAAATAATAATAATAATAATAATAATAATAATAATAATAATAATAATAATAATAATAATAATAATAATAATAATAATAATAATAATAATAATAATAATAATAATAAGAGCATAAAACACATAAGGGGCATAAAAGGCATAAAACATCACAACATAAAACACAGAAAAATCAGGAAGAAAACATATAAACAATAGACACAGATCTGCAACAGTAAAAACAACAAACACACTTGAGTGTAAACACATGATCTTTAGCTGCTTTTTAAAAGTGTCCACAGTGTCCACAGATCAAACTGTGCATTGACAGTTGACAGCAGTGATTAGATCATCAGTTGTTTTTTTTGGCTCTTCCCCCACAGTCCACTGTCATTGGATAACGGACATACGGTCGCCGCATTACGCTCCGTTCGCTGTGGTCCAATCCCAGAAGGCTTTGCGTGTACGGCAACAGCATTTGACTGGATTGAATGGAATGTGTCCGATGTGACATGATGTGCCACAATAATGGAAGAGCGACCTCAGTCAATTAAATCACACAACCTTCCAGCGTGTTTGTTTGTTCAGAGATTGAAATAAATATTTAAATTTAAAATGAGCCAAAGGAAAATGAGCGGCGTCTGAATCCACTTTAATGGAGAGAGGGGAACCAAGCCAGAATGTTGTGAACCAGTGTTGTACCTGAATGAGTTCATTGAACGATCGTTCACGAACTATATCATATTTTTGACGAACGTGAATGACTCGTTCACTTTTGCCAAATGAACGGGAAGTTGTGAACGCAGTTATTCTGGCATTTATTGAACTGCGCTCTTATTTAGTTCATATTTCATTCTTATCACGTTGTAATTATTGAGTCCTATAAGGAATAAAATGGGATCAAAACACAGCATTATCATAGATGTTATTATTTTATTATTCTGAACTAATGTTGGCAACATAATGTTGTGGAATAGCCAATGAGAAGAGTTGTGGGCGGGGCAGCGAGAGAGAGAGAGAGAGAGAGAGAGCGAGAGAGAGAGAGAGAGAGAGAGAGAGAGAGCGAGAGAGAGAGAGAGAGAGAGAGAGAGGGGTGCAGAAAGTTTTTGGGAGTGGAGAAAAAAAGAGTTAAATGTACAGAGTGTGACCGGCGACCAGAGCAGGTGTTGTCCCGTTCTTGGAAATAAACATTGAAAACGAAACTCACTGGGGTAAGGCACTTACTTCGGCATTTTCCCCTGATTTCCTGACTATAGGATAACGTCAGAAATGGTTAATAATAAGTTTACAATAATTACACAAAAAAGAATGAAAAAAAGAACAAAAAAGTTAATTTTGGGATCCATGAACTTCTAGTTCATAATTTGGAAGAATGAACTAATTCATATTAAGTAACTTGAACTGAACTTTGAACTAGTTCCTAATTAAGGTGAACTTTCCCAACACTACTGGGGACCCAGTTTACGTCTAAAACCCCCTTTTTTAAAGAGTAGTTTTTTGAACGGATCTTTGAAAGGAACAAGCCATAAAGATCCGGATCCCCCAAAAGAGGAAAACAATCCCACCTCTAACAGGAAGTAGGAGTATCGGTGATCCTTGATGAGGCTTCTGATTGGCTTGTGTGGAATTGTCATTCATCTAACATTGTGACCGACAGACTTGGCATGGCTTAACGGCTGTACACATCATATTTATGTGGATCAATATAAATATAAATAAATAAATAAAAACCTTCCTGTGTGCGCAAAGTTTAAAAAAAACATATCTTAAAAAATATGTGTTTTAGGGCGTATTCACACAGTAAAGTCCGCACCAAGGTTCGGACCAGAACCTTTTTTTTGTCTTTTCACACTGTACTTATAATCCGGACTTTATTTACAGTCTTCATTCACACTGTATTGAATCAATTGGACCAACGGACTTTAGAACGTCATGTCGTCAATGCGTGTACAGCGTGCGTCTCTCTATACTCGACCCTGATTGGTTAGTAGATGAGCGCGCTACACTGTTGCAGGAAATGCTCCCAGATAATGGACCCAGTTACTAGTTTCATAATTTTTGCTCTATTTTGTCAATGTTGCCAACTCTCGTACCAGTGTTCCCACCAGCGGCTTGTCTCCAATTCAGTCTTTATAGAATCATCATCCGACCAAATTTCAATGAAATACCTGGTTTCCTCGTCTCCCCATGTATTGCCGCGACTCATGCTTGGACGTTGACTAGATTCCGCGCACGTGACTGTGACGTAATTGGTCCGATAGTCCGGACTTTCCTAAACAGACGTTTCACACTGTGCACCAGCGAACCTTGGTCCTGACCGAGACTACCTCCTCAGCTCGGACCAAAGACTCGGTCTTTACTCCGGACCAAGGTTCGGGGGAGGTTTCACACTTGTCAATAAGGTTCGAACTTTCCTGGAAAGTCCGAAAGTCCGGATTTTCTGAGTGCAGTGTGAATAGGCCCTTAAAAATACCTGGGTATGTGTAAATACGCCCTAAATGCATTTGTAGTTGTTTCTACACCTTTTCAGTTATGCATCATTCAGATTTGTAAAATAGATCCTGTTATTTTGTTTTTATTTTTCTTTGCGTGTTCTAAATAAATACTGTTAAATTGAAGTCATACTTGAGTAAATACAGTTCCTCAAACAGTTTATTAAAAACAAACATGAGTTGCACAGTTAATTTAGCAACAAGCTGCCTGTGATCACGTTTATTTATAACTGGTCACGGTCACTGTGGATATGCTGTGGGCTCCGGCGTGTCTTTCACAGCTGATGGCAATTGCAGCTGTGGAATTACGACTAGCAGCTCACGATTGGACTTTCTGGTGAGACACATACGTCAAATCATCGAATAAGCAGGTGCTGACCGCCTGGAAGCCATGTCCAACACATGTCAGACTCTGCAGAGGAGCGAACAAAGCCGAAAAGGCCTCGAACACTGCTTGACACAGACAGTCTAGAGCTTTACCAAAGAACAAACTGTCCTCTGTTGCATTGTGGGTATGACGACTAGAGCTGCAGGAGCCACTTCAGGGACAGGAAATGTTTGCAACAGCAACATGTTGAGTCTTTTCTCTGCAAATGTTCGAAGTCAGCATGTTGTGTTGAGGTCCTGCAGCCACGTATGTTTAAAGTTACGGTATCAGTCAGAGCGGAAACACAATCTGCCCCTTGCCTCCAGATATAAATAGGCCGCTCATTACCCTGCCAAACCTAAGGTCATCATGGATGCACTGGATTAGCCATAGATGACCCTGCTACTGCATGTGGACAGGAATGCTAACACACACTTCTCTGGCTTTGACGCAACATTCACAAAAGGAAAGTGTGATTATTTGGGAGTAAAAACATCAAAAACCAGAGGTGGAAAGTAACTAAAGAAAAGTATTTCATTACTGTACTTAAATAGATTTGTTTAGGTATCTGTACTTCACTTGAGTATTTATTTTTCTGGCTACATTTTTGTATAAATATCTGTACTTTATACTCTTTACATTTTCAGAATAGACTCATTACTTTTTCAAACTAAACAGATGTGACGGTACGAAAAATAATTCACCAGAGGAAAAATCAGTGGAGAGGAACTGTGATGTTATATATTATATTTATATGACTATCATCTCATAATTTTGATTTTTTATCTTATAATTTTGACTTTTTATCTTAGAATTTTGACATTTTATCTCATAATTTTGACTTTCTATCTCACAATTTTGACCTTTTATCTCATAATTTTGACTTTTTATCTCACAATTTTGACCTTTTATGTCATAATTTTGACTTTTTATCTCACAATTTAGACCTTTTATCTCATAATTTTGACTTTTTATCTCACAATTTTGACCTTTTATGTCATAATTTTGACTTTTTATCTCATAATTTTGACCTTTTATCTCACAATTTTGACCTTTTTATCTCATAATTTTGACTTTTTATCTCACCATTTGGACTTTTTTATCTCATAATTTGGACTTTTTATCTCATAATGTTGACTTTTTATCTCTATTAAACAGGTACCAGGCTTTACTTGACCCAGGAACACCACTGCTGTTCCTGACAAATGAACACAACAGGAGGATTAAGGGAACATAAACCCAGTGTTTTCATCCATTGTCATTGATCCAAATCCATGGGTTTTACAGGTGAATCACTATTGTAGAAGATGACAGTGTTTCCATGGTAACTACAGAACCTATGAGCGTCCAAATGGGTTGTATCTGAGGACTGTGAGAAGACGATTAACTGCATTTATGGACCCATGTTAGTAGGATGAGTGGATCGACAGGTGTGAAAAAGTTTAGATCAGTAGAAGGTTTGGGTCAGTGGTGGAACTTTGGGTGTTTATGTGTGAAATCCACAGTTTGCTCTGCGTGTTGTAGGTCAAGTCCAAATGAAAGCTTGTCTTATTGTTTTTTGAGACCAAACAGGAAACAGAGTGACTGTGACAAAAGACAGGAACAATGTGCGCCCCACATTAAATGGGTCTGACTTGAGGCACGAACATTGTGGCAGTGGACGCTGGTTTGTGCTTTGACTCGGTGCACAATGACACATTCTTGGTTGTGAACATATAGGACAAGGGGACAAAGACGGAAAGAGGGAGAGGTGGTCCACAACGCATCTGTGTATCAGCCTCATCAGCGAGCATGACTTTGGTATGGAACAATAAGGGCCTCTTATAGAAGAAGTGTGCCACACAACCAAGACAAAGCCTCGCCTGTGATCGCATAACATGTCATGTCACTGGGACAAATAAAATTTTATTGCCACATGTCGTGGGACGCCAGCTGTGCAGAGAAGAACATGTAAATGTGGACCCGCTGGAGCACAAACTGTGCAGCGCTGCATGCCTCTGTCTGTACAGCAGCAAACACTGGGCTGTGGAGTTATAGATAGATAGATAGATAGATAGATAGATAGATAGATAGATAGATAGATAGATAGATAGATAGATAGATAGATAGATAGATAGATAGATAGATAGATAGATAGATAGATAGATAGATAGATAGATAGATAGATAGATAGATAGATAGATAGACAGACATGTATCAATATTATATGTAATAAATGTTTAAACAGTGTGTTGTAATAAAAATAAAACAGTAT
Source organism: Siphamia tubifer (assembly GCA_020466265.1). NCBI lineage: Eukaryota > Metazoa > Chordata > Actinopteri > Kurtiformes > Apogonidae > Siphamia > Siphamia tubifer. The sequence goes on along the minus strand of CM035789.1, from coordinate 4,901,845 downwards.
ATTTCAACTTTTTATCATATTAACTATGAAAAATAACTATAACTGTTCATGATGAAATTTCACGAGATACATTTTTGTTTGTCTAGATGACTCTGTGTCCATGTTCCAGGTTCTTATTTTTATTTATTCATTCATCAATGAACTGTATAAAGACAATAAATTGCAGGTAAACAGTGAAAAACAATCAACAAAACTTGACAAAAGCACACTGGCAGACACTCAAACAGCACTATCACTATTATGTAGAATTATTTACAAGAATTCAGCACAAACACAGTTAAAACTTCACTAAAACAAAATTAAAACCTGACTAAATCACTACTAAAAGTACTACAAATCTAATATCTCTCTCTCACCAGTTGCTTTACGCTACTTTAAGCTCTGCCCACAAATGGAAAATTTTATGATTTCTATCCATATTTAACATTTCTTCAGGGATTTACCACAATATACAATCATATTTCCTTCTATATTTTCCATTTTTTGGTGAAAATGTGGTATTTTCCCAAATTTAATTTAGTCACCATGTACTTAAATCATAATATTACATGTGAGGGTTATTACATGAAAAACTGGGAAAACTGAAGAAAAAATGTATTTTTTCAGCAAATATTTCATTAACTGAACATAAAACAAGTGTGTCCATCCACTGTTATTGATCCAACATGACAGGTTTTACTGGTGAATCAATGTTGTAGAAGATGATGGTGTTTCCACGGCAACTATACAAACCTTCTGAATGACCAAATGGCTCATATCTGATAACAATAAAAAAATTAAGAATTACATTTTACACCATTTTTTTTACATGCATCTACAGGATTAAAGGATCAACCGTATCAAACAGTTTAGATCAGTACATAATTTTTGACTTCATAGGTTAAATACGTATTATTTCATTCATGGCAAAACATACTTTTTACTTTTCTACTTTATCACAGTTCAGGAGTTGTACTTTTTTTTACTTAAATAAAGGAGTTTAATTGAACTTCTACTTTTACAAGTGTATTATTTTTTTCCACGCAAGTAGCTGTACTTCTACTTAAGTACAGAATGGGAGTACTCCTCTGTTATGGAGTGGTTCATGCGTGTACACAAAGCTCAGTAAACACACATGTGCTGTCCGGGATCACTAGCCCTCCTCACACATTTAGAGATGCACCCTGACCCCCATAAAGTAACACAGCATATGCATAGATACTGTACACATAGGCTCACATACCATGCACACACCATCCATCCTTCTCATCTTTCACTGTCTCCACAGCCGCACACACACACACACACACACACACACACACACACACTCATACCAGCAAATTCAGCATCATCCATAACGCGTCTGACCACACACACAAACACACCCTCAGCCCTCAGACCCAGCTGTCTGCACCACTCAAAGCCTCGAGGCCTGCAGGCGGACATTTTTCTGGTGACATCACAGACTCCTGCGCTGATACGAAGCACTCTTCACATGCACACAGTCCAACAGGCTGCAGGCTGTAGGAAGAATGGCATCCTATTGATATAGACTGATATACTGATACAGGCTGATATAGTAATACAGGGTGATATAGTGATACAGGCTGATATAGTGATACAGGCTGATATAGTGATACAGGGTGATATAGTGATACAGGGTGATATAGTGATACAGGCTGATATAGTGATACAGGGTGATATAGTGATACAGGCTGATATAGTGATACAGGGTGATATAGTGATACAGGCTGATATAGTGATACAGGGTGATATAGTGATACAGGCTGATATAGTGATACAGGGTGATATAGTGATACAAGCAGGTTCAGATGATGAGACAAGATGAGAGGTTGTTTAAAAGTACAAGACACATTTTATTATTAAAGACAATAAATGTAATGACTGTGTACATTTGTACTGTAGTATTAGAATAGAGGAGAGGAGAGGAGAGGAGAGGAGAGGAGAGGAGAGGAGAGGAGAGGAGAGGAGAGGAGAGGAGAGGAGAGGAGAGGAGAGGAGAAGAGAGGAGACGAGAGGAGAGGAGAGGAGAGGAGAGGAGAGGAGAGGAGAGGAGAGGAGAGGAGAGGAGAGGAGAGGAGAGGAGACGAGACGAGACGAGACGAGACGAGACGAGACAAGATTAGAGGAGAGAAGACGAGAGGAGACGAGAGGAGACGAGAATACAACTAAACTGTCTGTGTGTTTTTCTGTTTATTTCAGATGAAAAACTTATTTCTGCTTTAGTAACGAATGTAAATAAATAAACTCAGTCTAATAGAAAAACCTTGTAACTTGTTCCGTGTTTGTTGTATCAGCCAACTATAAAACCTCATTAAATACTTAATCCTTGTTAATGAACAGCAGGGAATATGGAGGTTTTTATTGTTGGTACTGGCTTTTTTTCCCCCTCCACACTTTTTACTGTTTGTATTTAATTACAACGGCTGCACAAATATTCACTACACCTCTTTACCCGTATGAAAGAAATTATTAGAATTAATCTGATGCCTGGTGTTTGTTTTAAAGCCCTACATTTTGAAACCCTTGCTGTGCTATTGTTGTACAATCTGGACCTTATTTCCACCGTGAGGATTACTGTTTGCTGAGTTAGCGAGAACAGGATTCCTACAAATTAAAAATGATGACCAAATTAAGAGTCCATGAGCCTTCTCTGAGGAATAAATATATCATAAACAGACAGTTCACAGTCACAGGCTTAAGTATTTATGGCTTGTTGGCGACTAAACAGGCAAAAAAAAAATACCCACACATTCTTCTTGTTGTGAATGAAAACACAGCGGTCTGGTTTTATTTAGAGGAAGATACTGCCTCATCCATCTGTTTGCCAGAGCCAGGGAGAAGATCCTTCCTTTGAGCCAGACTTGAAGTCACCTCAGGAAAAGGAATGAGACTGTGTTCAGTGACTGGAAAAACAAACATATGATCCCTTCTGTAGGATGGAGTTTACATGGAGTTACAGATGTGTGTAGTGTTCACAGCCTCCACTCATATGTACAACAGTAGAGTTATGACACTTAACCCTTTATTGGTCATGTGACTGTTTGTTGCAAGATGGTGACAATTCCAGCTACAGTGAAGTGACAACCTCATCTCATCCAGGGACGTGCTGGGACCAAAATCCTAACCTGACTCGTGTCATCTGGTTGTGTTTCGCTTGGCTCACGCAACCATCTGAGTATCGTGCAGTTCAGGCTTTCTGAAAAACGAAGGAGCCAACCAGTGTCGATGGGTGGGGCTTCCCATAACTGGGTGGCGTTGTGGCGGTTCGGAACTCGGCTCGTCTTCAGTTTTTTGTCATTTCCTTATCGTGTCCACAGTCTCTGAACCAACTGAAGGCAGTTCAGACATATGCCAGAGGAGTTTTCTGGAACATCTGACAAGCCGCTAGTCTACCCGTTTTCCATAAGGAAGTTCAAGAAATATCCACTGGCTGTTGCCGATGTTGCCTTTTATCCTCAGATTTTCTTTGCACATACAACAATGGTCATTAGATAGATCAAGATGGCGCCGCGTGAGTGGCGGCCTTTACAGCAGCTCCCGTCTGTGTTTACGTTTTTTTTCTTGTTTTCCTAGTTTATGTTTTCATCTTTTCTACTTTTTTCAGTCACTTTTTAAATTATATTGTGTATATTTTGTATATTTATATCTGTGTATATAGCGTGTTTAGTTGTTTATTTGTTTATCTGCGTGTCGGCCAGTTTTTTTTTTTTTTTTTTTTTTTTTTTGCTGCTGCTGTGAACTGTAAATTTCTCCACTGTGAGACGAATAAAAGTTTATCTTATCTTATCTCTTATCTTATTTACAGACAATGCAGTGTTCTGATGAGGTGCAGCCATACTGTGGCCTTTGTTCTGATGGTCTGATTGGAGTATGACTCTTCTTCCTGCTGTTCAATGTGAGTGGCTCAGTCAAGATGACGGACAGATTATTTATCTAATCACATGCAAGGATTTTAGATAAGGCCCTCCTTTGAAAATGGATTGGTTGTAGAAGGGTACCAGATGGTATCATGATACCATCTGGTGACAGTCAGGTTACCAAAAAACCCAAATATCTTGTTAGCCGGTAAGCTTTTGCTGCCCGCTAGCAAACACGTTTTACGTCATTTTATCCCTGAAAATCACTGTCAATTGATGTCACGTTACCACCTGTTTTAACACTAGAGTGAGTTTAAACATATCACCACTGTACAGAATCCAAACAGGACATTCACACTGTATTACCAACTACTGCTAGCTTCTGTACCAAAATGTGAACTACATCGAAAAACAACTAAGGTACTCTTCATCTTCAGGTGCAAAAACAAGGATTGTTTTGTTTGAAATGTCCCGAATTTCCCAGTGGCTAGCCCATCCCTGATCATCTCATTATTTGAACCTGCTTTGTCCTCATTAGAGTCACAGGGGTCACATGGGGTTGAACATATATAGACAAACACATTCACACCTATGGGTAATTTAGATTAACTAATGAACCTATCAGTGCATGTGTTTGGATGGTGGGAGGAAGTCGGCTTACCCGGAGAAAACCCACCTGGACACAGACTCCACTGGTGTTGGAATTGAACCAGGACCTTCTTGCTGTGATGCATGAGTACTAACCACTGACCACCACAGACGCAACAATCCCAGGTCCAGTGTGGTCTACACCAGTCCTCATGACCTCAGTATCCTGCATGTTTTGGACATTTTCCTCTTCCAGCCACAGCTGATCAGGTGGTGCAGAAGCCAGATAATGACGTCATGTTTTCCAGGTTTGATGCCTTCCACGGAACACTGGATGGTTTCACACAACACACAACACACTCCAAATGTGTTTTTCTTGTATTTTACTGTAAATATACTTCTTAGATTTTTTTCCACTTATAGGTAAGGAACCAAATATAGTAATTTCATTAATCCTTTATTAGGCAAATGACTATTTTTGGTCATTTTGGTGGTGCAGTGGTTAGCACTCGTGCCTCACAGCAAGAAGGACCCAGGTTCCATTCCAAGACCAGACCTTTCTGTGTGGAGTTTGCGTGTTCTCCCTGTGTCTGGGTGGGTTTTCTCCTCATTGTGACACACCTGGGTAAATAAAAGTTAAATAAAAAATAATAATTTCCAGTTAGTTTAATAAGTATGTTGGTTTTTATAATTATATAGTGATTATGAAAAGTTTTAAAGACCTTCTGAAGCTGTAAATAGTGACTATGTATGATTTTTTTTTGTCAGTTTATGTTCTTCACCAGTTTCATTACACATCTTTGTTTTTTTATCAAGTGCTGCTCAAACATTTTATGGCACGAATGGGGAGATGATGATGTCCAATAACATACAAAGGTTAAAATGTTTAATTTCAATATTCCATGACTGCCATATAAAGGTTTAACCTGGATTTTATTTGCAACTTTAATTTTATTATTTGTACTGTAATCTATTTGTCATTTTTCTTTCTTTCTTTCTTTTTTTTTTTTTTTACGCTGAAACATCACGACTATGTCAGTATTTTACTGGTTGGACCCACTTGACACCACATTGGATCCTACGTCTTTGGCCTGTAAGCCATATGTTTGACACAGACATGTACGGTGCAGTTTTGACTCTGTTCACATCATAGGGATTCGATTTGACAACCTGATAAAATACATGTCTGTGCACATCATGCATAAAAAACAGTGTCAAGGATAGCACAAAAATGTCACAGACTTATTCCCATTGTGGTCCTTGCTCTTAACATAAAGTGAAACTGAAATAAAACACATCAAATGTGATGGGAGTGTTTAACCCTTTAATTCTTGACAGGTCTGTGGTGAGCATTCTGAATATATGGTTTAATTTAAACATACATTAAAATTCATTCATTTTCTTAATATGACAAAAACACACAGTCAGAATGGACCTTGTTCTTTCCATAGACCCCCCCCCCCCTTCACAGAGCAGTGAGTGAGTCTGACTCACGATGAAAAGAGACAGTTTGTGCTTTCTTTTTCCCAGACTTGGTGGCAAAAAAAAAAAAACTCTGATCAGGACATCTCGAAAACATTGTGATTTCATGGAAAAACCAACATTACACACTTCAGTTTCTTCAACATTTCGTAAATATCGGTAAAGTGTTGTAGATATAGCCAATGGAACTGCTGTTCTCTTTTACTTTTTTCTCTTTCTTGATTCATCTTAACTCATAGCTGTTTTCACACTATTTTTAATTAATGTGAAGTAATATATATGTTTTTTTTTTGCTGCTTATTGTCATTAAGCCGTGCACTGCTGCAGGATACTAGCCATGTTAGCTAAACCTACCCTTTTTACTGTTAGTAATACAGTTACCGAGCATTGTCCACCATAAAATAAACTAATAAACTACTAAAATAACTGCATCTAACCCCAGATAAACGCTTAAATACTGTACGAGACATGTTGTTCTTTATCCTCTGACCATGTGTCACGACTCGGGCTAAAACTCTCTTTGTGAATCATACTTTTTATGGGGTGCTTTAATAGTTGCTTCTGCGAGGACATTTTCCTGGAGCAAAACTGTTATGATAAGTCTGACATTTTAGCTGCACAGCGGGCACAGAGTTGGTAACTTAGACTTCTCTTTTTGAGTATACGAGTGTGAAAGCGTGCGTAAATGCACATGATCGCTGCAGGGCCCACCCAGGAAGTGACCCCACCCCAAAGCCATGTACAGAATTCCCCCTATCCTGAAGCGGAGAGCGGGTGCTGCTGGCTGGACGCTTCACAGCCACGGCCCATAGCCTCCCCATCTGCCCCTCTCAAAAGACCTCATTGTTCCCTGCAGTCTGAAGCCGGAGAGTGAGCTAAAGAGAGTTATGAAGCTGGCCGGTGGGGCAGAGATGGGGTGGTGGGCTCTGGGCCGCTGCCTAAAACCACAAGGAAGAGAAGGAGCCAGACACAGAGCATCTCTGTGCGACTCACAGCCTCCTGTTGGAGCCCTGCCTCAGCTTAACAGCGCCCTATGAAAAACTCAACAACATGACATAAAAAATACACCTAACTGTCAGAGGGCTCAACTGACTTAACGGTTTTGGGCCATATGGTCGTCCATATTTGGTGCTGTTTGCCTGTGCTCTGAAAAGGGGCTGTTTTTTTATTTGAAGCGTTACTTGAACGGGCCAATCAGAGAGGGCATCCGGCCGCTGCCCCTGAGCAAACTGCTTATGTGTCTGATGCACATTTGGAAATAAGTGTCATGAGGTTTTAACTGCTACAAGGATTACAGTGACACTTAAGAATGTGTGGAGCTTCACGCGTTGCCATAGAAACTATCTAATCTAATTGATTTTGGAGGCGATAATTGACGGATGCTTGCGAAGACTGACTTTATTGTTATTCAGATATACAAGTATATAAAGAATGAAATATAATTCCATTCAGTTTGTTTCAGTGTAAAATGACGAGATAAAAATAAAAGGTGCTAAAATGTAAAGTAAAATAAATTAAAAATATGTCAAATACAGATTCATACTCAGTGGAATATATAGATCCAGCACAGTGCAAAGTCCAGTCCAAAAGTTGCTAAAATGTAAGAAAATATTCAAAAAAACTGGTTGGTGCCAATTTTACACTAAATGTAAGGAATGGAAGGGAAAAAAACCCTTCCAGAACCTGGTGGTTGGGTATCGGAAAGTGTGAAAAAAAAAAAAAAAAAGACCATGGTGGGGGTGTGAGGGGTCCTTAACCCTTGTGCGGTCCTTTGGGTCACAGTGACCCGGTGGCTCACAAATGTACCTTTTTATACGTACTGTAGGATGCCATTGCTTACTACTGAAAACAGTAATATATCCTTGGGGGGTGGGGTGATGAGTCTATGGAACTGAACTTTGGAATCTGGGTTTTTAAGAGCCGATTGTAGGACACAGCCAGTGTGCCTTTTACGAAGGACCGCACAAGGGTTAAGAATGTTTCTGATATTTGCTGCACAGAAAACTGTTTAAAAAAACCAATAGAGGAAGACAGAGTCTTTGTGGTGTGTTTTCAGTTTTTTATTGAAACAGTATGAACAAAACACTGCAATTAAATAAAAGGTTCAAACAAACTCCGATGGCAAAAATTAAAGACCTAGAGGTGATAATATGAAGCAAAGCAGAAGGGAGGAAACAAACACATGTCGTCGCAAACGTTTGCAGTGTCTAAAGCCTTTTCATTAAAAATTACATCACTCATTCAGTGCACATATTAAACGAGTTTATAAAGCAAGCAGAGCTAAGCTGAGACTTAATTATTTGTACACCCATTTATGCACGCTTACAATTGCAAAAAATAACTAAAACAGGGCATTGCTGCCTAACACTGTGCACTAAAACTAAGTGCAGCGATAAAATGTCATCCTGTGCACATAATCTGGGGTGAACTCAATTTAAGGACTGGTTCTGGTAATCTAACTGTTACTGAAGTACTATGAATACATTGCCGAGACAATGCTTCCTCTATGTGTGCTAACAACCGCTGGCTGTTTGTAAGCCTTAACAAGGAACACACTTTGGCAAAAAAAAAAAAAAAAAAAAAAGAAAAGTCAGGATTCATCAAAGCGGTTCATTTTGGAATGGGTGTCAGTTAAACGTTACAGTCAACTCACATTAATAATGCACTTCAAAAGTTAAAATCCTCCTAACTACCTAGAGAAGACCAGAGACAGTGGCACAAACCCTTCTGCTAAATTTCACAGATATGTATTAGGTTTTTATATGTCAGTGTTAAAGTGGGCAGAATGTCACGTTACTCTTGCAAATGAAGTTGCCTTTTCTTCGCTGTCAGCCAATCGCTGACCCTCAGAGCTCAAAGGGGGGGGGGGGGGGGGTTATGTCAGAACAACTTCGGCACAAGGCGGCTTCATACAGCTGACTGACACACACACACACACACACATTATATATATATATATATATATATATATATATATATATATATATATATATATATATATATATATATATATATATATATATATATATATATATATATATATATATATATATATATATATATATATATATATATATATACATGCATACACACACGCACTGTATTTTCTGGACTATAAGCCACACCTGTATATAAGCCACATCTGCTGTATTTTTAAAAAAAAAGAATATAGAAGCCGCACCAGGTTATATGCTACAGACATCCATGTTGAAAAATCATATATTTACTTCATGTACAGAAGCATTTTGAACTGAAAATGTAGTTACATGTTTGTACCTGAACAGATTTCTTCCTAACAGGGCCTTTTCACACGCCAGTATTTTTTGTATTTATCTTCATTTCTCCTGTGTTTTAAATCACTTTAATTATCTTCACTGAAACCCATGAAGTCGTCTTCTTCTGTGTCACAGTTGAACAACCTCAGAAGGTCTTCGTCACATTTGTCTCCATGACGAAGAGCTGAGGATTTGAAAAATAATTAACTCATGTCTCGTCTGCGTTCTATCTGCTAAAGAAAAAGTAGCATAGTCTTCTTTACACTGATTATTCTTCATAGTTTTGGTTCTAATTCTGGTTAGAGCGCCCCCAGTGGTGGAAGAAAAATCCACAGAATAGCCGCACCTTTGTATAAACCTTATGGTTCAAAACATAGAAAAAAGTAGCGGCTTATAGTCCAGAAAATACGGTATATATACATATATTTATCAGTGTGTTTGTGAGATGAGGGATCATGCGGGGGCGTGAGAAATGTCTTAAATGGTGCTCAGGGGTGTCTTCAAGTTGAAGATTTGTTAGCCAGTAAGAAAGTCTACACCAACTGTTATGGGTGATACGCTAACATGATAACATATGAGAAAGTCATTAGCTGTGTACGATGTCGGCCCCTTGCATTGTATATACATCCTGTGGAATTTGTAACAGACTCTCCTGGTTTCTTTCCTTCTCACACCTTCTTTGTGTTTGTAAAAAATAAAAATAATAATAAAAATCCTGCTGTTTAATCGGTATTTTTCAGTCGATGTCACCAACATTAAACATAAATCTAAGTCAGTCAAGGTTAAAGTGTGACTTTAAAGGTTAGAGGTTGATCCTTTACACATCAGGTAATTCCCCCCTATTCCCTTTCTTCTTCTTTTTTTTTAATAAAATGAAAAGCCCTGAAATTCTTTGTGACATTCTGCTGTCACCTTGTGTTTTTTTTGTTTGTTTGTTTTTTTTTTTTTTTTTTTGGAGGGAAGAAAGATGAACTGAGGGACGGAGGGGGGCCGAGGAGGTCGCAAAGGGGAGCAGTGAGTTTTTTTTTATGGTTTTTTAAAAAAAATTTTGTGCTCATGTACCCTCTCTTGTCTCACATGCATACAGTACATAACATAAAATAACATACACACAACACCCCCCCCCTCCATCATCCTCTTGTATTTTAGCTTTTCATGTGTGTGTGTTTTTGGCAACAGTCCACAGTCCTGGTTAGATGAAGTTTAGTTCTGGTACGGCGCTTGCTTTAATGATCGGAAATGACGTCACAGTTCAGTAGTTCAGAATTTCCAGAACTTCTTTTCCTGCTGCTTCGCTGCCTTTTTCCTCAAGGGCTGTGGGAAAAAAAAAAGAGAGAAAGAAGGAACAGATGAGATGATGTAATGGCCGATGCTTCGACAGAGGTTTGAGGAGTTAAGACTTATCATCACTGGTTCAGGGAAATAAGCAGAGGTGGAAAATACTTAAGTAAAAGTACTTCATTACTGTACTTAAGTAGATTTTTTTAGGTATCTGTACTTTACTTGAGTATATATTTTTCTGGAAACTTTTTACTTTTACTCTTTTTTTGCATAAATATCTGTACTTTATACTCTACATTATCAGAATAGATGTGTTACTTTTTCAGATTAAACAGATGTGACGGTACGAAAATCAGTGGAGGAAAGAAACTGTGACTTTATATATTGTAGTTATATAAGAATTATCTCCTAATATTGACTTTTTATTTCAATATTGACTTTTTATCTCATCATTTTGACCTTTAATCTCATTTTGACTAAGTAGAAGTACTTCCTTTACTATACTTTACTATACTTATAGTTATATGACGATCATGTCATAATTTTGATTTTTCATTTCACAATTTTGACCTTTTATCTCACCATTTTGTCTTTTTATCTCATAATTTTGACCTTTTATCTCATAATTTTGATGTTTTATCTCATAATTTTGACGTTTTATCTCACTTCAAAGGGAAGAAAAAATCAGTGGAGGAGAGAAACTGTGACTTTATCTATTACAGTTATATGACTATTATCTCACAATTTTCACTTATCTCATAATTTTGACTTTTTCTCTTAAAATTATGCATTTGTTTTAAATCTCATGACGTTTCATCTCAATTGTGACTTTTCCCCTGTTTTTCCAAAATTCTCTGTCCATACCCACAAAACTGATTAACAGTGACGCTATCAAACACATTATTGACACAGTAACTCACTTTTAAATGCTTTAGTTTAAATACTTTTGAAACTTTTCAGATTTTTCCTGCATTCATGGCAACAAAAAAAATGCATTTTTAATTTTGTACTTTATTACAATTGTGATTTTTTTTTTTTTTACTTTTACTCAAGTAAATCAGTAATTCTTCTACTTTTACCAGAGTATTTTTTTTCACCCTAGTAGCTGTACTTCTACTTAAGTACAGAATGTGAGTACTTTGACCACCTCTTGAAATAAGGGTAGAAGAAGCAAAATAGCAAAGAAAAAAAAAGAGGTGATTTTGAAGGTTTAGGGTCAAGAAGTTTGCGAAAATACAGTAATATGATGGATTATTAGGAACAGATTAAGGGAGGAGACTTTGTTTTTTCTCCACCTAATGCGTCAATTCATCATAAATGTGTGTTATTTGGGGCGTACTTAACATCAGATTAGATTAAATCTCGAGGGTGAATTAGGCTTTTTAAAACATGGATAATTAACTCCTGTGCCTCTTTTTTCCTGAACCACAGCTCCCCTGGTTCATAGCAACGACTGAGATAAAACCGGTCTATGTGATGACCATCGACCATCGGCCACAGAGACACCGAGTCAATAAACATGCTCATTTTCCAGGCCAAAAAAATAGAGCCATTTGTCAACATAAAGACCCAGTTTCCACTTTAACCCATGGGAGCGTGTCAGCGAAAAGAGCCACAGCTGTAAAACGTGTCAGTACATGGAAGTTAAAGCCCATTATTAACTGGAGAAAAATCAAAATGTGAAATTTACAGAAACCATAACGCTGTCTTTTTTCGTAGGTTTTTTGGTCTTGGTAGTCCTGTGATGACACAAAAAGAAACACATCTTCCATTAGTGAAACATGCAGCTCATCCACAGATGTGACAGTATCCTCGGAGGGGAGGGCGTGGCCAATGGGAACGCTGTCAGTTGGATGGAACCTCCATTACTGTCACGAGGGAAGGTCGGCGCTCAAATATGTTCCACACCAGGGACCAATTATGGCGGGAATACTTTGCAGATTGCGTTGGGCATGAGAGGTCATCTTATCACACACACACACACACACACACACTTCACTGCTTCTGTTTTATCACACACCAGTCAGTTCCTGTGCATATTATCCGAGAAGCGATGACTCTGTATAAAACGTTATTGTTGCAACCATCTGCAGACTCAGGTTGTGTTTGGTCTTTGATTAGGCAACTTTTCTGTTTCTAACACTGGAACAATATCAAAATCTTACAGAGTGTATTTTTATATGTTCATGTAACCAGTTGAATTATTTTATGCAGATGATGTTTTAGTATTTTTTTTACATTGCATTGTTCATTTGATGTTCATAAAAACATGTACGTTTAACTCTAATGGTGTGAACAAATGTGGTTAATGTTAACTCATTCACTGTCAATGACGTGTTTTGGAGTCAATTCAAATCCAAATGAAGAGTCTACACTTTATTTTGATGGGTGCCATATAATATAATATAATATAATATAATATAATATAATGTTTAGCATAATATTATATAATATCAATATTCTTTGTCATTCACCTGGCAGTGAATGAGTTAACATCACTCTACCCTGGTGTCCCTCTGTTCGTCCTGTATACATATTAATAAAATATAAAACAAACAAAAACAATATCTTAGTGTTTTTCTCATTTCTTGTCCAAATATCATCACCATTAAAATAAAACATAATCACCAAAAGAGGAGCTTTTCAGTGGAGATATAAAGAAGTGATTTATAAACAATAGATCTGGAAAATCTGATTTCAATGAATCCTAGGAAGATAATTTACATTTATTTGTTCTGTTATTGGCAGATTTTTTTAATTTATTTTTTCTTCTCAATTCAAGCAAATCAATCTACCACTGGAACAAATGAAAATGACCTTGGTAAGATTTTTTGAAAGATTTCCCACACCTATTTTCTAAAAATCAGTTCTTATACGTCACTGTAAGGTTCCTCTTTAGGTGATCATGTCTGATTTAAGTGTGACGAGATATTTGGACTAGTCTCGTCTCGTCATCTGAACCCACTTTATCCTCACTAGGGTCACGGGGGTAACTGCACTGCATCTCAGAAGCAGATATTATACTTTTTACTTCAATACATTTGTTTGACATCTTTCATAGTTTTCAGATGACACTTTTCTATCGTCTTCTTGCTTAGTTTCATCCATTAAAGGCCTCATATTTATGTAAACCTACTTTTATTAGTCTTTGGTTCATGTATTTGTGTCTTTGGATCCTAATCAACGTTCCCACTTTTTCCCTACATTTTTTCCAGGACATTTCCAGCCTTTGCAGAGACAACTTATCCTGTCAAACACTAATCCATTCCTCCTCATTCGTTGGAAGTGTTCTTTTCTACAGCTGTAACTTACATTTACCCAGAGTGTTTTCTCTGGTTATTAGACATTTGATATGCAATGTGTAATTTATCTATGCAAATAATTATGATACATGCGTCATCAAATCCTGCAAACACACCCGTAAATTAGAGGGGAGCATTTCTTTAACATGACAAACTGGAGTCACTTTCTCTTCTTTCTCTAAAAAAAGATTCCACTGAAAAACTTTTATGTATTTCAGCTCAGTTTCGGCACACAAGGTCACATGACAGGGGGAGGGTAAATAATTTCCCAGGATACTGTAAGTCAGTGCTTCTCAAATCCGGTCCTCATGGCCCAGTGTCCAGAACTTATTAGTCTTTTCCCTCTTTTATCAGACATCGTTCAATTATTGATCAGCTCTTCATAAGCTTGATAATGATTATATATATATATATATATATATATATATATATATATATATATATATATATATATATATATATATATATATATATATATATATATATATATTAATTTTTATTTTTTCTTTTTATTCACATTTTTTAAATAAAAAAAAGTTAATAATTTTTTTCTTTTATATTTTCATTTGCTTCCATTTTTTTCAAAAGAGGAATTTTAAATATATATATATATATATATATATATATATATTTATGATTTAAATTTTTTTAACTTCATTTCTTTTTATTTATATTTTTCAACATTTTTAAAACTTACATTTTTTTACTTTTAATATTTATTTTCTTTTTAATTTTTTAAATAACTTTTTTTTCTGTTTTATTTTCTATTTGTAATTATTTTTTTTAATTAAATAAAATAAATAAAAAGAAGAAGAAGGAGATATCTAAAATATTCAGGACACTGGGCCACGAGGACCAGATTTGAGAACCACTGCTGTAACGTAACCCTTTTTCCAGGACATTTGTGCTTTTCCCTCCTTTTCTATGACTGGAAAACTGGTCAATCATTTTCCAGGTTTTCCAGGATGCATGGAATTCATTATTTACGTTTTATGCAATTTTCTATTTCTACTGCACTGCATCTCAGCAGCAAATATTGTATTTTTTATTCCAATACATTTGACATTAAATAATAATAATAATAATAATAATAATAATAATAATAATAATAATAATAATAATAATAATAATAATAATAATAATAAAAATAAAAATAGGTGAATTTGCAACAATAGGCTGCAAGGTTATAAAATATGTTGGTCAAGGAAGCGTTTCTTTATGAACTGAGAAAACTGTCTTTATCTAAAGCTAAAAAAAAACAACCCTCAATTTGCTGGAAAACCTAAAGTGAAAAAATGGAGTTATCTGTTTTTGCAAATGAACTCTTCAATTCATATTTTCATGTGGAACCTGAACTAACATTATTTATGTCTTCAGTGTCATTTTTTCATTTCACAAACTCATCCCAGGGGCCAGACTGGACCCTTTGGAGGGCCTGATTTGGCCCCCGGGCCACATGTTTGACACCTCTGATGTAAAACATTTGATCTCATAGTAAAACAGTGACAGGTTTTTTTTTTTTCTGTGCAGTGAAGTAAAGCATCTGAATATTTCTCCCAGTGCCGTTAATTACCAACACATGATCAATGTAAATGTGTGAATGATGCTGCAGTACATATGAAGTACTTACGAGTATTTTCCCATCCTCCTCACCACAGCTATCACTACAGCGATGACGATGATCACTGCCAGCAGAGCGCCGATGACGATGCCCACCACCTGACCTGAGCTCAGCCCCTCTGAGGAAGAACAACCCACGGTCAACATCCAAACACACTGACTGTCTGTCTGTCTGTCTGTCTGTACACATTACATACACATACAACCGTCTGCCCATCTGTCCGTCCATCCATTCATCCATTCATCCATCCATCCAATATGTCCGTCTGTCCATCCATCGTCTGTTTGTCTGTCCATCCATTCATCCATCCAGCCATCCAATATGTCCGTCTGTCCATTCTATATGTCCATCCGTCCAACCATCCATTCATCTGTCCTATGTCTGTCTGTCCATCCATCTGTTTATTCTATATGTCTGTCCATCTATCCTATATGTCTGTCTGTCCGTCCATCCATTCATCTATCCTATATGTCTGTCTGTCTGTCCATCCTATATGTCCGTCCATCCATCCTATATGTCTGTCTGTCCGTTCATCTATCCTATATGTCTGTCTATCTGTCCATCCATCTGTTCATTCTATTTGTCCATCCATCCATCTATCCTATGTCTGTCTGTCCTTCCATCCATCCTACATGTCTGTCCGTCCGTCCCTCCGTCCTATCTTTTCTTACCGTCTTCAACCACCACGTCCTCTTCTGTCTCTGCCTTGGCGACAGCCTGCGTTGGCTCAGGTTCGCTCTCTGGGTCACCCTCGGGTGCTGGTTCTTCGGGGGCTTGTGTCACTACCACGGGGGCTTGTGTGACCAGGACTTCTGGTTCTGCTGTGACGGCGGGAGGACCTTCCGTCTCCACCACGGGGGGGTCGGTTTCCACTGTTTCTTCGGCGACTGCTGGTGCCTCGGTTGCTGCGACATCCGTGACAACTTCTTCAGGGGCGACGGGTGGGTCGGTGGCGGGGGGGTCAGTGATGACGGTCAAGTCAACGGGAGCCTCTGGGGCGTTGGTGACATCGGCGGTTTGGTCGACGGCCTCCTCTGGTGCAGCTTCAGTGGCTGTGTCCGCCAACTCTGCAGGGAGTTCTGTGGGGCCTGGAAAGAATCAGAGAGGTTTAGAGTCAGATATGTTTACAAGCATTTTTAGAAATGTGTTGATGCAGCTTTGGACTTATGAATAGTTTTTAGTCCTAAAGTTCATGTTACATGCGCTGCTGCAAAAATCCACACTGAAAAGGTTGTGTTGAAGGTTTCCCAAAATGACACAAATGACAGAAGTTTTAGTTATGAAGTCATGCACAGAAAATGTAAACAATATCACAGAGGAGAAACAAGAAAATATGTAATATTTTATTATCTGTGGTGTTTGAATATTTTATTTATCCATCAAATTAACAAACACCATAAATCCTTAATACTTTTTTCTATAATGTAAAGCATATAGGTGTTTTGTATTATACATGTATTTATCTCTTTGTTTACCTATTTCATCACATTCAACTCAATAAAACATGAACTGAAATTAAGGAAATGATCACATGAATTACCTTCAATTAAAATGGAGCCTTTTTGAACTTCATTTTAGCTGTTTTATTTAAAATAATGTATTTTTGTTTTCGATTTCAAATTTCATGGTGTAATAAAGTTAAATTGATGAAAAAAAAACATATCAATACACCATTAAAGGCACAGAGTGTCATTTTAATGAATGCTATGATCACTGATTATGTGTTTTGTTTTTTTATTAAGCTAATTACTAGTGATGTACACTGCTGCTGCTGTAAAGGAGCATGACACTGATACTGAAGAACTAGGATTTTTACAGGAAACTTAAGTCCTTTGTGTAGAAATATGTGCCCCTAAGAAAGAACATTACATACATACAAAAGAGTTTCCCAATTATAAAATCAATAAAATAGTTCTATTCTAATACCTATTCCTTTTTCAGTTACAGAATGAGGTAAAAAAAAAATAGTAACAATAATAATTGTTATTAGATATGTGTTCATGTATATATATTTAAAGATGGATAGAAAGATATGTATGTGTGCATATATATGAAGAGTTAATTTGCAAAAACAGATACCTTTTTTTAAAATTGCATTATTTTTCCTCTACATTCCAGGTAATACTCATTTATTTGATATTTATTTCATTTGGTAAGGTCAATAAATAATACATCAAATCAATGAGTATTATCTGGAATGTAGAGTAAAAAAATGCTATTTTGTGAGAAAAACAAAAAATGCAGTGGTATGTATATATATATATATATATATATATATATATATGTATGCACATTTGCTAACTGAAAAATTAAATTATGGTGTTGTAGTTTTGTACCTGAAATAAACTAACTATTAATGGATGAACATTTATTGACATTTCTACATATTGTAGATTGTAGCTTTAACCCATTAGGACCTCGTGCAGGGGTCACTGACCCTGGTCCTCCAGCATGTTTTATCCTACATGGATCCCTCTTCTAACACACCTGAGTCACATGATAAGCCTTTCATCAACGTCTGCAGAAACTTGATAATGACCATCAGGTGTGCTGAAAGAGGGAAACATCTGAAACATGCAGGACAGGGGCCCTCCAGGCCCAGGGTTGGTGACCTCTGACCTAGTACTGCTTGGATGGCAGTTTTGAAATAGACTTAATCTTCAGCGGTTTGTCACCATTTATTATAATAACCAAAGAGGTTATGTTTTTACCAGAGTTTGTCTGTCTGTCTGTCTGTTAGCAGGTAACTCAAAAATGTATAGATGAACTTTGATGACATTTACAGGGTAGGTTGATAACAGGGAGATCTGGAAGTGATTACATTTTGGTGGTGATCTGGGGGGTGTCTACCTTGGCGGGGGTCTGCTTTTTTAGTATTATCCCCTGTATTTTGGATTTTAAAGTAAAAATAAGGTATTTTCCCATATTTAATTTTAATTTAAGGTGACACTCATTCTATCAGAACTATTTGTAAAATGATAATTTTAATGTAGATACAATAAAATGACATGAAGATTTTGACATTTACAAAGAGAAACATTTGGAGTTGTGAATATTTATATGTTATTATGAGAGTATTTTACTGATGTGACCCACTGGAGATTAAAATGGTCTGTATGTGGATTCTTATTTATGTCGTCAGTGTCATTTTTACATTTCACAAACTCATCCCAGGGGACAGACTGGACCCATTGGAGGGCCGGATTTGGCCCCCAGGCCACATGTTTGACACCTCTGTGTCAAACATGTTAGATGTGATTCTATTATTTTCCTGGAAATCAAATGGGGCTGAAGGTGAACTTTGAAAGAAAATGAGTTTGTGACCCCTGGGGCCGGATTCACAAAGCTTTCATAAGAAAAAAATATTTCTTAACTGGTACTTTTCTCTGAACTTTTGTCTTTGGATAAAACTTAAGGAGAGGGATATACTTTAAAAAAAAATGTTAATATTATTTTTTATTTTATTTAATTTTAAATAAAAAAAATATAATGTAAATTAAATTATAATTTAATTCCCATGCAGTTGTATTGTTAATTTATTTACTATTTATATATTTTTTTATTTAACACATTTTTAAAATGCGTTTTTAAGTTCTTTTTGTTTCTTTTCTTTATTTTGTACATAATTGTTTTATTAAAAAATATAAGAGATGTAGTTTTTTTTTATAGTTTGTTATTTTATTTTTTATTTTTTTAAAAATCCACATTTTGAATTTGTTTTTACATTTTTTAAAAACATTTTTACATTTATTTATTTTTCTAAATTATTAGGGGGAAATATCCAGAACATGCAGACCACTGGACCACGAGGATAGGATTTGAGAAGCACTGATTTAAGTTAACAATTTGATCATGATAATTTAATGATGTTTGGATCAGTTGTGTCATTACGTTAGAGTCCAGGCCTACATGTATGTGTGGATCATTTATTAACATATGCAGACATTGACTGACCGTTAACATTAAGAAGTTCTTAAGTATTAAAAATAAGAAGTTCGTAAGAAATGTCATTGTTCTTATGAAAATATTGAGGAATTTCCCTTCAGATAAATCTTATTTAGTTCCTTCAGAATCTTCAGAACTTTTGTGAATCTGGTCCCAGATCAGTAGTTGGTGGTTTTAGTCGTCAGCAGCTGTTCGGGTCTTTACGGGTTAATAGACATTTTAAGTTTAGGAATAAATGTCACATGGTGCAGAAGTGTCCCCCCGTTGGGAGCTAAAAGGTCTAAGTGGACATGATAAACGTTTGGATTCCTCTGTGACACCGTGACGTCTGGACTCGACCTTTCGTCTTTCTCACATTCTCTTGTAACCCCATCGCCAGCAGGACCGCCGCACCCCGTGACTTCACACAATCCTCCCTCCACTCCTCGGCTCTCTCCACCCCATCCCGTCTTTAATGCTCGCTGTTTGCACATTGGCATGCCACATCCTCTGCCTCATTTCCTGTGGAGCGACCCGCCGCCACCGCCGCCGCCGTGAGAGGAGAGGCTTCACAAGGCTCGTTAACCCTCAGACACTTAACATGTGCTCTGGCTCAAGGGTGGGGTCAGAATGACAATGTCTGATCGTGAGAGAAAAGCCACGACTGGGAGAATTCCTTTGTGCCTGTGATACAATCTGAGGAAAAGGCCACTACGACGATGACTACTACTGAGGGACGTGTGATAAAGAAATGGCAGCGCTGTTGTTTAAAGGCATCAACAACTGATGTGTAAAACATGTTTAGGTCATAACAACGATGAACATGTTTTTGGAAGGAACTGTTAAGTCTTTAACCCCTGATACGTCAGCGCTGACGTGTTCGAAATGGATGCTTTAGTTTATAAATACAGAAAAATGTGAGTTTTTTTTAGTGTTATTTTACTGATAATTTTGTTGAGGGAACTGATGTACAGGTGTTGAAAAGCAACTGGTTTGGATCCATCCATCCATCCATCCATCCATCCATCCATCCATCCATCCATCCATCCATCCATCCATGTTTAATCAAATTAAATTTTTATGACTTTTTAACGACTTTACGAACATTTACATGATCAGTGAAGTAAATAGAGGAAAATACCTGAACTTAAATGGAAAAAATGCTAAATACAACATAATATTACAATAAATGTTGATAAATAAAGTATGAAAGGTTAAAAAGGGAGAACATGTATCTGGTAACTGCTAAAAAAGTGACGTGGCTGGATCTTTATGTTACCTAGTTATGCACTTTAAAGGCATCCCCAGGTCATGACCTTTCATTTGTATTTGAATACAATTTATTATTATTATTAATTGCATATATATTGACATTTTTGCATACATTTTAGAAATTTTATCAGATTTTTGTTGCGTTTTTCTTTGTATTTTAATAGACTTTTTATATATGTTCTGGATTTTTCATAGTTTTTTTTGTGTTAGTGTATTTTCTTTATGAATTTTACTGGATTTTTTTGCATGTCTTGTAAATTTTTATCTCTGTGTTTTTTGTGTTTCTTTGTGTATTTTGTGGTAAATTTCAATTTAAATGAAAAAGAACAAAAAAAACAAACAAATATTTTGGACGTTTATTCCCAGATCTTCCATTATTACAAAATGCGGCTAAACAATGCGTAGTTTCCATCTAACATTTTGGGTTTTTGGTGGAGTTTTGGATCAGTCTGCAGACTCTCAGTAAACTAGAGGCTCCACTTTGCATAAAGACATGTGTTTACGCTCATGTCTTTCATCAAGGCTTGGACTATGAAGCAGCTCTGGGCTCAACCTAATCATTTCCCTCCAATAATTCAGCTCCATCTCCCCACGTTCAATATCCTCCTGGCCACAACTGAAAGCACAGTCTGGACAGCGCTGCTTCAAAATTAAGGAGGTAGATTTCAGCGTGGCACCAAAATTACGGTGTACAGTTAACTTTCCACTGACAAGATGTTGGCTCGACTCACTTCTTCTGCTCAGACATTAAAAAAAAAAAATTAAATAAATAAAAGAGGAAACTTTGAAATCTGCCTGAAATTTTCTTTCTCTAAAAAAACAACAACATAAGAACACTGGAAAAAAAAATTCTAAATTTGACCTCGTGTATTTTTTGGGAAATAAAAACAAACAGAAAAGTCGACCAACATGACGCATTGTTATCAGAATTAATTGAAATTCATCCAAAGAATGATAATCATTTGACAACCCTCATTTTTAGTTTAATAGATCTGGAAACTTAAAGAAATGTTACCAAAATTATTTTCACCCGTTTCATTTATTTATTTATTTTAATGTTTATATAATCTAAAATAAAGTAGTTATTGGGTTTAACCTGTTTTTTTTGTTTGTTTGTTTTTTAAACTGTTTTGAGTGGATTTAAAGGGAAGGGGTCAAAATAATGACCTATGACATAATCAACATAATTTTTCTTAAACATAATACAAGGGTAAAGTGTGATGAGATATATGGACTTGAAATGACAAAAATATGTTTGGGTTTTTTTTTGTTTTTTTTAAAGAAAGTACTGGAAAAATCAAACTGCTACCAAACAGGAACCAGTGTTTAAACTTAGCGTGTGACATCATCCCCCTCTCCTTTTACCATTGCTGTATTTGCTCTAAATGCCTGAAATAATAGAGAATACTTTACACAGTTAAAAATAACCATGAATGGAGCAGCAGATCGTCCTAGTAACTACACTGGCTGCTGCGTCCATTAGCAACAGGCGAGTAAATATAACAAAACATTTGTTCTGACCGTGGCCCAGTACTGAGGAGGAGGGGGGGGGTCAGACTGTTAGTTTGGGACGTCTGTAAGTGATGATAAAACTGTCTGTGCTTCACTGACTATGGCCTGACGCTATGTGTAATCACCCCCTCAACTCCCACTAACAATTGTTTCATTATGTGTACAGTTCCCACAATTAGCTGCGAGTCGTGTTTCCTCTGCAGCGCTCCGTCTGTCCTGGGTTAATACAGCTGCATTAGTGACTAAGCCCCTAACACCGCTGTGCCCCCCCCCCCACACACACACACCCTCTATGCCTTCTTCCTTTTAATCAGCTCGTCTTCCTCTGCACCACTCTGCCACTCCCCCAGGACCATGTCGTTAAAACCTCAGAAGGGGACCGTCCCCAGAGACGAATAAAAACAAGAGGTTCACACAAACCAGGGCCGTTCCTGGCTTCATGGGGGCCTGCGCTGTTTATCACTCAGGTTAAGCTAGCGGATGCTCCTTGTATCACTTACGTTAGCCGATACCTCTTCAGATGGCCGTGCAGTTGTTGTTTTTTTTTTATCTAAAGTGAAGTATTTCTACACATGCGATGTGTGTCTGTCACTGTCTTTTGTCTTATCAGATAGAGAAACAGAGAGAGAGAAAGATAGAGAGACAGACGGAGAGAGAGAGAGATAGAGAAAGCTAGAGATAGACAGACGGAGAGAGAGAGAAAGATAGAGTTAGAGAGACAGACGGAGAGAGAGAGAGAGAGAGAGAGAGAGAGAGAGAGAGAGAGAGAGAGAAGAGAGAGATAGAGGGACAGAGACAAAGAGAGATAGAGAAAGATAGAGATCGAGAGCCAGACGGAGAGAGAGAGAGACAGAGAGAGAGATAGAGAGACAGAGAGACAGACAGACAGAGAGAGACAGAGAGAAAAAGAGAAAGAGAGAGAGACAGACAGAGAGAAAGAGAGACAGACAGAGACACACACAGAGAGAGAGAGAGAGAGAGAGAGAGAGAAAGAGAGAAAGTCAAAATTATGAGATAAAGTTTAAATTCCCAGTCACTAATCACTACTAGAATTAATCCATATATCAGTCACTCTGTGTTTTTTGTAGAACTAGTTAATATACAGTAACAATAACTGCGTCATGTCCAATAATCTACTATAACTACTGGGACTGAACAACAACACTTTAACTTTAAGGTCATTTTTCTCAGTTTGGTGTTTGTGCAGTTACTGACTTTTATACTTTATACGACAGTAATGTAATATGATTTAATTTAATGTATTGTAATCTAACATGATCTAATGTGATGTGATGTAATATATTATGTGTTGTAATCTAATATAATGTAATATAATACATTATAATGTGGTGTAATGTAATGTAAACTAATCTTTTGTAGTTTAACCTCAGCTTTTTTTTTATCTAAATAGTTATCTGTGTTTGGAATAGTTTCACATCCAGCAGATGTGTTTAGAGTTTAATATGAATAAAAAAACCTCTGTTCTTCAGCCGTTAAGGACTCCTGCCACATTTGGGATTTTACGTCCGAGTCAAACATTTCAAGAACAATCTCTATAAAAACAGACATTCTGTCATGTTTACAGGTGACCTGTGATGTCGATTTATGAGCAGACGTGTTCACATCCTCAGACCTTTATGGCCTCAGCTCACGCCACCTATCCACAAAACAAACAAAAATAACACAAACAAACACACACACACTCATGAGGACAAAGTTTGTAATCAAGTAGACATGGTAACACTTTACAATAAGGGTACATGAATCATGTTGGAATCATGTTGGAATCATGGTCTGATTCATGATGAATTAACATATGACTCATGTATGTACTAATGATTAATATATCATGAGTCATGAAAGGATTCCTGTTGGAATCATGATGACTCATGATGAGTCACTATTAATATATCATGAATTAACACTGCTGTTAATTCATGTTGTTAATATATCATGAATTGTTAATTCATGTTGTTAATATATCATGAATTAACACGGCTGTTAATTCATGTTGTTAATATATCATGAATTGTTAATTCATGTTGTTAATATATCATGAATTAACACGGCTGTTAATTCATGTTGTTAATATATCATGAATTGTTAATTCATGTTGTTAATATATCATGAATTAACATTGCTGTTAATTAATGCTGTTAATATATCATAACACTGCTGATAGCTATCAATCAAATTATATATGAATCAAACTTTAGTGAAGGGTGCATGAGTAATGATGAAGTAATATCTGTTTTATGGTGAATTAAAACTAGGACGGGGGCTTCCAACCTTCATATCCGTCACCTGCTGGCCGTGGTCTACTTACCCCTCTGCTGGACTCAGCCCCTGGCCTACTGTTTTCCACAAGTCATATTCATGATGAATTAACTTATTAATTAGCAAAATCTTTTGAGTCACTATATGAGTCATGATATATTAATGATTAACATATGATGAATTCATGTATGAACAAGCATATTCATGATGAATTAATGTATGAACAAGCATATTCATGATGAATTAATGTATTACTTAGCAAAATCTTTTGAGTCACTATAGGAGTCATGATATATTAATGATTAACATATCATGAATTAATGTATGAACAAGACATATTCCTACTGTGTTAATGCATACTCTGAAAATAATTCATGTCTGACTCATGATAGGTTGCCCCTTATTCTGCAGTCATGACATTATCATGATTACTACACCATGAGTTAATGTATGAACAAGCATATTCATGATGAGTTAATGTATGAACAAGCATATTCATGATGAATTAATGTATGAACAAACATATTCATGATGAATTAATGTATTACTTAGCAAAATCTTTTGAGTCACTATAGGAGTCATGATATATTAATGATTAACATATCATGAATTAATGTATGAACAAGACATATTTCTAGTGAGTTAATACATACTCTGAAAATAATTCATGTCTGACTCATGATAGGTTGCCCCTTATTCTGCAGTCATGACATTATCATGATTACTACACCATGAGTTAATGTATGAACAAGCATATTCATGATGAGTTAATGTATGAACAAGAGATATTCATGATGAATTAACATATTACTTAGCAAAATCTTTTGAGTCACCATATGAGTCATGGTATATTAATGATTAACATACCATTAATTAATGTATAAAGATGTGATATTCAGAATGTGTTAATATATACTTAGAGAAGAAATTATGATTAAAGTTTTCTTTGCCTCTTATTGTAAAGTCATGACATCACAATCATAACTATACTATTAACCAGTGTGTAATATACAATTACAATACAAATGATTTATATAAACCAAGTGAAATCACAGCATTGTGTATTTTCCGAATGTCATCAATACAACCAAAATACCAGATTGGGTACAACAACATTTTAATTACCAAAAATATCCAAAGGCAGATCACAGAGAGAGAGGGAGAGAGACAAAGAGAGAGAGAAACGAAAAGTCATTCTCCACAGTACACGGATGCATTGTCCTGCATGAAAAAAGTTAAAAAGTGCCCAAAAGTCAAGTCAAAATCTGCCTTGTTCAGAGAGACAACCAGAAGGAGGTTTTCCTGCCGCCTTCTCCGCAACCAGCCGTTTCTGGCGATCATGCACTCCTAATATGCCGAATACCCACTTTTTCTGTCGGCATGTTGCTGCAGCCCTTCCGCGGTGATACTGTAAAACACAAAAAGCAAAGATGGCAGACTCATGGTGAGGACAAGGGGGAGTTTGTTAAAAAAAAAAAGTTTGAGAACTACCACGTTAGTGTATGTGACCTTTTCTTTTTTGCAGCATATCATCAAAATAGTGTCCACCATGCCAAACAACGCCAAAGCGATCACATGGAACAAGCTCCAGCAGCACCTACTGTCCCATGCCCACACTAAACTAAATATGTGGATTAGAGATGGTCTCCACAGCCACCTTTTGCACCACAAGAACAAAACCTTCACTGACAGGACACTGTGTATAATAATAATAATAATAATAATAATAATAATAATAATAATAATAATAATAATAATAATAATAGACTTGTCTTTTTATGTCACCAATGCTGACCTCATTTAAAATAATATAAGTGCTTGTGAATTTTGCCTTTGAGTAGTAAACAAGTGCATGCAAAATTTTAGCTGTTTTGTAAAAATAATAATAAAAAAAGACAAAGTCTGGCCCTTGATTTCATCCCAGATTAAAATTTTGCCCCACTGTGAATTTCAGTTTGACACCCCTGCCCTATCCCACCAAAATACTGCCTCTGGTTCAGTTTCATCATGCAAATATTCCACTATTTTAGCCACCTTGGGTTCCATGAAAGGCACCATATAAAACTAAGTTATTATTTTCACATTGCTGTAAGAACAACAGTGTTTCAGGGAAATTGTCAGAGGTGGAAAAACTACTGAAAAAATATAGTTGAATAAAATTATCTTTACTTTGTTTAAATTCTACTCAGAGTAAAAGTACACATCTAAAAATATACAAAATTACTTTATTTAAAATATAACATGAGTACAGGTTACTTCATTAAAAGTTTCAACCTGCGCAGAGATCAACCACGCATCTATGAGGGGTCAGATAGTCAACAAATGACATGATACGTTCCATACATGATATCTAGCAAGTGGAGAACATCAGCCAAATGATATGTCTACAGCCGTTTTTTTACGTTCAGAACTAATAAATTATGAGAGATTACCGGCACAAATTACAAAGCGGGAGGGGGCGGGAGATGGGTCTGAAATACGGGAGAGTCCTGGGAAAAACGGGAATGTTAGCAGTTCAGTGTAAACATTTTTCAGTCCCATTGTACAGCCCACAACATGAGAATAAAGAAATTTAAACAACAATTAAAACTATTCAAACACACAAAATGCACGCAACACAAAGTGTTGAACGACGACTATCATCCCATTCCCTCGTCTACTTCCCTTGATCAGGGTAAAAATAATATAACGGCACGTTGTGCTTACATTGTGTCCCGTTGTTACACGGGGTGTTTAAAACAAACAATAAATTATCCGTTTGTGATGTGATGACTTACCACCACAAGCTTTCGCTAATTTTGACGTAGAATTCTTCTCGGAATCCTTCAATTTCAGAAAGGTTGCTAGCAAGACAAGGTCACGCAACTGACGTTCACTTCCGGGGTCAAAATGTTCCGCCCAAATATATTTTCCCCCACTATCAATATTGTACTCAGTAATGTGAGGGGTTTAAAATATAGCGTGTAAAATACTTGCATCAAAATGTAATTGAGTAAAAGTAAAAATTGCACATTTAACAAACCACTCTAAAAATTACAAGTTAAAACAACCGTGACCCCGGAAGTGAACGTCAGTTGCGTGACCTTGTCTTGCTAGCAACCTTTCTGAAGTTGAAGATATCATGGACGAGGATTCCGAGAAGAATTCTACGTCAAATTAGCGAAAGCATGTGGCGGTAAGTTAACACACGTGCCTTGTCCCTCACATTACAAACGGGTAATTTATTGTTTGTTTTAAACACCCCGCATAACAACCTTCCCATGTAAGCACAACGTGGTGCCGTCATATTATTTTTACTCTGATCAAGGGAAGTAGACAAGGGAATGGGATGATAGTCGTAGTTCAAAAGAATGTATTTTAAACAGTTGGACCCAATGTGGACATTTTTAATTTTAGGATCCTGTGGGCACTTTGTGTTGCGTGCATTTTGTGTTTTTGAATAGTTTTAATTGCCGTTTAAATTTATTTATTCTCATGTTATGGGCTGTACAATGGGACTGAAAAATGTTTACACTGAACTGCTAACATTCCCGTTTTTCCCAGGACTCTCCCGTATTTCAGACCCATCTCCCGCCCCCTCCCGCTTTGTAATTTGTGCCGGTAATCTCTCATAATTTATTAGTTCTGAACGTAAAAAAACGGCTGTAGACATATCATTTGGCTGATGTTCTCCACTTGCTAGATATCATGTATGGAACGTATCATGTCATTTGTTGACTATCTGACCCCTCATAGATGCGTGGTTGATCTCTGCGCAGGTTGAAACTTTTAATGAAGTAACCTGTACTCAAGTTATATTTTAAATAAAGTAATTTTGTATATTTTTAGATGTGTACTTTTACTCTGAGTAGAATTTAAACAAAGTAAAGATAATTTTATTCAACTATATTTTTTCAGTAGTTTTTCCACCTCTGACAATTTCCCCGAAACACTGTTGTTCTTACAGCAATGTGAAAATAATAACTTAGTTTTATATGGTGCCTTTCATGGAACCCAAGGTGGCTAAAATAGTGGAATATTTGCATGATGAAACTGAACCAGAGGCAGTATTTTGGTGGGATAGGGCAGGGGTGTCAAACTGAAATTCACAGTGGGGCAAAATTTTAATCTGGGATGAAATCAAGGGCCAGACTTTGTCTTTTTTTATTATTATTTTTACAAAACAGCTAAAATTTTGCATGCACTTGTTTACTACTCAAAGGCAAAATTCACAAGCACTTATATTATTTTAAATGAGGTCAGCATTGGTGACATAAAAAGACAAGTCTATTATTATTATTATTATTATTATTATTATTATTATTATTATACACAGTGTCCTGTCAGTGAAGGTTTTGTTCTTGTGGTGCAAAAGGTGGCTGTGGAGACCATCTCTAATCCACATATTTAGTTTAGTGTGGGCATGGGACAGTAGGTGCTGCTGGAGCTTGTTCCATGTGATCGCTTTGGCGTTGTTTGGCATGGTGGACACTATTTTGATGATATGCTGCAAAAAAGAAAAGGTCACATACACTAACGTGGTAGTTCTCAAACTTTTTTTTTTTAACAAACTCCCCCTTGTCCTCACCATGAGTCTGCCATCTTTGCTTTTTGTGTTTTACAGTATCACCGCGGAAGGGCTGCAGCAACATGCCGACAGAAAAAGTGGGTATTCGGCATATTAGGAGTGCATGATCGCCAGAAACGGCTGGTTGCGGAGAAGGCGGCAGGAAAACCTCCTTCTGGTTGTCTCTCTGAACAAGGCAGATTTTGACTTGACTTTTGGGCACTTTTTAACTTTTTTCATGCAGGACAATGCATCCGTGTACTGTGGAGAATGACTTTTCGTTTCTCTCTCTCTTTGTCTCTCTCCCTCTCTCTCTGTGATCTGCCTTTGGATATTTTTGGTAATTAAAATGTTGTTGTACCCAATCTGGTATTTTGGTTGTATTGATGACATTCGGAAAATACACAATGCTGTGATTTCACTTGGTTTATATAAATCATTTGTATTGTAATTGTATATTACACACTGGTTAATAGTATAGTTATGATTGTGATGTCATGACTTTACAATAAGAGGCAAAGAAAACTTTAATCATAATTTCTTCTCTAAGTATATATTAACACATTCTGAATATCACATCTTTATACATTAATTAATGGTATGTTAATCATTAATATACCATGACTCATATGGTGACTCAAAAGATTTTGCTAAGTAATATGTTAATTCATCATGAATATCTCTTGTTCATACATTAACTCATCATGAATATGCTTGTTCATACATTAACTCATCATGAATATGCTTGTTCATACATTAACTCATGGTGTAGTAATCATGATAATGTCATGACTGCAGAATAAGGGGCAACCTATCATGAGTCAGACATGAATTATTTTCAGAGTATGTATTAACTCACTAGAAATATGTCTTGTTCATACATTAATTCATGATATGTTAATCATTAATATATCATGACTCCTATAGTGACTCAAAAGATTTTGCTAAGTAATACATTAATTCATCATGAATATGTTTGTTCATACATTAATTCATCATGAATATGCTTGTTCATACATTAACTCATCATGAATATGCTTGTTCATACATTAACTCATCATGAATATGCTTGTTCATACATTAACTCATGGTGTAGTAATCATGATAATGTCATGACTGCAGAATAAGGGGCAACCTATCATGAGTCAGACATGAATTATTTTCAGAGTATGCATTAACACAGTAGGAATATGTCTTGTTCATACATTAATTCATGATATGTTAATCATTAATATATCATGACTCCTATAGTGACTCAAAAGATTTTGCTAAGTAATACATTAATTCATCATGAATATGCTTGTTCATACATTAATTCATCATGAATATGCTTGTTCATACATGAATTCATCATATGTTAATCATTAATATATCATGACTCATATAGTGACTCAAAAGATTTTGCTAATTAATAAGTTAATTCATCATGAATATGACTTGTGGAAAACAGTAGGCCAGGGGCTGAGTCCAGCAGAGGGGTAAGCAGACCACGGCCAGCAGGTGACGGATATGAAGGTTGGAAGCCCCCGTCCTAGTTTTAATTCACCATAAAACAGATATTACTTCATCATTACTCATGCACCCTTCACTAAAGTTTGATTCATATATAATTTGATTGATAGCTATCAGCAGTGTTATGATATATTAACAGCATTAATTAACAGCAATGTTAATTCATGATATATTAACAACATGAATTAACAATTCATGATATATTAACAACATGAATTAACAGCCGTGTTAATTCATGATATATTAACAACATGAATTAACAATTCATGATATATTAACAACATGAATTAACAGCAGTGTTAATTCATGATATATTAACAACATGAATTAACAATTCATGATATATTAACAACATGAATTAACAGCAGTGTTAATTCATGATATATTAATAGTGACTCATCATGAGTCATCATGATTCCAACAGGAATCCTTTCATGACTCATGATATATTAATCATTAGTACATACATGAGTCATATGTTAATTCATCATGAATCAGACCATGATTCCAACATGATTCCAACATGATTCATGTACCCTTATTGTAAAGTGTTACCGTAGACATTAGGTAGTAAAGTGTAAGCATATTTTTTAATTAAAAAATCAAATAAATGAATAAAAAACTATTAACAAAATAAAATATATGTATAAAAAATTTTACAACACATCTTAAAAAAAATTATGATAAAAGGGTGAAATTTAAATAAAAGAAATACAAAAAATGAATGCATACATTAAAAATACTAATTAAAAATTAAAATAAATTTAAAAAATACAATCAAAATTATCTTTTTTTTTTACATTTTAAAGATAAATAATATATATATATATATATATATATATATATATATATATATATATATATATATATATATATATATATATATATATATATATATTTTTTTTTTTTTTTATTTATTTATTTATTTTTTTAACTAAACACTTCTTTAAACATTCAATCTGTTAATGTCCCCATAAAGATAGAAATACAAGCGCACACACACACACACACACACAATGCACAGTGTGATGTGGAGCCTTGATCCATTTAGTCTTGATCCTCCTGGTACAGTTTTGGGCAGTGAGCTCAGGTCAGATTTCCCACAATGACATCATTCTGACCACATACACGCTCTCACATCCATTTCCTTGAGAAGCATGAGATCATTCGAACACTCACCGAGGCAGAGAAAAGTCAATATTCCACGTGTTTATGGGTGTGTATGTAAAACTGATGCTGTTACAGTAACTGCTGTCATGACCTCTGTTCAAATTAACTGAAATTATCTTTAATGTTTCTCTGATGAAAGTCTTGTTTAATTTGACGCAAACAAAAGAAAACCATGTGACCGTGCTAATGTAGTCACAGACAGAGGTGGAAAAAGTACTGACGATCTGTACTGAAGTAGAAGTACAAATACTGGTGTGTGAAAAAATACTATGGTAAAAGTAGAAGTACTGATTCAACTCCTTTACTGAAGTAAAAGTTAAAAAAAAGTACAACTTCTCGATTGTAATAAAGTACAAAAGTAAAAAGTAAAACTTTTTTTTTTTCCATGAATACAATAATACTTATTTAAGCAGGAAAATCTGAAAGGTTTCTAAAGTATCCAAATTAAAGACTTTAAAAGTGAGTTACTGTGTAAAAAATTGTGTTTGATCAGGTCACAGTTCCTCAGTTTTATGGGTATGGACAGAAAACTTAAAAAAAATGAAAAAAAGTCACAATTGAGATAAAAAGTCATCATGAGATTTAAAAAATATAAAAATATGAGATTAAAAAATGCATAATTTTAAGATAAAATGTTAAAATTGTCAGATAAAAAGTCAAAATTATGAGAAAAAAGTCAAAATTGTGAGATAATAATCATATAACTATAATATATAAAGTCACAGTTTCTTTCCTCCAATGATTTTCTATAAGAAGTGACTGAATTTGAGAATGTAAAGAGTATAAAGTACAGATATTTACATAAACATGTAAGGAGTAAACGTAATAATTTGCCAGAAAAATTAATATTCAAGTAAAGTACAGATACTTAAAAACTCTACCTAAATGCAGTAATGAAGTACTTGTACTTTACACCTGTGGTCATAGGTATATTGAGTGTGTACTGCTGAATATTTTATAGAATCAGTGAAAATAAACCAAATAACTAATGTTGAGTTTTTATTTTTTCCTCCTTCCTGCTCCTGTTTTGGTCATGGAATGTGTATGAGTTTGTATTGCAGTGTATTAACTATTCCTGGAATTTTTTGATGGAAATTATGCACGAAATGAGCTGATAAATAAACTCATAAATCTGAATGAGAATGTATGAAGGTGACAGGCGCAAATACTCAGGAGACGCAAGTACTGTACATATATTCAAGAAAAGAAAATGTTGTTTTTGGTCAACCTTTGCTCATGATTTCACCTAATACGGTAAAAATATACAGAATAAACACCAGGATGGGACGCTGTTTTCAGGAATATTATGTGTTTATGAATAATATTGTGGATAAAATGTACATAAAGTGTTGTGTGACCAGAGGCGTTCAAAGTACTGACATTCTGTACTTAAGTAGAAGTACAGATACGTGTGAAAAAATACTCTGGTAAAAGTAGAAGTACTGATTCAACTCGGTTAGTTAAATAAGAGTATAAAAGTAAAACTTCTCAATTGTAATAAAGTACAAAAGTAAAATTGGGTTTTGGGTTGCTTTAATACATTCTGAAAACAAAATAAGAAAAGTTTCAAAAATATGTCAAATAAAGCCTTGAAAAGTGAGTTACTGTTTAGATAATGTGTTTGATCCATTCACAGTTACTCAGTTTTGTGGATATTGCCAGAAAATTTAGGAAAAATGGGGGAAGAAAAGTCACAATTGAGATAAAAAAAGTAATGAGATTTAAATAAAAAAAAGTTATAAATATGACATGAAAATGAATAATTTTAAGATAAAAAGTCAAAATGATGAGATAATAGTCATAACTATAATATATTGTCACAGTTCCTTTCTCTCTGAAACAAAACTTAAAAAGCCAAATTGGGTCTATAGATAGTCAGTGACCCAGGATAGACCTCATTACAATTTGGGAAGAATAAGTCAAAGTTCACATTTTTAAATATTTAAATATTTTCCCTCTATTTACTTATAATGGTGGGATAAATTTAAAATATCTGAAGGAGGAAAAACTATTGGTTGAATTCATTTCAAATTTTCCACAACGGATGTGTGTATATTTAGGGAAACAAAGGTCAAAGTTCAATTTTTTTTTTAATGAAGCTTTAATATTTTATCTTCTCCCATTTACTTATAATGGGTGAAATTTCAAATGTCTATAAAAACATACATTTTGTTTTAATTTACTTCAGACTTGTCACATATATAGAGGCTGTTGATATGCTGACATCAGCTGGTGGTGTAATCAGTGTGTGTGTGTGTGTGTGTGTGTGTGTGTGTGTCATATCATGATATAACTCAATGAATACTTGAGATATCACCATGAAATTACATGTGCATATACACATACACAACAGTTAATGTGCATCAGATGCAATGGTCCATTTGAGTAAAGGTCAAAGGTCAAGGTCACAATTAATTAAAAGGTCAAAATCACATTATCAGTTATAACTCAAGAACAGAGGGTCACAGAACTTTCAGATTGGTACCAAATGGTGTGGAATGAAGATTTCTACAATTCTTATAATTGGTGTTATCACCTAAGACCAATAGTTTTTGAGATCTCTGGAGGTCAAAGGTGACATGATGAAAAATGTACTTCGGTAACACTGTTTGTGTGTGTCAAACATAGACATATCACGCTATAACTTAATTAATACTGGATATATTATCATAATATTACATGCACTGATGCATATATCCATACAACGCAATTATCAATATTGCAAAAGGTCAAAGGTCAAAGTCATATTTAGCAGAAAGGTCAAAATCACATTATTGGCTGTAATTCAAGAACAGGTTGTCATAGGTGAGATTAGGTATTCTCTAAATACTTGTTTTGATTGACGCATTGATGATTTGATGAACTGTCTTGGAATGTTTTAAAGAGCAAAACCAGTCCAGTTAACCCTTAAAGACCAAGTACTACTTTGGTGGCAGTTCTCAATCACTATTGATTGTAATATTATTATCTGTAAGTTACTGATCATGTAGATGTTCAGACTAAAGTTAACTGTCATATAAGAAACAGAGACAAAATTAAGAATATGTGACTTTTTCAAATAAATGTATCATTAACTGAACATAAAACAAGTGTGAACATCCACTGTCATTGATCCAACTTTATGGATTTTACTGGTGGATAAATATTGTAGTGTTTCCAAGGTAACTATGGAGCCTGTGTATCAATGAAAGATGACAAGCTAATTATTTGCCTGAATGTTTTTGGAGAACACATGTTATATTGGTAGATAATTTTGTTCTCTAGGGGTTATTTGGGTTTTTACGGTTTAGTTCAGTTTAGTCATTTTATTTTGAATATGTCAAGCACAACAACATTTGATCTGTATGATCCAATAATTGATAAAATAAGACAAAGACAATAGAATAAATAAAAAAGAAGGCAAGTAACATATTCAAAAGGGAGTGGGAAGACGTAAAAAAAAAAAGTATAATCTCCTGCCCCTCGGTTTAAATTAGAAAAAAAGAAAACAAAAGGATGACAAATAATTCAGTGTTCTGGTTCTGATTATTTTCTTTAAAATATCACGTAAAGATGCTTGAACAGATGAAAGATACGAAGGATGAAGGAGCGACTAAACAAAAAGGTGCTGAGTGAGGTCATTAGTAGAAAGAAAAAGATGGAGGAGGCCTTTTAGAGGAGTGTAAATAAAAGCTCAGAGAAGAATGAGGAGTAAGGGAGGGATGTGGTGGTGTATGGAGCGAGACAGGAAAAGGAGGGAGTAGCATCTCCATCTATTACGATCGCTATCAGCTGTCAGCGAGGCCCTGCGTGGATGTGTACGCATGTGCCCGTGTGTGAACGCTGCTGATTCTGAGGACGGGTGGAGACAGCGGCGTTCGGGAGTATGGGTGTCTCCAACTCAGGAGTCCAACAATGATTTCATGGTGTTGGAGAATGAGGAGGTGGTGGAGGAAGAGGAGGAAGGAGGAAGAGGAGGAAGAGGATGAAGAGGAGGAAGAGGAGGAAGAGGAGGAAGAGGAGGAAGAGGAGGAAGAGGAGGAAGAGGAGGAAGAGGAGGTGGGGGTAGTAGGCCAGCTCCCCTCCCATCTCGGTCCATGTTGTCTAAACAACGAGATGAACCTCAGAACAACCAGGACTCAACTGTGGAGATCTGAGGTGTAGGGGGCGTGGCTAAAGGGGGCGGGGCTTATGGGGAGCAGGAGTGGAATCTTCTGAGCTGCTCTAATGAAACAACAAACATAAACAAGTATTCAGAGAATGCCAAACCTCACCTGTTCTTGAATTAGAAATCATGTGATTTTGATCTTTCTGCTAAATGCGACTTTGACCTTTGACAATATTGATAAATTTCGTTATATGTATATATATATATATATATATATATATATATATATATATATATATATATATATATATATATATGCGCCAGTGCGTGTAATATTCTGATAATATATCCAGTATTGATTAAGTTATAGCGTGATATGTCTATGTTTGACATACAGTGATACAGAGGTACATTTTGCAACATGTAACCTTTGACCTCCAGAGATCTCAAAAACTATTGGTCGTAGGTGATAACACCAAATGTAAGAATTGTAGAAATCTTCATTCTGCATCGTTTGGTACCAATATGAAAGTTCTGTGTCCCTCTGTTCTTGAGTTATAGCTGATCAAGTGATTTTGACCTTTTAGTTAATTGTGACCTTGACCTTTGAACTTTACTCAAATGGATCATTGTTTCTGATGCACATTAATTATATGTATATGCACATATCATTTCATGGTGACACACACACACACTGTAATCTCTCCAAACGAATGTTGGGCGGAGACAACAATGTTTGGGAGTACGAGCGTCTCCAACTTATGAGTCCAAGAATGTTTTCATGATGTTGGAGGAGGAAGGAAAAAGGGGGGGGGCAGTAGGGCAGCTCCCATCCCATGCCACCCCACCCTTGCACCTTTGTCCATACATTCTACACAGCGAGATGTGATGCAGAACAACCAGAAAAGTCAGCTGTAGAGATCTGAGCTATAGGGGGAGGGGTTCAGGGGGGCGGGGCTTATGGGGGAGGCCAGAGTGGAAGCTTCTGAGCCGCTCTAATCAAACAATAAAGCAAAGGGTGGGTGGAGACGGTAGCATTTGGGAGTAGAAGCGTCTATACATGATGCATCCAAAAGTGTCTTCAGGGTGTTGGAGGAAGAGGAGGGTGGGGGTGGGGGTGGGGGGTTACTATCCCATCCCATCTCACCCTCCCGCTCATGCTTGTGCATTCTACACACCGAGAGGCAACGCAGGACAACCAGAAGAACTGCGGAGATGTGAGGGGTAGAGGGCGGGGCTTAGAATGGAAGCTTCTTATCAAACATCATAACCTTATCCCCCCCCCCCACCAAAAGCACCCACCCTCCAGCCAGTCCTTCGATGCAGCATCTGGACTCCATCACCGGTGGCACAAACTGGAACCACGGTCGGATCTGAGTACGGCTTTAATCTCAGGCCTAACAGGTCCGATTAAATTCCTAAAACCTAATGAATCTGAGCGAGGATGACAAGAAACGCCGTCTAAATAAACACATCGTACCTTCTAAATCTCTTCCTTCCAAACAAATGGGTGAAAAATGCGACGCCCCCTGACCTTTATGGATGCAACAAGTGAGCCTCTTTAATATATTTGTAATCTGGGGAACCTTCAACTCCCACATCATAAAACACTGTTGTGTAAGTGTTCCTGACTCAGCAGCAGCAGCAGCAGCAGCAGCAGCAGCAGCAGCAGCAGCAGCAGCAGCAGCAGCAGCAGCAGCAGCAGCAGCAGCAGCAGCAGCAGCAGCAGCAGCAGCAGCAGCAGCAGCAGCAGCAGCAGCAGCAGCAGCAGCAGCAGCAGCAGCAGCAGCAGCAGCAGCAGCAGCTGCTCATGGGAGCAGAGGTGGGAGTAATGAAGTCAAACTACTTTGTTACTTTATACTCTTTACATTCTCACAATAGACTTGTTACTTTTTATATTTATATATATATTTATATATACTTTATATATTATAATGATGGATTTTATTTAAACTCATTTTCTCATAGTAATGCATTTCTTATCTCATATTTTTATAGTTTTTATCTCACAATTTTTACTTTATTTAATCTCATAATAATGGATGTTTATTTATCTCATATTTATGAATATTTCACAATGATGACTTTTGTTCCTAATTTTTCATAAATTTCATTCCTGTACCCACTAAAAGAAGTACTGTGACCTGATGAAACACCTTTTCCTCATAGTAACTTACTTTTAAAAGCTTTATTTTTAGATACTTGGAAACTTGAGTACTTTTACCACCTCTGCCTGAGAGCCATACACTATATATATATATATATATATATATATATATATATATATATATATATATATTAAAAAAAAACAATGTCAACTGACAAGACACAAACAGCATTTTAACCCCAACAAAACAAAGGCTAACGTTATCAAAGAGTTTTATGTTAAGTTTAACTGAACATCATCAGTAGGTGAACATATGTCTGTGTTTTGTCTGGACCCATGGCTCTAAAACTGGACTGTCCACCCGTCTGTTAGTCCTCACATTTTATAATAAATGCAAAAAGTTTCAATCAGTGGCCGTCAAGACACACACCACACTGTCCAAATCATATTTTGAAAAAAACGAGCGAGTTGTCTGCGCTGCTGCTCATATCACTCACATTAGCTCGCCTCTTCAAATGGCCATGCTGGTTTCTTTTTCATCTAAGGTGAAGTATTTACACACATGTGATGTGTGTCTGTCACTGTCTTTGGTTTTGTCAGACCCACCACAACAGTCTTTTCAGAAGCCATGTATGGGTGAGGTCTGACTGTGTTTACGCACAGAGAGAGAGAGAGACAGAAAGAGAGAGAGAGAGAGAGAGAGAGAGAGAGAGAGAGAGAGAGAGAGAGAGAGACAGAGACAGAGAGAGACAGAGAGAGAGAGAGAGAGAGAGAGAGAGAGAGAGACAGAGAGAGACAGAGACAGAGAGAAAGAGACACAGAGAGAGAGAGACAGAGACAGAGAGAGAGAGAGAGACAGAAAGAGAGACAGAGACACAGAGAGAAAGAGAGAGAGAGAGGGAGAGAGAACGAGCAAGAATAACATGCGTTTGTCAACTCATCCAAGTCGAAGTGATGATTTTGTCGATCACGTCGATATATATATATATATATATATATATATATATATATATATATATATATATATATATATATATAATTTGCATTAGGCAGCATTTCTGTACATATATTTTTAATGAAAAGCTGTTTTACTTGTCCCCTATAAAGTAAAAAAAGGAACAAACCCAGAACTAAACATGGGTAAAATCAGCTTTTTGTGTATAGATACTGTCTTACAATTTAGGAAAATGACATAACCAAAGTATGTCCAAAACTACACAGGAGGACTACCTAAAACTAAAAACCAGTGAAAATGTCCGTTATTTTGCAACACAAATACACAGCTTGCTTGTCACAGACTGGGCTTGGTCTCAGCCTCCGTTCCATAAAACAGATGTGTCTTTCTCCTGACGGAAATTTTTGGAAGTATGACTAAGCGCTTTTTTTTTTTTTTCCCTGTTCCCTCAAAAAATCAGACAGAGCTGACGTGAGAAGCGCTCGTGGTCCCTCCGTTACCAGCATGTGTCTCATATTTGGAATATAAGCGCCACATTTAAGTCCTTTCTACAAGTGGGCACGGACAAAGGGCACTGACCCCGTCCCTCAGCGTCCAGATGTGACGGGGGTATTATAGGCCCGGAGAGGCAGACAAAACTCATTAAGCAGGAGACTGGAAGAGGAGGAGGAGGGGGAGGGGGGGTGTAAGGTTTT
Organism: Siphamia tubifer; assembly: GCA_020466265.1. Taxonomy (NCBI): domain Eukaryota; kingdom Metazoa; phylum Chordata; class Actinopteri; order Kurtiformes; family Apogonidae; genus Siphamia; species Siphamia tubifer. The sequence continues at coordinate 4,862,379 of CM035789.1, read as the reverse complement.
ACAGGATACATGGGGCTTGTGAGTTTAGCGAGCAGACACGAGGAGATTTAAAATAAAAGCACATAATGAATCCTGAAAGTTTGTTGGTAACACTTTATAATATCTACACACATTCTACTGTGTATTAACCACATGTTACCCGTGTGTAAATGGTTTGTTCATGATGTATTAACCATTTGTTAATTGTTGTTAATGTTTATTAATGTATTGGAGATCATTATGAAAGAATGAGGGCTGGGATTTTAGAGGTCTACACTTCCATCCAATATGGCCGACTTCCTGTTGGGTTTAGGGTGGGCACATGGTGTAATTTTTTACTTGTCCTACCATAGGCTATGTTTGTACTAAGTTTCATGTTTGTGTGTTTTGATTTTTTAGGGGGCGTGGCTGAGTTTTTTTGCAATATTTTTTCTCTGTGACTTAAAATAATGACATTTTTCACTGGTCTTGACTTTTGAAGCAAATAAAAATTACTTCTTTTTAACTTTGAATGGGTGAAATTTGCATCTAAATGCCAGAAATACTATTACTACTCTTGCTTCTACTACTACTACTAATAATAATCATAATAATAATAATAGTCATAATAATTATAGGCCCTTGCTGGCATGTGTCCCTGGGCTCAGGCCTAAAAAAGTATGGTGATGGACAGAACCATGGTGATATGGAACACCCTGCTGGGACGAATTATCCAAAAAACCCAAACAAATATAGATTTAAGATATAGAATATAGATGAACAGAAACAAATAAATATTCACAAACGACAAGTAACAAGAAACAATGCCACCCCCCCTCCAAAAAAAAAACAACCAAACAACCAACCAAAATGAAGTTTAAAAAAGGAATAAATGACTAATGTTGTAATTTAGTTTGGCCTTTTTCTTTTTTCTAAATCGACACATGTACATCAGTTCCATGAACAAAAAACTTGAATTATTCTGAATTTTTAAACTAAACCATCCACTCTGAACGTGTCAGCGCTGACGCATCAGGGGTTAAAGGGTTAATTGTTGTACTACAGTGTAAAGGTGACAGTGTTGGGTGTGGACTCCAGGAAGAATAATGATCTAATGGAGATCCACATAAATTAAATTAAATAAAAGTCCTGGTCTGGAATAGAGCCGTAGTTTTGTCCCCGATCACTAAAGGCTGTTACTTAAAAATAGACCCAGCCCCTCTCCTGTCCTCTAACCCTACTACCCCCCCAGCTCTTACCCCCAACTCCAGTTCCAGACTCATCAAAAAGGGGAAGGGGGAGAGAGTTGGAGAAAGGAGGAGGCCTGTTCGGAGATGGAGGGTGGGGTGGGGTGGGGGGGCAGTTAAGTGGTAAAGCTTGATATCCCACCAAAGATGGGTAAATGCCAAGGGGCGGTGCACTGCTTGGTCTGACAACATATGTGTAATAGAGGGTGGGGCGCCCACTTTAAGCCCATCATGTACCGGGTGTTCTCTCCTCTCTCATCCATATGACCCTCTTAAATATAGAGCCTCTCTCTATTAATACCCTCACGCAAACCAGCCCTGCCCTACAGCTCCCTCAGGCCTCTGCCACACCCCCACCACCCTACCACCCTACCACCCTCCCCACTGCCACTGATGAATACTGCTGGTCAGGGCAGAAAGAAAAGACGTGTCCCGCAAAGCGTCGATGACGAGTTAAAACACGGACGGAAAAGAGAAAGTCACTTTAAGAAGCTGTCAGAGTGAGATGTAGAGGATAAACTTTCAGATGAATGTGTAGGGGTGTACGTTACAGCTTTCAGCGTCTCCATCCCCTTCCCCCCCCTCCCTCTTTTCCTCCCTCTCTCCCTCCGTCAGCCCGTATGAGCTCTGTTTTGGGATCATTCCAAAGGATATTCCTTCCCTTCTCTTTGTCGGTGCCAAGAATTTACAGACACGAGGCAGCGGAGCTTGTACTATTACATCACATTTCTCCCTCGTGCTGAGAAATCAAACTTTTATCCTTGGGAGCTCAGAAAGAGGAGGGAGAAAAAAAAAAAAGAAAAAAAAAAAGGGAAAAAGAGGTGACAGTGTGAAAATGAGACAGAAAAAGTAGCGAGATGGAGGGAGGGTATGGAGTCGCCCGCTGGTTTCTTTGTTAAATTAACACCTTGAGCTAAAATGTTTGGCTTGGGTGATTCTCAGATTAGGGGGGGAACACATGGAGCAAAGCGCTGGGGAAGTGTTAGAAAGTTGAGACGGGTTCAGAATGAAGGAAAAACTGTTGATATTATTAGTATTAATTGATTCTCAAAGGGCCGACGTCAGCCTCCCAGCTTGGAAATCAGCAGTAAAGCAAACAAAGGGTGGGCACATGGAGGCAGAGGCAGACAGTGGACACAGTGTACTAACAGCAGGACCTGGAGAGTTGAGAATACACTTACTTGCAAGTGTGAAGGCACAGAAAGGTCCGGCCAGGGCCAGCAGGAGCAGCAGCTGAAACTTCATTGTGTTGAAAAGTCTTTCTTGTCCAAGTCACAACCTTTAGGGATTCCTTCAGGGCAAAGAGCACGACACCAGAAACCCCTGCACACGCCAGACACACAAACACACACACACTTGTGCACACACACACACGCACACACTGACCGGCCCAAAAAAGGTCAGGAATAAAAATAAAAATGTAAAAATGAAGATCCTTTGAGTGAAGACAATGAAAAAAAAAAGCCCCGGGAATGGAGTTGTAAAAGCTGGAGGAAAAAAAGACACACACACCAAAAATTTTAAATAAAAACACGTCTGGTTTGGTGGAGGGATGAAAGTGGAGAAAACAGGAGGGTAAAAGAAAAAGAGTGGAGTTCTGGTCAGTTTGAAGAAGTGGATCTGGTCCACAGCAGGAGAGAGAAAGGAGTATGTATGAGTGACTGAGCAGAGAGTGAAGGAGGGGAAGCTGGAGCTGGTGGTGGTGGGCTGGGCGGGATGAGGAGCAATAGGCAGGTTGGTTTGGGAGGGAGGGGGGAGGGGGGGGGGGGTCTGGATTGGGGCAGCAACTTGGTTCCAGTCGTTGCGGTCCAGCCCAGTGTAGGACGTGCTCTGCTGTCGGTTCAAGCCTGTATCATCAGCACACGCTCTGAAATCAACATAAACACCAGTGCTATCAATAAGATAAGTGGTTTATAGTAAAAAAAAAATAAATAAAAATAATAATAATAATAAAGAAGAAGAAGAAGAAGCCTACGTACACAATGTTAAATTAAAAACATGCCGTTTGTGAATGAATGGAGACGGACATAAACAGAGCTTTGAGCGAAATCACAGTTAGAGCATCAACATCTGCAGCAGTAGACACGCTTCACTAAATGTCCACACGTTAACAAGAGAATAAATTAATAAATAAATTTAAAAACATTTATTGTATGGAGTGAATTATAAAGCCTTGTGCTCCAGTGGAGAAAAGTGAGTGTTGATGAAAAGGTAGAGGGAGAAAGTGTTTTAAGCAGGTTCTGGCTGATGAAAAAGAGCTGGAAATTCAGTTAGAACATTGTGTGACTTTCACACAGGCAGGCATGGGTGGTCTGAGCAGTTTACACTGAGAACAGCAGGACAAACACTGGCTTTACTGGCACTAGGCTGACACCTGTTGGCAAACACATATACAAGGGTCAGGAGAGAGAGAGAGAGAGAGAGAGAGACAGAGAAAGGGAGAGAGAGAGGGAGGGAGAGAGAGAGGGGGGGGAGGAGGAGAGGAGGGATAGAGAGAGAGAGAGCGAGGGGGAGAGAGGGAGAGGGAGAGGAAGGATAGAGAGAGAGAGAGAGAGAGGGGGAGAGAGACAGAGAGGGAGAGGAGGGACAGAGGGAGAGAGAGAGAGAGAGAGAGAGAGAGGGAGAGGAGGGATAGAGGGATAGAGGGAGAGAGAGAGAGAGAGAGGGAGAGAGGAGGGATAGAGAGAGAGAGAGGGAGAGGAGGGATAGAGGGAGAGAGAGAGAGGGAGAGGAGGGATAGAGGGAGAGAGAGAAAGAGAGAGACAGAGAGAGAGAGAGAGAGAGAGAGAGAGAGAGAGGGAGGGAGAGGGAGAGAGAGAGCACTTTGAGTGGCCAAAAAAGTGCTATTTAAATGCAATCCATTATTATTATTATTATTATTATTATTATTATTATTATTATTATTATTATTATTATTATTATTATTATTATTATTATTATTATTATTATTGCCACCTAAGTTATTATTTTGTTCATTTGATTTATTTGACGTGTTAAGTTGATGACTGGGGGGGCAGATAATAAGCCGATTAAACGTTTGACCTCCCTTGCATCATTATAGTTAATTTATATTTATACTTATGTGTTTTTTCATGTGCAAAATAAGGTAAAGTGTAGTAATTTCTTTACTATGACTATGAGCTACCTTGAGATTTCTCAATGCATAGGCCATAAGTTTGAATTTTCTTTCTTTCTTTCTTTAAATATATAATTATTTATTAATGTATGTTTACATTTTTCCATTGACATGCATTTCTGAGGTAGTTTCAGTTTTTCATATGTATCTTCACTTGAATGTATTGAAAGGTTATTTACATTTCTCAACTGTTAATGGGCAGAAAGATTGAAATAAAAATCATAACAAGGGCATGAAGAAAAGAAACAAAAAAAAATCTGGAAACGCTGAACATTTGGAAGTGGCTACATAGCAATGACTATTCATTTGCATAAAATGAAACAAATTAAAACTATTTTTCCAATATTTCTTCAGTAAGTTGCTGTTTTTCTTCCTGGTATGAACCCAAAATACAAAGATTTGATTTATGATAATAATGTTAATAATAATAATAATGGATTGGATTTATATAGAGCTTTTTTTGCCACTCAAAGCACTTCACATAGTGACCCATTATTCATTCACTCTCACATGCGCCCTCTGGTGGTGGTAAACTACATATGTATCCACAGGTGTCCTGGGACAGACCGACAGAAGTGTGGCAGCCATTTTGCGCCTACACTCCCTCTGACCACCACCGAACACCAGTGTGAGTGACACTAGAGGCAGGAGGGTCCAGTGTTTTTGCCCAGGCAGACCCTCCAGGATTTCACGATGTTGCAATTTGCAACTTCAACGCAAATTCAGCGCAATGTTGCAATTTTAACCAATCAACGCCACTTTCCCGCAAAATGTGACCAATCATTTACGACGTTTTGAGCCGCTCCTTCTGCCTTTTCCTGTTTATCTTACAGTACAAAGTAACATGTGCGCAGCAGCAGCTCATAATTATCATCCAGGTAATGTTTTATTTGCTATATTTGAAAAGTTGTCTTAATATCTCAGTGTCTTTGTTCTGTTTTTTGACTGGCTGAGACATTTATATTATGTTTTATAACTTCATGTAGTGTTGTCAGGTTATATGAACTTTAACCTTTGAACCAATAGGTGCATTTGGAAAAAAAAAAAAAAATTTTGGTGCATTTTTGTAATCTTCATAATCGTTTATTTGCCATCTCTGTAAAAGATAGTGTTGGGGAACATATCAAAATGACTTTGAATTAATTTTCCAGTAACTAAATATTTGAAATATTACTTAATTTTAATTAAAAAAAGGGAAAATCACAACTATTCATTACAACGTTCATTTCAAAAGCACAACCTTCAGAAAAGCTCATGTAACATCAGACATTTTAGGATGAAACAATCTCAAAAAAGGCCAGAAAAATCCTGGAGGGGCTGCCCAAGGACACCACGGAACGACTAGGACAGAGCGGGATTCAAACCACCAACCCTTCAATTACTGGACGACATGCTCTACCGATTGAGCCATGGTTTCAAAGGATAAGAAATTAAAACATATTCTACAGGGTGTTACATATGTCTGGTTCCAAAAAATACATATTAGGCCTCAGGAATGAGAATAACTTTTTCTGAAAATAATTTTTCTATCTTAAAAAAAAAAAAAGCTGAAAACTCACATAATCTGCCCATCACAAGTCGTTTCTTTTCCATGTGGTTCTTTGTAAAATATCGGGTCAAAATCCTCACAGATTGTAACTTTGTGGTGAGTGGTGATTTTCCCTGCAGAGCGGAGGAGAGATGACACTTTCACCATTTGACTGGAATCTACACGCCCTGCTTTCACGAAAACACAGACAGAAAATAGGTGCCAAAGCCAGACGCTGTATTTATAAACATTAAATCGAAGGATCATAAAATAAGTCTAAAAACTTGGGAGAAAAACGGTGTCGTCTTGGAGTGATTTAGCAAAGTTCTCAAGATAATTCTGCTTCAAAAAAGTTTAAAAAAACAAACAAAACATAAATAAATAAGAGGAAACGTTCTATAAAGTAGTAGCAGTCGTAGTATATTCAGTTGTGAATTACTTTAAAAAAACCAAAAAAGCCAGTTGAGGTGGCTCGGGCACCTCATGAGGACGCCTCCTGGACACCTCCCTGGGGACGTGTCCATTCGGGAGGAGACCTCGGGGCCGACCCAGGAAACGCTGAAGGGATTATATCTTCTCGGCTGGCCTGGGAACGCCTCGGGATTCCCCTGGAGGAGCTGGCTGAGGTGAGGAAAGTCCGTGCTTCTTTGCTGGGGATGCTGCCCCGTGACCCGGATAAGTGGGAGACAATAACGTCAAACAAAAAAACACATATACAACATTTCCATTGTTCCATATACAATAGAACTGAAAGGGTTTAGGCTGAAGTAACATGTATTATTGTCTAACCTTATTTACATTTAACCCTTTAAACTTCTTCATTTCACCTACATTTCTTCATAAAGTCAATTGAATGATGTTCTTAAACCATTTTAATAACATACAGTTGGTGGTTGATTATATTATAAATGAAAATATTAAGATGAAAACTAGGATATTGGAGGCAGGTCCTGTTAAATTATACAATAGATAAAACATTTGTGGATATTTAGTTATGTTTTCAACTACATATGGACAATTATTTTTGGTTAGTTTTGGATGTTCTTGTTGGACTATGGTTCCTCTGTGGATAATTATGAGACATAAAAGTTCAGATCTGCTGTTTGAACAAACTGTGGATATTTTATCTGAAAATGTTTTATATTTTCAGCAGTGTGAGAATCTCTGTTGTCAAACTACATTAGGTCATGTGACATTTGGGACAGTTTTGGGTGGTTTGATTAACATTTTTTTCCAGCCTATATGTGGACCCTTGTATGTTTAAAGAGTTAATATATTTCCACAAGAAAACAGAGAAAAATGTCAATGTAATCACTGAGAAGATAATACATATTTAATTTTAATTCAGATAAATCATGTCCTTATCTCAACTACTAATACTGATCCTGGTATTCTGATCATGTCTAATTACACTGGTCTACAGGTAAAATGCTTCCGGAATAAAATTAATGAAATGTCACCACATGTTTGTTAGTGATAAATAAAACTCAAGTATTAAATGCTGTTTGGCTCAAGTTTCAAAATGTGAAATTCTTAGAATGAACCAGAGAATAGGTTTTAGTCCAAAGGAATATTAGTGTCAGATCTACTTCAAACACTATCTGCACATTATGATCCATTCACTTTACAGGTTCTTTCTAGTGGAATATTTACTAATCCATTGTATACATGTACATAAACCAGCATATATGTGGAATAAAACACCATCATATATATTAAAAATATTAACTAACCAGCACTAAAGTCATTTGTTTCTGATTCATATGATTAAAGTATGTAAGTTTTAGCAGATTTAATGTCTGAAGCAGATACTTCTTAAAAATAAAATATTGTTATATTGATCTGTGATCTTAATCTGATGCCAATTGTGTATTCTGTGCTTTGTAAAGTCAAAATTCCACCACAAATTACCTACCGTATGTCATTTAAACAGACATCCCGTGATAGTGGAAACCAACATGTCTGTCATTTGGTAGATTTGCAGTGTTTTTTTTTTCTTCCTTTTAGCCTAAAATGCAGTTCTTCATCTTTTCATGATCATCAGATATGACCCATTTGGACATTCAAAAGCTCCATAGTTACCATGGAAACACTGTCACCTTCTACAACATTGATTCACCAGTAAAACCCATGGAGTTGGATCTATGACAGTGGAGAGAGACTTTTTTTTTTAGGTTTAATTAATGATATATTTTACTGATAAGAGGACTTTTTCTTTTTTTGGAATGATAACCCTTATATGTAATGTCAGCATGATGATTAAAGTACATAATCAGTTAAATAAATATTAGAAAATACCTGGTTTTCACTTAAATACATAGAAAATAGAAAGGATAATATATGACAAACTATGGGTGAAAAATTGTGTATGGACGCTATGGACATGTCCATACCAATATTTGGATGTTTCTAAAAATGTCCATACCAACTTTTAAATGGGAAATTACATGACATTTGGGAAACAAAAGGTTAACCCCCAGTTCTTCCTCTGAAAGACAACATGTCAAAATTATGTCATCTCATAATTTTGACTTTATGTCATAATTTTGACCTTTTATCTAATAATTTTGACTTTTCACCTCATCATCTTGCTTTTATCTCATCATTTTCAGTGTTTCTCTCATGGTTTTGACTTTTTATCTCCAAATTTTGACCTTTCATCAAATAATTTTGACTTTTATCTAATAATCTTCACTTTTTTATCTCCTAATTTTTACTTTTTATCTCATAATTTTGACCTTTTATCTAATAATTTTGACTTTTTACCTCATAATTTAGCTTTTATCTCATCATTTTGAGTGTTTCTCTCATGATTTTGACTTTTTATCTCCAAATTTTGACTTTTTATCTCATAATTTTGACCTTTTATCTCAAATTTCGCTTCACTTAATGCGCCTTATAGTCCAGTGCACCCTATAGTGCAGAAAATATTGTAACGATAGAATGCAATATAGATGACGAATAAAAACAAGACGAAATGTAAAGAAATAAAAACATTGCTAAAATATCTTCTAGTTTTTGTTGACCAAAACAAAATGAGATGTTATTTCATCTCTTTCCATCATGTTCTTCTCCTTTATTTATTTATTTATTTACTTATTTTTTCAGTCTCTCGTGAGAAAGTCCTCAAATTATTTAATTATGTCCCCATCAATGTCAACATCATTATTACGCCCTTGTGACAAACATTGAAAAATCACACAAGAAAGGATCAAATAAAGAGAAAAATTAACCAATGAAGTCTTAAAGTAACACTGGGTCTTTATGGGTTAAGATCTGTAAAATTAGATTAACACAACACAAGTAAAAGATTAAATCACACTTATGACCTAAAATTCACATTATTGAGTCTTCCACTTCTTCCTCATCACCTACACAAACCGTGACACTCTGTTTATTTCTTTTCGCCGCCAATGAAATAACGACAGCAGATCCAAAGTTTAGCGCAGTAAAAATGGTCAATGACATTTTAATAAACACTGAAACAGACTTTAACTTTTGAACTGTCATACACAGATTATTTATGACACACAGAAACGCTAACGCCATTTTTTCTCCCCATCACTTATTTACAATATACTGAAGGTATGTACATAATGCGTCTCCTGAAGGACAAATAACAAAATACTTTTCTCTCTATTTGCATTTTTCTTTTTCTCTTTTTGTTTTTTATATCAGTCTTTGTTTTTCGAGGGCAAACAGAGGAGTACATACTAGTATTTACATGGACAACAACACACAAACATATAAGATATATATGCTGGTCACTGTAATACAGCATTTAATGGCGATATTAATGAGTATTTTCTTTTTTTTTTCTACAATGAGACTTTGTTTTGACCATCCTAAACAATCGAAGAGTCTCTCCAAACCAAAGAGCACTTTATAAATGTCATATTTCACTGTGAAGCCACTTAATACAAACAAAGTATTTGTTTTTCATTAATCTTTTTTTTTTGAGCTGTGTGCTAAATGAAACCAGAGAGGACTATACACACTTGTACACACAGATAAAAGTAAACATCACAGTTAAAATGAAAAAAAGAAGAAACATTTTATTTATTCTTTGCTTCCTTTGCAGATCTATTCAGCGTAACATCCTCAGAAACAAAGAATAAAAAGTCCCACCCTTTAATTTCTTTTATTCACTACAACACTTGCGTTTGTGCAAAAACTGCTTTTCTTCTCCTAAGTAAGGAAACTTAAAGCCAAGAATCAAGCTCCGCCTCCTCCTTATTGTTATATCGCAGACGTACTTTCCCAAAAATGATGATTAAAAACCTCAGAAAACTATGCGTCGCTCCAAGTCTAGCTGTGGGTAGTTCACATATCATGTTTTTTGTTTTAATTAGTGGCTGTTGCATGAGTTACTGAAAAGCTTATTCCATAGTACAGTGGTACCTCTACTTATGAAAGACCCAGCTAACCAATAATCCAAGTCACGAAAAACCTTTACCTCAATTTTTCGTCCGAATACGAAAGAAAACTATTTACGAAAGGAAACTGAAACCCCGAGACATAAAAACTATGTACATTACTGTACGTACTGTACGTAAATACGTAATGTACATAAATACTACATCATGTACGTACTGTACGTAGCATCCCATTGGCTATGAGGGAGCTACCCATGATGCTTTGCATGAGCCTTTGACCCTCATTCATCACAGAGTTCTAACCATACACACATAAAGGAGTAAAGGACAGAGCCACCGCTGCCCCGTGAGTCCCCCCGAGCGTGCCCACCGAAACCCCACCACAGCACGCACCCACCACGAGCCCAAAGAAAGTGACTCCCAGTGTGAATGAAAAGAAGAAATGAGCTGTGCCACCAACAGAAGTGAAAAAGGAGACGATAAAAAAAAGGAGGAAGTAACCATCACTCCACCAGCATGAGCAGAAAACACACCAGCAAACCCGTGGAAAAAAAAAAAACAGAAAAAAAGTCCAAGAGCTATGCCATCGCACACGCCTAATCTGGGGGATTTAACCCACCCAGGAGGGTCTATTCCTGGGCAAAGTATCAGGGCCCCACGCACCCCAGGAAGACCACGAAAAGTCATCAAAGTCAATCGTTCCTGGATCTACACCCCACCAAATGTCCGTCAACAAACACCACTGGAGGTGAAAGTGACAATTAAAACACGATGGTATGAAAATGACCCACATGTCTGTTATGAAAATGACCCACATGTCTGTTATGAAAATGACCCACGTCTGGTTCATTTTAATGGTTTAATGTTCAGTCAGTGAAGACACATTTACCCACTGACACCAATACGTTACATCTAAAATTAAATTTCTTTTACTTTTAACACATATTTCATACAAAATGGGTATACTTTCATAATTTTTGAAGGGTTTGAGGGGTAGTATTGAGGGCCTTGGAATGAATCAAACCTTTTACATGTAAAATGTGACCATTTACGGAAAATTCACGCTACGAAAACACTTCTGGGACGAATTAATTTGGTAAGTAGAGGTACCACTGTATTTTATATCAGTTAGCTTATGAACTGACAATTGAAGATCAGACAGTTGGGGGGGGGGGGGGGGGGGGGGTGTTGGATGAAGGGGGTGAGCTCACCGTTTGCTGACAGGTAGTGAACTCTGCCGACAGACTAAGGCTGAATCCCATTTCAGCCCCTCGTCCACAGGTGTCACACATGTGGCTTTTTTGCTTTAAAACATAGACAACAGTTTGGGTTTGATTATAATTTTTTATATTGTTATGGTTTTGTTTGACTGGTGTGGCCCACTTCTGAACTAAAATGAGTCAGACACCCCTGCCTTAGTCCTACCCCTTACCTATTCCCCTCTGTTTTGCACATCCATGTGTAGCGGTAGGGGTGTCCCAATTCACGTTAAGGTAGAGAGGTAGGGGTAAAGGGTAGGGCTTAAAGGTACATTCAAACCGGGGTGATCTGAGCGACGACCTGCCATTCATTGTCAATGTCCGTTGGCTACGAGGGGCGACTCAGGCAACAGTGGCAGCGATCGACGCGAATTTCCCAGAATACATTGTGAATCCTTTTAAAAATGGCTGCATTTACGAAGGAAGTACACAAATGTAATGTTTTCGCTATAATTAACTGTTTTTAAGTTGTGATAACTGTTGTTTTGTATAAAGTTTGACATTGTCGTAACGTGTAACGATCATTTTCTCCATAAAATGCAAAAATGCTATTTACGTAACTGGTGGAGCGAACTGGTGATGTAGGTGAGTATTGAAGGGGTGTTGCAATTCATAGGGGTTGCCTTTCAAGCCCTACCCCTTATAGCTCCGTTTGAACGGGTAAGGGGTCAGGGGTAAGAGTAGGATGAAAAAATAGAAATGGGATTGGACCTAAACCTCACAAACAGGGATGTAAAAGTTATTGTTGTTGTTTTGAAACACCCTGCGAACATGGCACTATGGACTGCTGAACATATATTAAAACAAAAAAATGTAAGAATACAAAGCGAGACTGTTGGTGTGTGCACTCAAAAAATATCTGTATATAAAGTCCCCATCCATTTGAGAAATACAGGGAAATTTAAAGGAAGAACTGGAACGCACCATTTTAATTCACACTTTAGCCTGGACGCTGCTGACAACTGTCGACCCGATGGAATGTAAACCATGTGGGGACCTCAGAAAATAAATTATCTATTAATACAGTGATGGAAAAAACATTTTTGGACACCCCATTTGTGATATATTGCATTAGAAATATATTTAATTCACTGAAATCTACCCCAGTATCAGTCCCTTCTGCACATGCTCAGTTCTGTCCAGGTCAAAACTGGATGTTTCAGCAGAAAAAATATCCAGGACATAACATGTTGAAACTGTTAATAATTTGTAATAATAATAATAAGTTCTAATAGATAGCACAAACCTAACAGGACTAATTTTATTGGTTTGTTTGTCTTAGAATGATGTCATTCTAATGGATGGACCTTTATATAAAATCGAAACTGAACCATTAGGCCAAGGGTCTGCAACCCTGGTCCTCGAGAGCCTCTGCCCTGCATGTTTTAGATGTATCTCTATTCTAACACACCTGGTTCAGATGATAAGCCTATCATCAAGCTCTGTAGAAGACTGATAATGACTGTTAGAAGTGCTGGAAGAGGGAATGTTGAGCTGCATTTTGTAATAAACGTCCAAAATGTTATAATTTTTTCATTTTATTTTGTAATAAACTGCCCCAACGCATTTTGTCATAAATGTTGCCACATCATGTAATAAAGTTTTTATATTTTTCAGCAGTAGGCCACTTTGGTGATGTGGTATTAAAACTCAAGGAGCTGTTTGAGAAAAATTCCAAGTGGTTTATGGAATTACAAAGATATTTTGGAAATAGAAATGCAGCAAAATTTATTAAAAAAATGCATTGGGGCAGTTTATTACAAAATGAAATGAAAAAGTTATTAAATTTTGGACGTTTATTACAAAATGCGGCTCAACATTCCCTCTTCCAGCACTCCTGACTGTCATTATCAGTCTTCTACAGAGCTTGATGATAGACTTATCATCTGAATCAGGTGTGTTAGAAGAGGGATACATCTTAAACATGCAGGATAGTGGCTCTCTAGGACCAGGGATGCAGACCCCTGCATTCGGCTGAAATATTTTTTGAGTGCAGGATGGGTTGTTTTTTTTGGGGGGGGGGTTGGCAGAAGAAACATTGCAGTACCTTTATTGACCAGCAGATGGAGCTCCACCCACCCTCACTGACTCACAGCTGATCATGTACAACCACTGCTTCATTTTTCTCCAAAAGTCCTTCCTTGTAAAGTGTGAGAATGAACCAAAGCTGCACAGACCTTATCTGGAAGAAAGGATGAAACACTTGGACTGCATGATGGGAGTTTTCTGAGGGGATGATCTGTCCTTAACCTCTACACAGCTGACTGTGGTGGAACGCTGCAGACGCAGGGAGCGCACGCTGTCTGGGAAGAATTTTTTTTTTTTTTTTTTTTTTTGAAACAAAGAAAAGAAACAAACACTTCACAGACATTTTAACAACACTTTGGCGACTTGTAACCCTGTTGGCACTCGGGGGTAACAACATGAGACAAGCTTCAGACATCCTGTTGCTTTGGATGATGTGTGTGTGTGTGTGTGTGTGTGTGTGTGTGTACATTGCGGCTCGGTCCGTTCCCATAAATTTTTTTTTTTTTAATGATTGTCTTCAGAATCATCATTTTCGTACCAGGAGAAAAAATCCCCTCCTGTTTGCCTTGTGTTGGATTGTCTTCTGTTTTTCCACATGAGCGGCAGGATGAGGACGGTCAGTTCCATACCTCACCTGTCATCACATGCAGGATGTTTGTCTCTTATGTCCCGTCACTTTTTCCCATTTCCCCAGTGTTTAGCCGCCGGCTCGGTTTAAACGATGGAGTCCCAGTCAAAGTCGTCCTGGATGTCATCGGCAGCGAGCATACGTCTCACCTGGAAATGTCCCGGAGGCAGGGTATGCTGCTGCTGCTGCTGCTGCTGCTGCTGGCTGAGCTGGCTGTGATGGCCTGGACAGAAAATCAGATCAACACCAGGATAAGAAACACTGGACTGCAATAAGGAAAACTCATTTCAGAGGAGAAAAGTAGTTCAAGCTGCAGGAGGAAGAAAACACATTCTTTCTGCAGTTCTGGTCGATTAGTCCAAACGAAAAGACTGGACATAAAGACAAAAGATCTGACACTGAGCCTGTTGTCAAAGTTCATTCTTAGTCTTATTCACTTTTAGTCTTTCACAAATCATTTTAGTCTACTTCTCATCAGACGTTGCTGAATATCCCAAGAAGTTTGGTGCCAGAGGACTTAAATTTCGATTAGACACCAGGGTTCAAGGTTACCTCTACCAAACGGTTGAGTTGACCAACAAAGGGTTAAATCTAACCCTAACCCATTCACCCCTGCTACTCTGTTGTTCGCCATTGTTGCTTTCTTGTGATGAGAACAAATGCTACGGGCGCTAGGCTGCTGTTTTTTCTGGTCATGTGGTCATGATGTGACTGTGAACACACACATGTACTCGTCAACATGGAAGTTTTTATCTCCTAATTTGGATGTTTTATTTCATAATTTAGACTTTTTATCTTGCAATTTTGACGTTTTATCTCAAAATTATGCATTTTTATCTCATATTCATAACTTCAAAAAAAAATCTCATGACTTTTTATCTCAATTGTGACTTTTCTTCGCCCATTTTTCCTAAATTTTCTGCCCATATCCACAAAACTGAGCAACTGTGTCTCAATCAAACACATTATTTACACAGTAACTCACTTTTAAAGGCTTTATTTTAGAGACTTTTGAAACTTTTCTGCAAAAAAAACAATCACTTTTAATTTTGCACTTTATTAAAATTGAGAAGTTGTACTTTTTTACTTTTACTTAAGTAGAAGAGTTGAATCAGTACTTCTTTTTCCACATAAGTAGCTGTACTTCAGTACACAATGTGAGTACTTTGATCACCCCTGGATGTAACTAGCCATAGACATAACAATTAAGAAGGAGTTAAACCAGGTTGTAGAAATCCACTTGATTTTTGCTGGAATTAATATAAAGATAGCTTTGCAGCACATATTCGGCGCCAAATACACAAATAAAGCCACTACTTTTTTCCCCACGCTGTGAACCTGCGGCTCAAATGAGACGGCTAATTTACATTTCACGTGCAATCGAATGATCTGGCTGTGGAAGAAGAAAATAGAGCTACTGCTCGTAAACTTGGCAAACACTGAATCACTGTTTTAGAAGCTGGAGACGGGGTGGGTGCGGCTCATAGTCCGGAAAATACGGTAATAAAAATAAAAATGGGTTTAGATAAATATGAGCCCTTTAATTGTCCTTTAGTAGAAATAACACATATGTGCAGTCTTTGCATTTGGACAGTTAATTTCTTCAAACATTCAACTGAAATATTTCAATAGGCCTCTTGTAAAGAAGGTTTTTTTTATTTTTTTATTTTCTGACCTTGCGTTCCACTTCATCAGGATTTAGGTCAAGTGACTGGTCCATTTCATCATAGAAAACACTTGAGCTGACTGTTTTCTCTCTAAATAAAGCCTATATGTACATTTAAGGTCATGGTTTTGAAATATGGAAGAGCACGTCTTATATACTGACCTGTGTCAAAGCTAAACCATGTAACAGTTTTTCATACTTTCTACTGCATCAATGCACAGACTCATGATCTGTACACTACTTAACCTGCATGTATACTGTATATATATATATATAAGGGTTGCCATGTTTTCTAACCCTGTTATGAAGAGAATCTGTTGTAAACTCAGATTTGACTGCATCTATTTCATCTACCCAAGGTTACGGTTGATGAATATTACACTTGTCACACCAACATCTGCACATTTACGGTCAAATATCTATACCATTAAATTCACTAGTTATTTATTAGTACACAACAGTTTAATAAAAACAATAAAAGACAGAAGTAGGTGTGAGAACATGAATTAAATTTAATTAAACCCATTTTATCTCCAGTGTCTGAAAATTACTTTGGTTAAATTTCTTGAAAAAAGATCTATTGTCTAAAAATCTGTTAATCTTATGTCTCAATTAAAACTTCCTCTTTAGGTGGTTATGTCTTATTTTAAGTGTGATAACATATTTGGACAGAAAATGAGAAATAAATACACTTGGAAAGATTTCTATTTTTGCAGTGCAGAGGTGATGTGTGGTTTTACTGTGTACTGCACTAAGCTAACAGAGGCAAGCTAACAAAGCGAAGCTAACAGAGCTAAGCTAACAGAGCTACAATGTAAACTATTACACATAAAGATAATAGGACAGTGTTGTTTAGACTTCATGATACCATACATGTGTTTATGGTGAGTCTATTTATATAAAACAGAGTTGTTAGTATCTTTTTAGTCTGGAATATAAATACTACATTGAACCCCTTCATAAATATTTCTGAATGTGAAAACTACAGTATTCAGCTCATCTTCACAGGCAACAACACGCACTAATTTACAGACCTGAGCATACATCACCCTCTTTATCTGACCTGTACAGTGGTCGGGCTG
The DNA here is from genome assembly GCA_020466265.1 of Siphamia tubifer. NCBI lineage: Eukaryota > Metazoa > Chordata > Actinopteri > Kurtiformes > Apogonidae > Siphamia > Siphamia tubifer. The sequence continues at coordinate 4,845,471 of CM035789.1, read as the reverse complement.
GAGCCGTCACCTCACCTGTCATGCTGGGAGCTGTGTTGCTCATGGGGGGCATGTGGGGGTATCCTCCTGGTGGGCCCATCAGAGAGGAAATGTTCTGTCTCGTGTCCATGTACATGTTCCCTGTGGGAGAACAGACAAAAGGCCAATGACTAACTGTCAGATTAGAATCCTGACTTTCACACATGCGTACGTGTCTCTGCAGAACACGAGCTGTTATCAAGTGCACACATGGAGCTAAGCTGGAGAAATCCTACAGAATCTGCTGTCAGTCACTGGATTTCCCACTGGTGAAATATCCCATCATCCTTGTATCTTTACTCCGGTTTGCCATGAAGCTGACAGCATCCATAATTCTCTTGTAAATCCATAATGAGACAACAATAGCACAGTGACTAGAGACTGTAATTCACCTTCAAGGACTGAACTACACCCACTGTTACACTGAAAACCTCCATCAACAGGGATGTGAATGGATTAGCCAAGGCCATCTTTATGTTATAAATATACTGTGCATCAAAAGAAATGTAAGACACTGTTAAAATGACAATAAAAAAAAAAAAAATCACACTGAATGCTCCGCTATAAGTCCAGGTGGTTATGCAATAGGGACTAAGAACATGGTGAGTGGGGAGAAAAAATTTAAATAAAAACTTTAAAATCTATTTATTTCATTTTTGGGAGTCTTAAACCAACTTTAATGTTTCTAAATTTTGTCTACAAAAACAAAAAAACAGAGGTGATTGATTTTCTTTGTTTTAACCCATAACAATTACTACTTTAGGGACAGTTCCCCTATAAATGTTTCTCTGTGTTAAACCATTCTTCAGTGATTTTGTTATGGGGTGGAGTATACAGGGTGTGTTAGAAAAATACAATGGGAATAGGAATATAAAAATATTAATGCATAAGTGTAATTTTTGGAGTTTAAAGGTGACTCTGTAAAAGTGATCACAGTGAAGCAATTTACATAGAGAGGTGACATGTGGGGGAAGGGACAACCCCCACCGCATAGAAGGCTCCAGAAGAAATGACGCCCAGCTCTTCAGGGCAGCGGAGGAGGGGTCAACGGGAAGATGTTACAAACTGTGTCTGAACTACCCCCTTTAAGGCCTCTGCATGCTCTTGCGGCAAAGTGTTGCAGTTAATTAATCGCAGATATTTGTAATTTATGCCAGTGCAGGGAGTACATGGCATGAACTATTCATAACACGGAAGTGCGTGACGTTTGTGTAACTTAGCAATAAGACGTGTTCTCGGAAAGCCCCCGGGAGACACGGTTTTTAGCACTCTACCCTAAAAACACTGGTCTTTACGACAACACAAGGGGCATTCTCGAACTTGCTAGGATTTCACCTGCATCCCCACAGGCCTTTTTGTTGTCGAACAAACTTGTCTCGCAGATTCTTCCACTTCCTCATGGACTCAGCCGAATCCATACTTACAAGAGTCGTCTTCAACAATGACGTTTCGCATCGTCCACAATTCACTAAAATCTCTTCTACTCCCTCAATTCTCAATGGATTTTAATTCTGATTTGATGATCAACTGAATGACTCCCTTTTGTTGATAGCAAGGTGCGAGGTCCAGATGAGCACAGGGTCATTGGCACTATCTTTTTTACATTCCACTGTGATTGATTCTATGTGAATTCCCAAGATAATGTGGTCAATAATGATCATTGGTCAGAGTGAAACAGTTCAGTCTGACCTCCTGAGGTTAGGTGTTAAATCCACACAGTGAGTGACAGTGTTGGGGGATGGGGAGCTAGTTTGGACAAGTGTGCGGAGTGATTGAATGACAAATGAACAAAGATCATGGATAGGAAAAGGTCAAAGCCATCAGCTCAAGAAGATTCACAAAGAAAAGAAGAAGAGGAGAAATGATCAAAAGAAAAAGGTAGGTTTATATAATTATTACAGTGTCATGGGTTAATAATTAGTGTTACTGTAGCCTTCTATGATGCTAGCTCATGCAGATGGTGTTTTTTTTTAAATGTTACCTTGTGTGGGGGTGGGACTGGATTGCATTTTTTTTGCTATCCTCAGAGGATGGGGGGGGCTTGCCCACGGAGTAAATCAGTGTACAGGAAATCAGGAACACCACTGCATATACGTGAAAAAAAAATCTGATTTGGGCCATATTTTCCTGCAGTTTGAACATAGCCTAAAGGTTTTGTGTATTTGTAGATCCACTGGGATGTATACATTGTAATGCACAAGTGTAAATGGAAAGCTGAGAAATAATTGTTAAAATTTTTTATTATTTTTCATAAGAAACTTCAGGTTGTAAATTTTCAGGTTATTCCATTTTTTAAGTTATTTTGTAAACGTAAACCGTTTCATCATGTAATTTAATTTTTTTGCACAAAAACTAATAGAAAACTTTGGCACTGGCCTCATTCATAACTTATTACATATTTATTTTATAGGTCTGACCCACTTCATCTTTCTCTTTTTCAAATATGTTTGCTTTTTTTGATATTGTTTTGCCTTATTGTGTTAGTTTTAAATGTTAATATTCAACATAAACAAAAAAAAAAACTTTTGGTCAAATTGGGTCATACATAGCTCCTGAACTAAAATGTGTTTGACATCCTGCCTGAAGGGGTTAAATCGCAGCAGGAGCCAAGATGACATCATTAAAACAGTGTCAGACAAACTGCAAATAGTGGAAAACGATGCAGAAATAATGATGAGAGTCTGACATTTCTATTACTGTAGATTCATCCAGCTGTTTGCAAAAAGATGAGTCGAAAATAGTCGAATGATAATGAAAAACACCTCCAATACTGTTAAATAATTCCAGTCCTCCCTTCATCTCCTGTTTTTCCACATGTCAGAGCAGCACATGCTGACCTGTGCTGATGTGTTGGTTGTGTTGTCCGTGCTGATTGTGATGGCTGGCCTTCGGGTGCATGGCCCCGTGGGGCTGAGCCGGGTGCTGCGGTACCCCTGGTGCTGTCGGGTGTTGGACCTGAGGCTGCGGTTGTGGGTGGGCGGTGCCCTGAGGGGGGATGACCCCTGTGGCGGTGAAGAACTGGTTGATGGACGAACACAGATCTGCCATCTGAGTGGCGTCCAGTGACCAGTTGTTGAGTTCGGCCTGTCGCATGCTCTCCTTCAGACCTGGACAGGAAGACCAAGGACGCACATGTTAAATCTTTATCAGGCAAGTGACCATTTTTGGTCATTTACATTTTCATTACAGATTAACAGTAACAACAAACTCTTCTTCCTCCCAACATCTGTTGCCTTTTACAACAAGAAACCTGCTCAATCAGAATCAGAATCAGAATTACTTTCTTGGTTTGTCCAATTAGGTTAGATTCCAAGGATTTAATTATTATGTTGACAGGATATTAAAATATAGATTATTTTGAGGTGAAGGGGTGGGGTTAAAAAAAAGTTTTTTACTTCCTCCCACTCCTTTTCGAATGTACAAATGAAGCAATGTTTTGTTTTGTTTTGTTCATGTAAATGTTTTTTTATATATATTTTATATATATTTTTTTTATATATTTTTTTTTAGAGTAGTTGTTTTTATTCAATTCAATTAAATTTTATTTATAAAGCCCTAAATCACAACAAAGTCGTCTCACAGGGCTTTACAAAAACACAATCAACTACAGAGATACATGAAAATCCAAGCATCCCCTGTCCTTAGACCCTCCTTCTGTCCTTAGACCCTCCTTCTTGGCAAGAAAAAACTTCAAAACCCAGTGGGAAAAAGAAGAAATCTTGAGGAGAACCACATTGAAGGACAGATCCACTCCCATGGACGGACAGGCTATAGATGAACGTCCATTTATAAATGAAGGAGGGGGGGCCGGTCCAGACAGGCAATATTTGTTGCATATTCAAAATAAATTAATCTCAAGGGGAATTTACTTTTTGTTATAAGAGCTCCTACTCAAAATGAAAGTGTTAAAATAAAGGAGACATAAGGGCAATAAAAAATATGACTCAGTATAAATAAACATTAACTAGAAAAGCACTCAGAGTACAAACCTCCGCCAAGGCAGACCCCCCCCTTCAAAGTAACAGAGGTCCACCAAGAAGGTTATGTTTTTGCCAGAGTTTGTTTGTTTGTCTAACTCAAAAAGTTATAGATGGATCTTGATTAAATTGACAGGGTAGGTTAGTAATGGGGAGATCTGAAAATTATTACATTTTGGTGGTGATCCAGAAGAGATCCTGGATTCTGGATCACTTAGAAATTTTACACTGTGGTAAATAGAGAATACATTTCAAAGTGATCCAGAATCCAGGATCTCTTCTCCCAACACATCCTGAAAATTTGCATTATCTTGAACCCCCCCCCCATCTTGCTAACTAACAGACAGACAAACTCTGGCAAAACATAACCTCCTTGGCGAGGGTAATAACAAATATACTACATCTATCTATCTATCTATCTACATTTATATACAGTGAAAATGAGTCAAGGTTATTGCACAATAACATAAGCGAATATTCCACACAGTCCAGAGTCACTAACTGATACTCAGAGGGAGAGGAGTGTCAGTGACTATGAATCTGTTTCATAATCACCATCTTATATTTTTAATGACTTTGGAGCGACACATGTGCTGTATATTTACATTGTTTTTACGTGAGTTGATCTAGCCCTATGGATTTAGGAAAATTACTTCTCAATATATTTCTTTTCCTATGCCACAGATGTCTTATTTGTTCTCAGTTATCCTTCTAAATTATGCAAATATGCTTTTAATATACATGTCACTTTCCTACAATTACTACAGGACTTGGTGAATGTGTACAGTAATACTCCGACAATGCTGACACCACAGTAGATAAATGATAAATTGTCTTCATCTTATCAATTCTTGTCCTTGTCTGTACTTGTCTGTACTGATGTGATGTGTGTGTCCAGTCTGCAGGAGGTCAGAAAGTCTGTACAGAAGATCATTGGCTGCCCCCTGCTCTTCCTGGAGGACATTACAAACTCTCAGGGGTTAAAGAGGGCAAGGAACATCTTGCCGAACCCATCCCACCCTGGCCGGTTCCTCTAAGTCCCTGCCTTTGGGGAGGTTCTGGTTAGTTGAATGAACCAGCTCAGAGACGCTCAGCTAAGACTCTTTAATAAATAACTTCTTTGGCATCCATGGGAAGACATGGGCATGGTCTGGGGTACTTTTAAACTTAAATGTTTATCATATATACACACACACATATTGGTGTCTGTATTTTTATAGTCTTGCTTTATCTCATGTTGCATTGGGGTGTGTGTGTGTGTGTGTGTGTGTGTGTGTGTGTGCATAATTTCATTGTAACACGAGTACAGTGAACATAAGATTATTCATTCATTTATTCATTATTCATTCATTATGTAAGGTTTTTAACTTAATCATGACCCTGAAGTCCAAGACACATGTACTCAAGAGGATAATAAAGTGAATTCTGAACAGTTCCAGTGAGGACAGTGAGTCAAGGATCTTAGGTCCAATGTGGTCTATAGGATTTGGAAGGTCCATATCTGCATTCAAGAAGTTTACTGTCATTTACACGGTTGTACTGAGCAATGGAATTCTTACTCTGCAAGGACCCTTCACATATTTGATGTAAACAGTGAAGCTAAAATAAAGGAAATAATCTATGCAGTTAAAGCCACTTTAAAACACAACGTAGGGTCAGGGGGAAGGTCCTGCCTCAGGTGGACGAGTTCAAGTCCCTCGGGATCTTATTGATGAGTGAAGGAAGGATTGGGCGCGAGGTTGACGGGTGGATTGGGACAGCGTCCGCAATAATGCTGGTGCTAAACTGATCCATTGTGGTGAAGAAGGAGCTAAGCCAGAAGGCGAAGTTCTCGATTTACCAGTCGATTTACGTTCCGACCCTCACCTATGATCATGACCGAAAGAATGAGACCACAGGTACAAGTGGCTAAAATGAGTTTCCTTCGCAGGGTGGCCGGGCTCAGCCTTAGAGATAGGGTCAGAAGCTCAGAGATCCGGAAGGGCCTTGGAGTAGAGCCGGTGCTCCTCCATGTCCAGAGGAGCCAGCTGAGGAGGCTCCAGCACCTCCTGAGGACGCCTCCCTGGGGAGGTGTCCATCCGGGAGGAGACCTCAGGGCCGACCCAGGACACGCTGGAGGGAGTATATCTCTCGCCTGGCCTGGGAACGCCTCAGGATTCCCCTGGAGGAGGTGGATGGGGAGAGGGAAGTCTAGGGGTCTTTGCTGCTCCCGCGACCCAAACCCAGATAAGCGGGAGACGACGACAATATAGAAAATAAAACATTTCACTGAGCAAGGAAATATAAATAAGGTAAAATAAAATGAAACAAATACTCAAAATCATTAAGTTTAACAAGAAAAAACACAACCCCCAAATGTAACCTGCCCTCTGATAAAACCTCCTTGGCAGAAGTTATAATTGGCAGATAATTGATTAATGTTCAATATCTTGTTCTGAATTCTTACAGGTTGAATAAATCACAGCATGTTTTTCCTGTCATCAGTGTTTGTTACTTTATTTTATATTATTACTTGTACTTCAACTACTACTACTCTTTTTTGTGATTTTTAGTCAAACACATTTTTATAGATTGTATCGTTTCATTTTTCCATGTTATGTTTATTATTTTGTGCTGATGGACATTTGAATTTCCCCCTTAGGGGATTAATAAAGTATATCTTACCTTATTTAATTTCTAACAATATAACTCAAATCAAACCTACCCATATGTCCCTGAATGCATCACAGACCCACAAACCTATTTACCTCAAACCCTGAAACACCCTAACATCTATTGAAACAGACATTCTGATAGAAATGTGTATAGTTTGTCAGAGACAGGAGGACAAGAGCTGCCGTTTAAATGTTTTTTTAGAAAACATTTTTTGGAGGCCAGCAATGGTGGAGGACGCGGGTTGGACGGTGATGGAGCGAGAGAGGTCAAGTGCTACAGGAGTAAAAAGAGAGAGAGAGAGAGAGAGAGAGAGAGAGAGAGAGAGAGAGCGGGTTGTGTGTGTTATAAGACCAGCCGCCGTCATCCATCGTGTGTGGATGTTGCCAGCTTTGTGCGCTGACCGTGATAAGAGGCTGTTACTGAGCCGGGGCCTAATTGGATTATTCACATCATACAATTTGAGGGAGTGTGTGTGCGTGTGTGTGTGTGTGTGTGTGTGTGTGTGTGTGTGTGTGTGTGTGTGTGTGAAACAGTGCCAACCTCTCAGATGCAGCATAATGACTTTTATTAGGCCAGTACTATTACAACACTGGATATTATAATATTGTGCCTGAAGGATGAGTGTGTATGAAAGCAAAGACAGGAATCAGAATAGTTTAATCAAAGTAACTCATCGGCGTCATAAGCATTTTATCCATGCACTCCGTGTCCAAACAGAGAAGCAGACGGCTTTACTGATGTTCGTTCGGCATGCGGGTCACATGACGCTACCTTGGTGGACTCTCACTGGTGGGTGAGTTTGTGTGTTACCTTGAAATGGGGAAAGGTCTACATCGGCCCAGTTGTAGCTAGTAGCGATGCGGCAGCTCTCCTTCAGCCAGTCTAAGTTAGGGTACCAGTCCGATGACATGCCTGTAGGATGGGACACAAACACAATTAACCCTTAAAGATCCAAATATCCACCAGTAACCATAAGATTCTACTGATTTGCTCTGTTTAATACCTGTTGATCCACTAGTCCTGTCAATATATGTGAATAACACTGGTCTACAAGTGAAATGCTTCTGGAATAAAACTAATGAAATGTGACCACATGTGTTACTGATAAACAAAACTGGTTGGCTGAAGTTTCCAAGATAAGCCTGGGGTCAAAATGTTGTTGTAGAAATTACAATAATATCAGATATAAATGTAATGTTTTATAGAAAAGTAAGATTCTTGAGTTTTGAGACAAAGCTGTAAGAGGAGAGTCTGTGCTCAGAAGACAGGTTAGCGCAGTTTGGGATAACCCCAGGCAGGGGGTGGGGCAATGGGACACAGAACTCGACACCTAAAGCCAAGAGGACCATGGAGGACGGGTCAACTACTTAATGCATGTTTGGAGGAACAGCCCGTAGTGCCATGCGGCCTCCCACGTATAAACCAGCTTTTATGTGGAATAACACACCATCATATATATTAAAAACATGAACTAACCAGAAATAAAGTCATTTGTTTGATGATTCATCCGATTAAAGGATGTAAGGTTTAGCAGTTTTAATGACTGAAGCAGATACTTTCTAAAAACTGTAGAGCAGTGTTATAGTGTTAAAATACAGTTTGTCATCTATTCATGGTCATCAGATATTTGGACATTCAGAGGCACTGTAGTTACCGTGGAAACACCATTGTCATCTTTTACAACCATTTTGTTTCACTTTCACAAATCCCATGAAGTTATTTTTGACTATGCCATATCATTTTTGTGGTTGAGGTGAAGAACCCTGTTACAATGGTATAAAGTGGGCCACATCAGTACAATAATATACATAGGATAATAATGTATAAAATAATGGTAACGCCAACAATGTCTGTGTTTTTGATTGGAAAAAAATCCAATTCTCCAATAAAAATCTTTATATCTACAAATTGTAAGTTAACAAGCGTATGAACAACCTGTAAATTCTTAAGAAAAATAAGTGCAATGTTGATATTATGCTTTAGTTTATCATTTATACACGTGCATCACAACTTAGAGATCACAGAAGATCAACAAATATACACAACATTTAGTAACATGTTGAATATTAGTAAAATTCCACAAAATAGGTTATTCACTTTTTTTTTTGTAAAAGGCTAGTCTTTTTTTATACTTTATTTTACACTAAAACAGAAAGGAAAATTAGTTAAAGGTTGGTTTCCATTATTTCTAGGTTATTATAATTATTTTACTAATCTCATCCACTTTGAATTGAATTGACAAACTGATTTAAACTTCCTTGATTATTAATTATCTTCGGTGTAATGTTTGCATTTCACTCATTCATCCCAAGGGCCAGATTGGACCCTTTGGCGGGCCGCATTTGGCCCCCGGGCCTTATGTTTGACACCTGTGGATTAATCTGTGTTAATTTTGACAGCTCTAAAAATCACAAAGGTCACATATTCTTTGCCTGATTTTCTGCAAATTCTACCAAAAGCCGTGAAAACTGAAACAGTCACTACACAGGGATTTCATAAAACGAGGAAAACGAGCAAAAACATGAAAAGGCAGCGGTGTTCTCTGTCCACGTCCTCCAGTCTTTTCACTGTTGGTCTTTCTGAAGTCGTCTTTTCTGTTGGACAGCTGCTATTAAAGGGTCCACAGTAGGGGTTCACTTCAGCCTGGGTTAGATGACGGCTCCTTTACATGCAAAAAGGAAAATCTTCAGGAAGTATAGATCTCCTCTGCATGAGCCGTCAGGAGAATGACATGTCTATTTAAGTTCCTGGATTCTATATATTAAATGTCAAACATATTAGAAAACTATGTATTAAAAGACGTAATATATGGAGCAGTTAAAGAAACAAATCAAGCTGTTGGAATAAATTGACTCACAAATCTGAATTGGTTTCATGAATCCTATGGAAGGTGTTTTAGACGTTTAAATGTCATTGGAAAAAGATGCTGGAAGCATTAAGTCAGTCAGAAAATGAACCGACCGCAACGTTAAATTTACTCGAAAAAGAAGTTGTTTATCAAACGCTCTGCCTCTAGCTTCTGTGATATGAGACTGGTTGGCCAGGGTATGGACGTAGAAATCAGCGTTAGGCAGGATTTAACTGCTTGAAAAATGGACAAATAGGTATTTTTTTGGTTTGTTTTGTTTTGGGACCAAAAAGAAATAAACCAAAAACACAAAAACTCGATAAGAGTGCGATTTTTTATTTAGATTAAAGGAAATAAACAAAAAAAGATGTCAAAATAAGGGTAGAAATTTGTTTATGGACATTTCATTTTGTGGTTTTACTATAATTGTTTATTAAATGAATAAGGAAGGTCACATGACCAGGAAGTTAAAAACAAGAGAGACAGAGAGAGAGGCAGAGAGAGAGGCAGAGAGAGAGAGAGAGAGAGACAGAGAGACAGACAGACAAAGAGAGAGAGAGAGAGAGAGAGAGAGAGAGAGAGAGAAAGAGAGAGAGAGAGAGAGAGAGAGAGAGAGAGAGAGAGAGAGAAAGAGAGAGAGAGAGAGAGAGAGAGAGAGAGAGAGAGAGAGAGAGAGAGAGAGAGAGAGAGAGAGAGAGAGATAGGTCATGTGACAGTTCTTCATTAAATAATTATGGTACAACCACAAAATGAACATTAGCCAATTTTGACCTCAACACAATTGAAAAATTAAAAACAAATCTCTCTCTTTTTAAATTTTTCAGTTCAAAACGAGAACAAAAAAAAGAAAAAAAAATGGCCATTAGTCTGTTTTTTAAGTAGTTAAATCTTCCCTGACTACTGGTTGTTGTGTTTTACTCGTGTTAAATTACAAACACTAATAAATGAATGATTAAATGAATGAATACATCTGAATATTTCTTTTGGTTCACAGGTTCTTATTACAGTATGGACAGTGTATTTGTTCAGTGGAAATTTAACAGTCGTTTTGGTCAGTTTTCAACACATGAACCAATAAAATAAACCTCTATGGGACTTAAACTCTGTAAAATATAAAACACACCCTGTCCTGAGAGTAAAGAAAAACTCCCTGAAATTCTAAAACACACATTCGTGCAGTAAAAGTGTTGTTTTCACAATGAGGGTGTTAACCACATATAAACAAATATAATGTAAATACGCAATATCTGCAGCTTTATTTCTCCCGTGGTGTTGGAAAATAATCTCTTCCTGACAGAAATGTGGGGGAAGAGTCTTTGAGCCTGAACTGCAGCCATCACTCAAACTTCAGCATCAATGGAAACTCAACAACACAAAGACATTTACACAGATTTATACAAAATAAAAGACAGAAAAGTGACAATCTGTGGAAGTGTGAAGCCTTTACTGTGGATAAGAACTGTTTTAAGAGTGTATTCTGTAACAATTAGGAGACGTCACATTTAATAATTGTATTTGTAATAGTCACAACTAATTGAGTCAGTTATTATTATTATTTTTTCCCCCTCATTTGTCATATCTTATTATAGCAGATGTTAGTGTCTGTAACACGACTTGTTTGTATTTAATAAAAATCTAAGCAGGCCTATTCCTTTTTCTACATAGACAAAAGTATTACAATGAATTTCAATTTTCGGACATGTCATTGTGTATTATTATTATTATTATTATTATTATTATTATTATTATTATTATTATTATTATTATTATTATTATTATTATTATTATTGTATTGATTATTGTTGCACTTTGCACATGTTCAAAATAAATCATTCAAATCAATTAAATGACAAAAATGTGCGAATCCCATACTTTTTAAGACTTTACAGATTTGCACAAGCATCCTGTCATTTTACACTAAAAATACTAAAAGCGATAATATGAGACCAGCTGATGAAGACGGTCTCCATCTAGTTCAGTGCTTCTCAAATCCGGTCCTCGTGGCCCAGTGTCCTGCATGTTTTACATATCTCACTTTCCTTTTTTCTTTTTTTTTTTAAATAAAAACTAATTAAAAAAGGAAAATAAAATAATTAAAAAAGAATAATTAAAATATGTAAATGAAAACAAAATAAATAAATAAAAAACAATTTTAAAAAGTAAAAAAAAATTAAATTAAAAATAAATAAACACATACATAAATTAAATCGAAACATAAAAAAAACATCCCTCTTTTTTTAAATAAATAAATTAAAAAACATTTTTTGAAAAATTAAAAACATTTAAATTAACAAAAAAATGTAACATAAAACATTTTTTTAAAGAAGTTTCAAATATATAAAAAAATAACAATTAATTTAATTTAAAAAAATAATTGAAAAACAATAAATAAAAAAACAAAAAATAAAAACTATCTCCCTCTTCCATCACACCTCGAAACCATTGCATCATCATTAGTCTTCTGAAGAGCTGATCAATAATTGAACTAGGTCTGATAGAAGAGGGAAATAACTAAAACCTGACCAGTATGTTCATTTTCATTATTTGAATATACATATCATTATTATTAATATTATTAAACTTTTTTTAGTAGCAACTTGGGGACGTGATCGTTTAAAAACTAGTACAAGGAGAAGGGATGGGATTAGATCAGATTTGACGTCTTCTCACTCCTTTTTGAACATATTATTACATTTATTACTGTTTTTATTTTGTCTCTTTTTTTGTATTTGTTTTTTGTTCAAAATAATAATAACAAAAAAACAGGACAGTGGGCCACGAGGACCAGATTTGAGAACAACTGTTCTATTTTGACAAACAGCCACAAGGTGGAGTGACTTCACACAGAAAAAATCCAGTCAGAAAAAGGAAAAAAAAAAGAAGAAAAAGAAAAAGAGATGCATTTATTTCAACTCCTTCATGAAGACAAACTAAACAACAATACAGTATGAGGTCTGGGAACAGAGAGAGAGGGGGGGGGGGTGTTCATTCATCCTCCTGGTGGAGGGGAATACTAACCTCCATAAATAATGTCTGAACAGTCCTTCTGTTTTTTTCTCTGGATGAGTGTGAGACACAGAGGAGGAAACGGCAGACTGGGAATATGAGCAGGAAAAGCCTCCGTGAAGCCAGAGAGACTCCAAACTCATAACATCAAACGCTCTGGGACCTCACAGAGGAAAGACTATAATATAAATGCAATGAGTGTGTGCACAGACACGCTTATTCTGATGTTTACTGAATTGCATTTACAATAATGTCTGTCTGTGTAGATGTGAAAGGGATGGGAATCTGGAGCTGCCCTGCATCAGTATGGAGGCTGTATCACCCACAGCGCTCATACCACCGACTCTTTTCATCAGAAAAAACACCTGAAACCTTGTGTACATTAACCCATACGGACCCAGCGCTACTTTTGTGCCAGTTCTCAAATGAATTTTTCTCTCTATTTGACCTTTCTTAAGTGATTTATTACCATTGATGACAATAATATCCTCTGAATTTCCTATTTTTTTTCCACTGCAAATGAGATATTTTCCCATATTTAATGAGTTTTCGCTCTTGATCTGACCTTTCTTAAGTGATTTATCACCATTGATCACAATAATGTCCTCTGTATTTCATGTTATATCACTGTATATTAGATATTTTCCTATGTTTACTGAATTTTTCTCTTGATTCAACCTTTCTTAAATGATTTATATCCATTGATGACAGTAATATCATCTGTATTTCATGTTTTTCACTGTAGATTATAAATGTTCAAATATTTAATGAGTTTTTGTCTCTATTTGACCTTTCATTAAGTGATTTATCACAGTTTATGACAATAAAATCCTCTGTATTTAGTCCTTTTTCACTGTAATTTAGATCTTTTCCTATGTTTAATCTGTTGATCATCCAGATGATCATTAAAGCTCAGAGTAAATTCAACAAATCTATCATTAACTGAACATAATCTCAGAATTGTAGAAGATGTTTCCACAGTTAAATCGGTCAATGCTTTTGGTCTTAAGTGGCTGTTTGGATCTTTATGGGTTATGTAAAAATTTAAAGATAAGTGCCAGATTTTTCTTTTATAATCCAGAGTAAAAAAACATTTAATGCATTTAATGCCCTGGTATAAACCTTAAAACCACTTGAAGATAACAGAACTACATTCCACCACTTAAAGATGTTCATAAGATATACTTATAATAATAAATAAATTATTGCTTCATTGAATAATAGCCATGTAATGGTTGAAATAATGCACAACCAGCTGATAATTAGTGTGAAACAAGTATTCAGAGAATGCCTAATCTGAATAGAATAGAATAGAATAGAATAAAATAGAAAAAACTGAAATTTTCCTTTGTCACAGCTGTTCCAAACACTTCATCCCACTAAAAACACAGCTAGACAAATGTGACAGTATGACAAATGAGTCATAAATTATAAATCGTGACTCACTATATTATAATTTTGACATTTTATCTCATAATTATCCATTTCTTATCTAATAATTTTGAGTTGTTTTTTTTTTTTTTATCTCATAATTATGCTTTTTTTCAAAACCTCCTATTTTTGACTTTTGAATGTGTCCAAACCCACTAAACTGAGTACTAGAACCCAATAAAACACATCATCTACACAGTAAGTGACCTTTAAAACACTTTATTTTTGGATATTTTTGATATTTTTCTCGTTCTTCCTGCTTAAATATGTATTATTTCATCCATAGCAAAAAAATAATAATAATAATAATGCAGTTTTACTTGTTACTTTATTACAATTCAGACGTTGTACTTTTTTTGTTGTTGTTTGTTTTGCTTCAGTAAATGAGTTGAATCAATACTTCTACTTTTACCAGAGTATTTTTTCACACCAGTTGCTGTACTTCTACTCCAGTACAGAATGAGAGTACACTGAGCACCTCAGGGTGAGTTATTATGAACATGTTTAATAAACTTTGACTGACTTATTACTTTATAGTACAGTGTGCTTTATATATTTAAAAAAAACCTCAAAAATAACCAATTTATTAATAGTATTGTACATGTTATAATCCAGTATGTCCTATAGTGTGGAAAATACAGTAATTATCATAAAAAAAAATCATTCTTAAGTCTACAGATCCATTTTCCAAAGTTAGGTTCTGGAGTCACAGGTTGTTTTTATTTGACAGAAAAACAGAATTGTCTTGTTAAGCTGTGATGTTTGTTCTGTTTTCAGTCTAAGCTTTTGTTCTTTAGTCTATTGATCTGCTGCAGTTTTGTGCCCCTCACTCCACCAAACACATCCAGGTGTCATTCAACTATTTCACATCCACAGGAAGTAGATGAGGTTGAAAAAGAAAGTTTAAAGACTCAAACATCCAATGAGCAAAACCATCGACTGATCCAAACTCTTCAACATCTGTTCAGACACTCATTCTTTTGCTACATGTCCACGAGTGGTGTAAAATGAAGGAGATGAAATACGGTGCATAGATACTGGCCCCATTATGACAGGGTGGGGGGGGTGGGGGTGTTCATGGAAATTCACCACAGAGCACGTTGCTTGATATTGTTATTTATACAGAATAACGCCCTCCTTTCAGTCTCAGCTTCCTCCTTCCAAACGCCCCTCAGTGTCTCAACACTCTGTGGGGGTGGGGGGGGGGGCAGTACCTCCCCCACTGACAAACACTGACCTATATGATCAGTACAGAAAATACTGAAAGACACCTGATTAACACTGGAAACATGCTCATTATGGAGGATTATTTTAGAATAAATGGTCTTATCTTACTTACCTTATTCTACCTTACCTTACTTACCTTATCCTATCTTACTTACCGTATCTTACCCTACTTGAGTTACCTTACCCTATCTTAGCTTTACTTATTTATCTGTACACGGTCCCTGAAGAAAAGTGGGTTTTAATACTATTTCTTTAACGTATACATATAACATATTTATAAGCAAGTATCAGTGCGTGTGAGTGTTTGTGTGTGTGTGTGTGGTGGTGGTGTGTGTGTGTGTGTGTGTGTGTGTGTGGGGTCTAACCTGTCGTGTTGCAGGTTTGTCCAGTGTGACTCTGGTGGGAGAGCGGCGGGTGCTGTTGGGAATGATGCTGTTGGTGCTGGCCGTGTGTCGGGTGTTGACCGTGGGTGGAGTGCGGAGAGAGGTGCTGCTGAGTGTGGTGTGGGTGGTGTGACGCCTGGCCATGGTTGATCTGGTGGTGATGGCTGCTCCCTCCTCCTGCACCAGGGGAGTGTTGGTAGGAGCAGGCGGTCCGCGACTCAGCAGGGATGCCCATCAAACCTGTGAGACGACAAAAAAAAAACAACTACCATATTTAGAACAATGTGGACAAACCACAGAAGCAGTGAAGACATGAAGGAGAGGAAGAAGCACAGGTAATAGAATAGAATAGAATAGAATAATTATAATAATAATAATAATAATGATAATGATAATGATAATGATAATGATAATGATAATAGATTAGATTTATATTGCACTTTTCTATGTACTCAAAGCATGTACAGGATCCATTATTCATTCACTCACACATTCACTCTGGTGGTGGTAAACTACATATGTGTCCACAGATGCCTTGGGGCAGACTGATGGAAGCGTAGCTGCCAATTCACGCCCACGGACCCTCCAACCACCACAAACATTCATACAAATTCATACACCAGTGTGAGCAGCAGCACTGGAGGCAAGGAGGGTGAAGCGCCTTGCCCAAGGACACAAAAGAGCGAGATTTGAACCGCTAACCCTCTCATTATTATGAACCCTGTTCTTGGAAAACTTTAGGAATTCATTGTTCAGCGCATTTCATTACAGCTGCCGGTCGACTTATGCTTTTATTTTGATAAGTATATGAGTGAGAAAACAGCTGGTCCACATCTATGGTCTGGAACAGTTGGTTTAACAGCCTCGTTTAGGGCAGTCAGCAGCACTGAAGGTGACTGAAGCACTTTCTGGACCCTGTGGATGGGGAATTCTGCTGCACCCATTGAACAGATATATTTATACTTTAAAAGAAATAATTAAAAAGAGAAGAGGCTGTTAGTTCAACATTATGGCCTAAAAACTATATACAGCCATGGTCAAAAGTTTACATACACACAAAAGAACATAATGTCATGACTGTCTGGAGTTTCATACACAAAAAAAGAGCATGTTTCACTCACTTTATCACAGAAAAATCTGTGATAAAGTGAGTGAAACATGCTCTTTTTTTGTCACAAAAAAACATTCATGGTTATTGGTTATTTTATTATGGATCTATTGAAAATATGACCAAATCTGCTGGGTCAAAAATATACATACAGCAAAACTAATATTTGGTCACATGTCCCTTGGCTATTTTTACTGCAATAAGATGCTTTGGGTAGCTATCCACAAGCTTCACAACAATCTTTGACCACTCCTCTTGACAGAATCAATGCAATTTAGCAAATTTAATAATTCTGATTGCTGTATGTATGTATATTTTTGACCCAATAGATTTAGTACATCCATAATAAATTCATAAAAGAACCAAACTACATGAATGTTTCTTGTGACAAAAGAGTGTGTTTCAATCATTATCACCGAAAAATAAGAGATAAACTTAAACTTCAGACATTTCAAAATGTTCATATTTGTTCATGTTTTATTGTAAATACAGTAAAATGACATGAAAATGTTGAAATTAACAAAGAACAAAATGTGGAGTTATGAGTATTTATAGGTTATTATTATGATTACCACAAAGTATCCAGGGGTTGTTTCAGATGAGGTAAAATAAACATAATCTGAGGAGAATTTCTATGTTTAAAAAACTGCCTGTATGTACTAATTAAAAAAATGCATTGTATTTCAGTTGAAGGAGTTAATCTGTGGAACAACTGCAGTGAAGAACTGAAAACCTGTAAATCAGTACAAAAGTGTTTTGTTTTTTTAGAAAACACATTCTAAGTGGATACAGGAAACTAATGGAAATATGAATTTATAGCAAGGAACAGGTTTCCCTTTTTCTGATGCGCTTTCTTTTCTTTTGTTTGTATATATACATGCTCTGACTGTGTAATACAAAGGGGTAGGACTAGATAAGTTTTGTTAACTTCATCCTACACCATTTCAAACAAGGTATAGTTATCTAGGATACTAAAGAGGTGTCGTTTTACAATAAATAAATGAAATAAATTAATAGTATTTGACTGATCTGATCCATTTTGATCTGAAATTAAATGATCAGAAAATTCACTGTCATTTGTGTATTTCACAAAGTTATCCCAGGGGCCGGTCTAGACCATTTCGGGGGTCAGATTTGGTTCCCGGGCCGCATGTTTGACACCGATGGTTTAGAGCAGGGGTGTCAAACTGCGGTCCTCGAGGGCCGGTGTCCTGCATGTTTTAGATGTTTCCCTCTTCCATTACACCTGGAGCCCATTGCATCATTACCAACTGAAGAGGAGCTGATTATTAACTCTTTAAGTGTTAGCGCTGATGTGTTCTGAATGGATGATTTAGTTTAAATATTCAGAAAAATTCTACCATTTTCCTTTTAGTTTTGTGGATGAAAAAGGTGTCAAAAAGCATTTTTATATATAAAAATAATTAAAGGCAAAATTAAAACTACTGGGACCAAATTTTAATAATAGTTTTTTAGTAGTTTTTTTTTTAAAAAATGTTCGACATTTTTTGATTTTGTAAATATGTATTCGTTTTTTTGTTCGTTTTGTTGCTGATTTTGTTTATTTTTCTACATTTTTGTTTTTTTTAAATGTAATTTTTCTTTGATTTTCTGCCATTTGTGTCATACTTTGCTCATGTTACCAATTATTTTGTTCGCTTATTATTCATTTTTGTTTGTAATGTTACTCATTTTATTTAATTTTATTTTTAAATTTTAAACTGATTGCTAAAACCTCAGGAGTTAAAGGGTTAAACCGAATCACACGGAAGAGGGAAATCTATAAAACATGCAGGACACTGGCCTTTAAGGACTGGAGTTTGACACATGTGGTTTAGAGGAACACATTCAGTTTGGTACAAGAGAAGTGGATTGATTTGTGTCTGTTCTGTGCTGTGAGTTTTGTGGATGAAAATGAATTGAAACCTATGTTTGGACACAGTCTGTATCTGCCCACAGTTTGTTTCCTACAATATGTGATCAGGATTCATTCTGGGCTCAGACACAGATGGACAAACTGTGTGGAGGAGAACAACATGATAGGAACTACTGCTATAGTTACACTGTGGACAGCCCTCAAGTTGGTAACTCTTTTTCAGCCTTTTTGCAGAATCAGTTTTCATCCAATTTACTTCTTCTTTGTAACAGACGTTGTATTTGCTCTGAGTATCCAAACCATGGTGTTATAGCTCTACTGCACTGATCTGTGGGATGTTTATGTATTAAGGCTGCACAATATATGGAGAAAATATTATTAAAAATCGTCAACATGCAATCATTTATTTTATTTTATTTTATTTTTCCATTAATTTTCAGTTTTCTCTACAGCTCAAACATACAAGTTTTTTCTGCTTCTGCTGCTCCGTGAATCCAAGTTTATGTGTTATTAATGTTGAAAAGATGTGAATATTTTCAGACCACAACATTGAGAAAAGGCCTGAGCACTTATATTTAAATATTTAATTTTTATATGCAGTATTTACCAAAGCAGGCAAGTAATGGAATAGTGTTTTGTTAAAGTTTTGACATGGTGGTACTCTGGCACTTTTGTTATTATAAAATACATCCATGCCATTTACACATTGTTATACGTGAATAAAACAGCAAAATATTTGAGGTCTGTATTTGCAGCAACACCAGGTTCTTGGACAGACTTAAACAATAGAATAGATTATAGTAGTAGAGTATTTGGGATTAAATTATATAGAACAAACAATTGATTCATTTTAAAATTAAAGAAGATTTTTGTTGTAGATGAAATGAAGAGTTCATTTGCAAAAGCAGATAATTCTATTTTTTCTTTTTTTTTCTTCACAAAATGGCATTTTTTTTACTCTACATTCCAGGTAATACTCATTGATTTGATATATTATTTATTTCATTTGGTAAGGGCCACTAAATTGAATAATATATATTATTTGATTTGATATAGTAAATAATATATCAAATCAAAGATGATTACTTGGAATATAGAGTAAAAACTGCCATTTTATGAAAAAAATTTAAATAATTTTGAAATAAGCTCTCATAATATTGAAATATTACCAAGTTTTGCCAATATCATCCAAGCCTAGAATGCAGGGATGGCAAAATTCATAAAAAATCTTGATTGACCACTGAGCCTCATTAACCGGTTTAAATTGGTCACTTGCTTCGTCGGCACACACCCACCCACACAAAAACATTCAGACTGGTGTTAAATATTCGTACCACACAGATTAACTGAGGTCTGCGTTTGCTAGTCTTGTATTGCTAATGTTCAAATTCACAAAGATATGCTATGGTGAGATAGCAATGAAATGAAAAAGAGTTTGTGCAGTGGAATGACTGATGCAGGATGGGTTTGTTTCTGTCTTTTTTTTTAACTGACGACAGAAAATAATGACCGGACAATTCCAATGTGGTCAACCATCAGTCAAACCGTCATCCCTACTAGAATGTATGAGTTAAAAAAAAATAATAATATCAAGACTAAAAATGTTTGGATGTTTAAGAATTTTGAAAGATTCATTCAAGACAATTTAATACAGATCATTGCACGTCTTTATTTTTTATGCATTTTGACTTTTTGATGATCTGCAGAAACTCTGGAACTCTATTCTCAGCCTTCTTCATTCATGTAAAAAGCCAAAAAAGACATTGTGGACCAAAACTAATGTGCAGATTAACATGAATATTCCATGGCTGGTGTTCTTCTTCTTATAATCCCTGAGCATCGAGCTCAGTTCAACATATTTTCATGTCCATGCCCAGCCTGCTGGTTAACAGTCATCTCTGCATCAAAAAGATGTTAAATATCAAACCAAGTGGTTTTAACAGCTTGGAGGTTTGATTTGATGCACAATTTGGTAAGTCTGTACAGTAAATACCACAAGCCTCAACTCTGACTCTGTGTGAGGTCATGTTTGGTTATTGTTATTTAACAAAATGGAAAATGTTAAGTGGTAAAAGAAGCATTTTGATAAATGGGAGTTGAGAGAAAAAGGTAATATCTAGCACCGTTCAGAGATGAATTCACAAAGTGGTGAAGAGAAATGAAGTACGAGGATGACCTTCAGAAATCTGTGAGTGAAAACAACCCACAATGTATGAGAAAAACATTTTTTAAAACTTCTCATTTTCATCCATTTGTTGCACTGACTTAAGGACATTTTACAAGGTAAAAAAAAACCCCCAAAAGGTTAACTTAGTTTATTATCCCCTAAATTCAGTCTCTGCCTTTTATCCATCCTATTAGCCACAGCATTTAGTATTAGCATTAGCATTTAGCAGTCAACGATATAGGCCAAGAATAAAACTGTTTAAAAAGATTATATTCATGTTACAATAACTTGAGTTTTAAACAAAATGGTATATATATATATTTGGATATTATTTCAGTCTGCCTTTTACCCATTCTAACATGCACCTAGCAGCTAGCATTAGCACTTAGTACATTAGAAGCCATTAATAATATATATACTATATTAAAAATATATATTTTTAAACACTCTTAATTTGAATTTCTGTTACATTGACTAGAGGATTTTTTTAAAAGGCTAAAAAAACATAACTTGTTTTATTATCTCAAAATGGCATGGCATACACATGGTTATGTTTTCAACCTGAAGAAGAAAAAGAGTTAAGATTTCTCCCGAAACAGTCTGTCGTTTTTTTCAACTGCCAAGGAAAATATTAACTGTTTTCCTTTCCAAAAGATGTACCAACCATAAAACTGTGGGAAGCTTTTATTTTTTTGCGGCCAACGTACCGTAACCTAACATGCGAATGGTCCAAAATATTAACGTGCTTCAATAGTGAGAGCGTCCCAGCAGATACATTTACATTAAGATTGAAAAGCGTGTGACTTGCTAGCTCTGTGTACAGTAGCCTATGTTAGCCTACCGCTATCACACAGTCAACAAATACACATGTGGGGGCGGACCCGAAAACCTCAGTCTGCCTTTCGCTCTTCCTCCGTGGAAACCTCCAATTAGAAAACAGCGAGTTTGGCCAGAAGCTAAAACTGAGCATTTCAGGCAGAGGCACAAATCCATTTGGATCAGGACTTTTGTGAAAGCTGGTAAGAGATAACTATAGAGTTATATTGAGATGGAAATCATGCAAAACTACTCTGTAGGTGTTGAAAAGTCACATAATGAGAGTTAAAACAGACTATAATTCTGCCCTACAAAGGAAAAAGGCAGTAACTGCATTTTTTTGGGGTGAAAATGAGTTATTGTGTTTTTTGCAACATTCAAATCATTCTTTGTCATGTAATAAAATATCTCATCTCAAATGTCTGTTGTTTTGGAGAAAACTGGTGAGTGTTTGTACAGTAACTGCAAAAAGTACTAGTAAAACAAAGTGAAAATACAGGAAAAACCATTACTGTGTTCTTACCAATGTCCATTTAGGACCCTGCATCAGTAGTTTGTGAATCGCTGTATTAGACTGAAACAGATTAATTACCGCATTTTCCATACTATAAAATGCACTGGACTATAAGGTGAACTGTCAATGAATGTTTTCTATGAAGGTTTTATATATAAGGTGCATTAAGTGAAGTCAAAATCATGAGATAAAAGTCAAATTTATGAGATAAAAAGTCAAAATTATCTAATAAAAAGTTACAATTATGAGATAAAAAGTCAAAATAATGAGATAAAAAGTCAAAATTCCCAGTCACTAAGCACTACCAGAATTAATCCATATATAAGGCACACTGGTTTTTGTAGAACTAGTTAATATACAGTAACAATAACTGCCTGGGACTGAACAACAACAGAACTTTAAGGTCATTTTTCTCAGTTTGGTGTCTGTATAGTTACTGACTGTTTACTTTGTAGGACAGTATATGTCTTTTTTTTAACTCATATTAAACTCTATGGATTCATAATTGGATGTCACTTAAGTATATTTCAAGGCAGGTGAATACTTTTGGTTGTCGTGTATTTAACTGATAATTAATATCAGATCAAAAGCTTAAATCACCTAAAGTGTTTTTGTTTTTTTCTCCATAACTTAAATCTCTGCTGAGAGCTTCTTGACCTTTAGTTTTACCTGCAGGTTTCATGGCTAGTCCTGTTTATGACCTCTTTAAAGATCACTCAAGTGCATCAGGACAACTTGTTTTTTTTTTTTTTTTTTTTTGTGACCAACACACATCATAAGTAAATCGATGAGAGCACAGAGCTGGTCTGAGAACATCCTGCTGAGTGAATTTTCACTGCTGCCATCAGAATATTGTTGCGCTGTGTTGGCTTGTAAACCTGTTTTATTCACTCTTTTACTCCTTCTGCCATTTGTCAGCTCGCTGCTTTATACCGTCGTTGGCTTTTACCTGTTCATTTATGGCTTGTTTTTTCTGTCCTTGATCATTATTATCTCTAGTAAAAGCTGAAGGTAACATAAAGTTCTAATGAGCTGAATTAAAGCTTGTCATATTTATTTTTCAGCGTCTTTAATCACAACATCGTATTGGAAAGAAGAGAAAGGGCAGTAGGTGAATGACACGGTTTTACTAATTAAAGATGATTTAACCCTTAATCCTGCCTTTGCTGTAACAGAGCTGTTTTTATTGGGGCGCCAAACATCATAAAATATATAAAAGCCATAAATGTGATCATTAATAAAATAATATGTGAATTCATTTTCCTTGAGTTTTCTAGAAGAGAGAAAGTGTTCAATGCAGAGGAGAAACATGACATGACGATAACACAGTGGTTCTCGAATCTGGTCCTCGTGGCCCAGTGTCCTGCATTTTTACCTGTTTCATATTTCACACCTACTTCAATTATTGATCAGCTCTTTAGAAGCCTGATAATGATGTAATGGCTTCCAGGTGTGATGGAAAAGGAAGGAATTTATTACATTGATTAATTAATTCCTTTTTTTTTATTTGTACATTTTTTAAATTACATTATTTTGTATTTTTTGTTAAGGTTTTTTATTATTATTTGAGTGCAATACATTTTTTTAATTCATAAAAAAAATTATTCATTATTTTTCTATTTTAAAAATTTCATTAAATGTATTTATTTTTATATGTACATTTTTTATTGTTTTATTTTTTTTAATTATTATTTTATTTTTGTATTTATTTTTTTATGTAATTAATGAATTACTTTTTTGTTCGTATTCATTTTGATTATTTTATTCTTTTTTTACATTTTATTTTATTTTTTTATTTTTTTAAAAGAAGAAGAAGAAAAGGGAGATATCTAAAACATGCAGGATGACTTATTACTTAAAGAATTGGTCTATTGGTTGATTACACTGCTCTACAATAATTTTTTTTAGAAAGTACAGTAGAAATCACTTATAGTCATCATGTTGGTCCAGAGCCAATTTGAACACTTTAAGCAGTTGATTACTAAAACCAAATGTACAGGATATTTCACTTATTTTTTATGCAGAATATCATCTAAATGCCATTTATATAATTTTTCATGAGAAAAATGAAATTAAACGGATGCTTCAGCATTTAGTGAATGTCATTACAGTACTGTATTATACCAGTTTAATGACCGTGTACTGCGTAGTGTGTGCAGACATAAGTCAAATAATAATAATAATAATATGTAATATGAACAAAGGAGGACAGTAACAGAACACAATTGAAGAAAAATAATAAAATAAATGCACAAAACGTAGAAAAAATTTATAAAAAAAATAAGCAACAACATCAACAGAAACTAATAAATATTCACAAAATAACAAAGTAAAAAAAAAAAAAAAAAAAAGAAGAATAATAATTGACTAGTGTTGTAATTTGGTTCCAGTATTTAAATTTTTGAAATAATTTGCTTTTCGACACCTCTACATCAGTTCCATTAACAACATTCTCAGTAAAATAACACAAAAAAAAATCCTTCTGAATTTTTAAGCCAAACCATCCATTCAGAACGCGTCAACGCCGACACATCAGGGGTTAAAGGGTTAATTTATCCCTCTGCGTTGGATTTTCTGTCTCTGCTATTTCAATATTAAAACTCCAAACCAGTAGAAAACCGCTGTAACACTATCAGGACAAAAGTGGTCTTATTCTGATATGTGAGTCAAACCTGACTCGGTTTCATAACGGCATGAATCACATGGAATCTCATCTATTAGACTGTGATCGTGAATCAGAGTCAGGTAATGTGACCTCAATTACAGCAGTCATATTGGATTCATCTGACCTTCAACTCCAGACTTCAGATTGTCATTCATCACAATTCATTGCTGGCAGGAGTCAGTCACCTCATGTAATTAATAATTAAGTTCTCTTCATCCCCATCATCAACTGTTTTCTCCAGGTTTACTTCGACATAACAGCATGAGCATTTTGTAACAGTTTTTTTTTTTTTTTTTTTAAATACTTGTTGGTTCAGGGTTTTAACCTGTTCAGATTATAATATGATTTTCAAGGTTTCACACTTTTTCTTTTTTTTTTTTTTTTTTTTTTTTTTTACCAAAAAACAGCTTTGTTCATTGATATTTGAGTATTTTCACAGGTGGAATAGAAATACACCAGATGATGTTACTGTGGAAAACTTATGACAGGAATGATAATCTACTTTTTTAAATGTAGTTATACATTTTCTAACATTTCCTTGTGCTCAACAGAAACTGTAAATGCTTTGCTTGGGTCTGAATTCTTCATTAATTCAACTCCACAGGTTCATCTTCAACACTGGTTTGGCACTTTAAATCTAAATGAGCCACTTCAGGCCCTGTGCTGCTCTGTCCCGTTCAACCATGGGCGTAAAATTGCACGTGGACGCTATGGACGTGTCCCTACCAATGTTTGGACGTGTCTAAAATGTCCATATACATTTTTGATAAGGAATTTACAGGACATTTGGGAATCCAGAAAACCAGTTAGTAAAGTATATGTATTAATAAAAGAAAATTTAACCCAATATTTAAATTACAATCATTTACCAGGTTATCTTGTCTCAGCATCTGAACCCGCTTTATCCCCACTAGGGTCACAGGGGTCACTGGGGGCCTAATCCAGCTACAATGGGTGAAGGCAGGGTTTCACCCTGTATGAGTCTCCAGTTCATCTCAGGGCTGAACATATATAGACAAACAATCACTGTCACATTCACACCAATGGACAATTTAAATTAACCAGTTAATTCAATTCAATTCAATTTTATTTATAAAGCCCCAAATAACAACAAAGTCATCTCGCAGGGCTGTACAGAAACACAATCGACTCCAGAAATATATGAAAAGTCCCAACCATCCCCTGACCTTAGACCCTCCTATCAGTGCATGCGTTTGGATGGTGGGAGGAAAATGGAGTACCTGGAGAAAACCCATGCAGACATGAGGAGAACATGCAAACTCCACACAGAAAGGTCTGGTCTGGGAATAGAACCAGCGTCCTTCTGTCTGTGAGGCACGAGTACTAACCACTGCACCACCTTTACCAGGTTATTTTAATGTTTATCTCAAACGGCCATGGCTCAGTTGGGAGAGCAGGTCGTCCATTGACCAAAGGGATGGCGGTTCGATTCCCGCTCTGTCCTAGTCAGTCCATTGTGTCCTTGGGCAAGACACTTTACCCTCCTGCCTCCTGTGTCACTCACACTGGTGTATGAGTGTTTGGTGGTGGCAACTATGGCTATATATGTAGTTTACCACCACCAGACGGAGCATGTGAGAGTGAATGAATAATGGATCATTAATGTAAAGCGCTTTGGGTGCCTTGAAAAGCACTATAGAAATCTAATCCATTATTATTAGCATTATCAAATGACAAATGACCCAACTGACCACAACCTGAATATCATTACAAATATTTTTCAATGACCCACAACTGCGGATGACCGCGGGTGATCGCAGGCGCCCGCTCACGTCGGGTCAGACCTGGGTGCTGCTGCCATGCAAGGTTCTGGCAGACCTACTGGGAGCCTAATTTCATGTTCAGTGTCTTTGCCCGAGGACACTTCAACATGTAGACAGCCGACATATTTGGAATAAAAATGAGAAAAATACACTTGGTAAGATTTAGATATTTTTTTTTTTTCCAGTGCACAGATCTGAGCGGTAAGTCCAAATTAAGCGTTCCAGTTTACAGTGTAGACGCAGTTTGACAGTGTGACACCTCAGACATGTTTTTAAGAGGACGTGACGAGCGCCGCTGCCTGTGTGACTCACTGTAACTCAAATTCTGAAATACAATGTCTGCTGACACCATTTCCCACTAAGCCTCACACTTAAGGGACCCTCCCGAGCCTCCTCTTAATCTGTTTCATTTTCTGTCTAGGTCTGTGCGTGTGTGTTGTATGTGTAGTTTTCTTTCTCTCCCACCATTCTCATTGTCTTATCTTTTGTCTGTGTGTGAACCCAGACCACAAATTGAAGGGGACCTTGTCAGAGGGTGAAACGCAGGCAGCAGTTGCAGAACTCAACAGAGCGCATCAACGCGTTAAGTTTGAGAACATCCGCAAATGTGTACAGGGAGAGGAAAAGAGAAAGAAAAAGAGAGAGAGAGAGAGAGGGGGGGGGGTGATAGGAGGCTGGTGAGCTGGTGGGGGGTCCAAGTGGGAGGAGGCCTGGTGACCTGAAAGCTTCAGGAAGCAATTAGCGAGATGCTTCACAAACTTTAGAACCAATCTAATTAGCTGCTATCAAAGCTGCAGAACCCTTTGCTCTGCTCGACTGCAGATGTGTTTGCAAGTTTTTTCTCCTTCTGTTGAATTCTTCTTCTTAATTGCCTTTACTCATTTGACTGAGCCAGCCATAAAATGCAGATATGCGGAACAACAGATTGTTTGTTTATTAAAATACAATAGAGTAGGAGTAGTGTATTGTGGAGGTTAATACTGGAAGGCTTTTACTGCTATGACAGCACTGTTAAACTCGTTGTACGTCAATTTCAATACCAGCTTAAGCTTGACAGTTAATTATGTGCATGGATCCTGATATAAAGGTTTACAAGGTTTTTTCTTGCCGACACACGCGTGTCAGCATTGATGTTGGAACAGCAAACGTGAACAAAAACACTGCAAAGAGATCAGGGTTTTCATTCCGGTTTTTATTGCGGACCTGGTGTCGGGATATAATTAATTTCAATAGACAAATGTGAAAGTCGGAGGTTGTATTTCAATAACTGTCAACAGTATAATGCAAATATAAAGGTATGTCTTCACTGACAAAATAATTATAACTTTAAATCAGTTTGACGAGAGAATAAACGTTAACTCCTGAATAAAACTGTCGAAAATATTCCCTGTAGCATCTTTAAAGGAGTCATTCCATGGTTATTTTATTAATATTACTGTTTTCTCCATTGTTATTGAATACATTTTTGTGTTGGTTCTATTTTAAAAAACGTCCAGATTGTTTTGTTTCTTGCTGTTTTTTCACGGTAGAAAAATAACTTGAGTTTACCGGTACTTCCTCATACATGTCCATGACGCGGTGATGAGGTGTCTCTGATTGGCTCAGAATGCATGAAGGAACACTCCCCCCTCCCCTCTTGCCCTCTGTATGTGTTTACCTTTACCAGAATAGCATCCAGCTAGGTTTCGTGGTGTAGCTTGTTCTGAAAATGTGCAGGAAAAAAACGAGGCTTTATTTCCACAGAGAACACATGAACCAGTTTGATCCGCCATTTTTTTTAAGTTTGTGCAGCAGCTACTGTGGCGCGTCTTCCCTTGTAGATGCTAATGCTAATGCTACTTTAGATTCGCTGCAATGGAGGACAGTCCATCTGATGTCAGATGAACCGGCTTTTTCACTGTCAAAGGAGCACGTGTTGGTAAGTCGGGGTGACACCTTTAAATAACCAGACTATTGGTGCTGCCTAAATTTGACCAGTTACTACAGTGTTCTCTCACTATAACGTGGTTCACCTTTCGCAGATTTTGTGCAATTTTGTATTTTATTTTATTTTATTTTAACAGTGTATGAACGTGTGGGTTGTGCATCCTGATTGGTCCTGGCAGGTTTCCAGTGATACTAAAAGGTGACACTGATTGGTCAGACAGTTGTCTCTGTGACCCGCCCCTTTAAAAAATACAGATGTGGAAGTTGATAGTTATTAATTCACATGATGACAGCCCATAATACTACACCATGGTCTGTCCAGGAGATTCAGCCTTTGCTGGCCGATGTAAAAATTCAGATGAGAAAACACACAATGACCGACTTCATCCATAACCCCCCTGAGGAGACGACGCAGGAGTAACACGCTGCATCGCTATGACAACCAGGTACTGTAAATCAGTACCATACTGGAATGAAAAAACACTACTTTGCGGATTTAAATTATTGTGGATTATTTTTAGATTGTAGCCCCTATGATAAATGAGGGACCATTGTAATGTATCTGTGTTTTCCATTTTATTGTTCTTTGTGAAGCACTTTGTGACATAAATAAACTTTTCTTGCTTACTTGACTCAAATAAGAAATAAATATAAATAAGGAAGTGGCAGTTACCGGTATAATATTAAACCGACGGTCAGTATTACAGTTTCAAATTCTAATTATTAATTAAACCATGTTTAATTATCGCACTTTGAAAAAATCACAGTCATCCTGCTCATTTCCTGTAGAAGCAGCAGCAGTTCAGGTGCACATGCTCAGTTTAACATTCGGACTCTGAAAACATGGCTGGAGGTGTCTGCATGAACAACACTTTGCACCTTAAACTTTGTTAACATTCTAAAATGTAGTTTTATAATTCATGTAATGATTACCATACGTATAGTATAGTATAGTATAGTATAGTATAGTATAGTATAGTATAGTATAGTATAGTATGGTATAGTATGGGTGTGGCTCAGTTGGTAGAGTGGGTCGTCCAATGACTGAAGGGTCGGCGATTCGCGTCCCAGCTGTCTGTCCACATGTTGAAGTGTCCTTGGGCAAAGACACTGAACCCTGACTTAGTCTCCCAGTAAGACTGACAGAACCTTAGAAACCTACTGGTGTATGAGTGTGTATGAATGGGTGAATGTGAGGCTAATGTAAAAACCTTTGCGATAGAATAGTGTAGTACCGTACAGTACAGAATCGTATCGTATAGTATAATATAGTATAGTATAGTACAGTATAGTACAATATAGTATAGTATAGTATAGTATAGTATAGTATAGTATAGTATAGTATAGTATAGTATAGTATAGTATACTATAGTATAATATTGTATAGTATAGTATATTATAGTATAATACAGTATAGTATAGTATAGTATAGTATAGTATAATATTGTATAGTATAGTATATTATAGTATAATATTGTATAGTATAATATTGTATAGTATAGTATAGAATAATATTGTATAGTATAGTATAGAATAATATTGTATAGTATAGCATATTATAGTATAATATTGTATAGTATAGTATATTATAGTATAGTACAGTACAGTATCATACAGAATCGTTTCATATAGTATAGTGTAAAACAGGGGTGTCAAACATTTTTGTATGTTCTAAAGTGGGTCGGACCAGTCAAATAATATAAATAATAGGATAAGAACTTATAAATGAGGTCATAACCTGGTGCGGCTTGTATATTCTTTTTTTATTATATTTTAAAAAATACAGTAGATGCGGCTTATCGTCCAGAAAATACGGTATCTATAATACCATTTACCAAAATAATCTACTGATAGAAACAGTTTAATCCCCGTTCCTTCATCCATACATGTAAATAATTGGTGTAAAATACAGTTTGGTATTTTTAACTCTCATCAGATATGACCTATTTGAATGTTCAGAGGATCTGTAGTTACCATGGAAACACCGTCATCTTCTACAACATTGATTCCACACTTGCTTCAGTTTTATCCCTTTTTCATATAATAATCCTGAACTTTATTTTTTTTACTTAATTCATGAATAACCTGCATTATTAGTACATTCAATGATTTTCACTGCCCCCCATGAAAAGGGTTAATGTAGATAATTGTTCTGCCACATTAGTTTGTTTAAAATAGTAAAAGTGTTGCTTTTCTACACACATTTGATTTCTAAGATAAGGTCCGTCAAACAGTTAAAGTGTTCTTTCTGTACCAGTTCTTAAATGTGGAAGACTACAGCTCGTCTTGAGCGCTGAATGTGAAGAAAAATGTTTTTGGTTCTTATCTACAATTTGCACAAAGTGTAGTTACCTCTTCTGGCCTTTAGTTGCCATCTTTAATTCACATTCATGTGTTTGATGATGTTTGCATGTTAATATTTTACTGTTTCAGCCAACAGAAAGTACATTGTGGCCTGTACGTGCTATTTTATTGTATTTATTTACTCCAATGCCTTAATTCCCGCTGTTCTGAGTCATTCCTCACCGGCAGCTGCAAAGTTAGTGATAACTGCTTCCTATATAATTTCATTTTAAATTTTCATTATTTTCTTTACAGCTTGAACATTTAAACACAATACAGCCAAAAAGTTTATGGCAACACAACTTATTACCTACCGTACCAAATTTAACACCTTTAAAATACTTTTTTTCAGGTATTAAACACTGATTTGTAAACTTAAGGCTTTTTTAACACCCTACTGGAACCCTGTACTACAAATCTTAAGAGATCACAATTATATTTATTACTAAATAGAATCACATTTAAAATAAAGACTTGACTCTAATAAAAATACCTTTGGAACCTCTGTGGGGTTAAAAAATTAGAACAAAATGCAGACAAATTAGAAAAAATAAATAAATTCTATTTGTTACCTACTATACTATCTGCTCCTTTGTTGTTGTTTTTTTTTGTGTTCTGTTTAGTTTTTTTTGTATATATGTATATGTTTAGTACTTCAGTTATTTATTATTATTATTGTTACTGTTATGATTTTTATTATTATCCTCATTTTTGTACTATGCACTCTATTGCTATAAGATGAATTCAGGTTAATGGGGAAGTGAAGAAGGGGTAGGATTAAATAAAATTATGCTTCATTCTACTCCTTTTCGGACATGTCATTGTGTATTATTATTATTATTAATTATTATTATCATTATTATTATTATTAGTAGTAGTAGTAGTAGTAGTATTATTGTTGTTGCATTCTGCAGATGTTCGAAATAAAGCATTCAAATCAAATCAAAATCATTCAAATCAAATAAAGGCCTGGCATCATTTGAAGCTGAGAAAAATAAATGTTCCGGCTGCTATTTGCTGAACAATACAGTCGTATTTTATCAAACCTATATCCTTTGTGTCGTTGCAGATTATAATGAACATCATGTGCTTGTAAAATACTCTTAGATACTTTTCCCCTTATTGATGGTAAATACATATATTTAATCTGAAAATGCTGCAAACTAGGAAAAGTATGTTTAATGCCTGATGCCTGAAGAAAGAGGGTGACTTCAGAATATTAACATGGCAAGTGTTTTCATATCCTCAGTGTGAATGACAGATGTAGGTCTACACATTTAACCCTTAAGGGTCTGAGACTATTTTAGCCATTTCTGAGTACTTCTGATTTTGCCTTTATATACTATATAAAGAAATGTTCATGATACCCATGTTTGGGCATCGTGTTTTTATTTCTAGTATAACTTTATTTATACCATCCCATTCTTATTTTTTCACTTTCACCAAATATATCAAAATAAAAGAAAAAAACCCCAAAACTAAATATATTAAATATCAAACGCCATATATATGATTGTATTTACTTTACCAACATCAATTAAAAGTGTTTCTAGTCTGTGCTTTCCCCAGTGGTCTACATGTCCGATGCTATGATGTGTTAAAAATATCATGTGATTCAGTCATGGGTCTGTGACTGTGGACCCTGAAGGGTTAAACAGGCAAGAAAAAATAAAACTATCAACATTCCTCAAGTCAACCTTTCAAGCATAGTTGAGTGAATTCACGTGGGGCATTTGAAATCCATGAAGTCTAGAATACACATGAGTTTAGTTTCAAACGCCCCAAAAGCATAATAATAATAATATGGATTGGATTTATATAGTGCTTTTTTGGCCACTCAAAGTGCTTTACATTAGTGACCCATTACTCATTGGCTCTCACATGCTCCCTCTGGTGGTGGTAAATTAATTTTTTTAGCCACAGTTGCTGCCATTTTGAACCTGACCACCACCAAACATTCAGAGCAAGATTCGAACCACCAACCCTTCGGTTACTGGATGACCCACTCTACCATGACCGCCCTGAATGGTGAAGAAAAGAAAAGAAAAGAAAAGAGTAGAAAAGAAAAGAAAAGAAAAGAAAAGAAAAGAAAAGAAAAGAAAAGAAAAGAAAAGAAAAGAAAAGAAAAAAGAAAAAAGAAAAGAAAAGAAAAGAAAAGAAAAGAACAGTGTGTGTCCTTTTCCACGCTCACATTCAGGTGTACAACTCCATCGTTGGCGTACGCACATTTATTGTGCTTTGGAATTTTTTTTTTGGCAACACTTAGAGGTGATAATGGGATGTTCAAAAGTAACGTGCTTGGATTTTGTAGATCTAGATTTTTCGTAAGCGCACCATTTTTTCCAGATAGAAGCGAACACCAGGTTTCAGTGTGAAATCCATGCATGTCTTTGAACACGAGGCCCCAGAACACTGTGTAACCTCTGAGCAGAGCTTTTCACTTCTGCTGGTGTGATGGAAACCTCTGTGCAGACATGAAGCATGAGCTGGGTGTTGCATTTGTCTCCTGTGTACAAGGCTGCTACATCCATCTGTAGTAAAAACGTCCAAAGCTTATCATTCTTAAGAACATAAATGTTACCGTGATTCTGTTTTTATTACCCAGCCCGACTCCAAACCCACATAAACCGCCACTACATATCACTGTGCATCGATGAGAGGTGCAGCTGCTCAAATTCATGGCTAAAGTGGGCTATTAACCTTTTCAATTGCGCCTTTAGCTTATTCCTGAAGTGCTGAAAGGATTTTAATAGGCTGTTTCACTGTCAAAACACAAATGCCCTCTTTAGGTATAGACTTCATTATTGCCGTTTTGTCCCCAGTATTATTACAGGACATTTTGACAGATAAGATTTAATTTATGTTTTGGAATATAAAATCACCTGCTGCAAAATACAATGATAATGCGTTGAAATTACAGTTAAAAACCCACCTTGCTGCGAGAAAGACTGTTCGAAGACACACTTGTAAAGGCTGCGAAAAGACGAGCTGAGGTCCTCGAAGTCGGAGAAGCAGAGCTGCTTGTCCCGTGACTCTGGGACAGGTAGACCGTACTGGGGTTGCGGTGGAAGAGGGGGGGGCGGGTGGCGGCGGCTGGGTGGGCTGCTGGAGGCTCAGGGACTGGGACGATGGCTCGGAGTGGCTACTCACCTACGAGACAAACAAAAAAAACAAAAAAAAAAAGAGAGAGAAGAGGCAAATAAATGATGAGAGCTACATTAAAGAGCGGGAAATGAGTTAAGGTGGAACTCCCCCCCCCCCCAAAAAAAAAAAAAATCATCAAAGAATGAATTCCCAGTGCAGCTGAAAGTGGAGCCAGACCGACAGCAGCACTGCATCAACACCAAACAACGGCTCCTCATTCATTCAGTGAGACTAATGAGGCCACACATCAGGACAGTGGGAGAGCAGCGATGCAAGGGGGAGCCGCCGAACAAATAAACAAACCCAAAACTTCAGGTTGATCCTGGGGTGACCTCTGCAGTGGAAGCAACACTTGCTTTGAAAAACTGTTGGAAAATAAAAATGTAAAAAGTGCTAATTCCTGAGGTTGATTTTTCAGTTATTTGGTTCAAATGAGTGTTTAGTGATGCCTTTGTACATGTGTGATAGTCTGTGTTAAGGTAAGGTAAGGTAAGGTAAGGTAAGGTAAGGTATGGAAAGGAAAGGAAAGGAAAGGAAAGGAAAGGAAAGGAAAGGAAAGGAAAGGAAAGGAAAGGAAAGGAAAGGAAAGGAAAGGAAAGGAAAGGAAAGGAAAGGAGGTAAGGTAAGGAAAGGAAAGGAAAGGAAAGGAAAGGAAAGGAAAGGAAAGGAAAGGAAAGGAAAGGAAAGGAAAGGAAAGGAAAGGAAAGGAAAGGAAAGGAAAGGAAAGGAAAGGAAAGGAAAGGAAAGGAAAGGAGGTAAGGTAAGGTAAGGCAAGGCAAGGCAAGGCAAGGCAAGGCAAGGAAAGGAAAGGAAAGGAAAGGAAAGGAAAGGAAAGGAAAGGAAAGGAAAGGAAAGGAAAGGAAAGGAAAGGTGAAAACTTCAGAAAAAAGAAAATAATGCCATAAGATAAAACCATAAAGTACAATAAAATGAGAAAATAAAATAAATTATACTATGAGATAAAACCAGATAAGATGAGAACCCATACCATGAGATAAGAAAACAAAAAGAAATGATACCAATAGATAAGAAAAAAGAAATGACAAGATAAGATACGATCATTGATCCCACCATGGGGGAATTATAGTTGACAGGAGAAAATACAAAATAAAATGCAGGGAAGACAGAAAACACCAAAAAATATACACTAACAAAATATAAAGACAATAAAGGAAATCTGCCAATTATATAAGCATTTATATACATTCAGATTAAAATATGAACATTCTATCCATATTTATTATAATGTATTGGCTCATGCATCTGTGCTACGAAACTGAACAACAACCAAATGGACAGATGTTTTATTGTTGTATGCATTTGCGTTTCTTTTTCTTCATCTATTATTGATTTAAAATGCAATGCACTGTACAGTATGTCTTGGCATTTTCTCAAACTCACATAAGCACCGAACAGAATGTAGACATAAAAAAAAAAAAGAAAAAAACTCCAATAACGAAGCAGAAGAACCTATGGTGATGGAGCCAAGGCCAAATAAAAACCCTGTCTTATAATATCAAACACAGCTGCAGAGTGTTCTATCAATACTCCAACGTGACTACTCAATCTTAGCATCACATTCCACATAAAAACTAATAAGGACTTACTAATGAGACTCATTCACTGGCTTTTCTGTTCAAGGTCATAGAGATCAGTTGTTTCCAATAAGTCCCAACACGGCATTGATGTTAAATTTCAATCACGATATTTGAGTTTAAAGTTGATGAGACCCTGTGGAGTAGTTGATCTGCTGTGGTAACTTTTAGTGTCTTAGAATGACTCGCTGCAAATTTGTACTGAAGGCTTTAAAAAACAACAAGGAGTAAATGATTCACATGGAACTGCGATGGAAGACCTAAAAAAATAAGCATGATATTTTCTTAACTACATTAAAACATGAACTGTCAAAGAATGGGGAGGCTAAGTGACGCCCTTCTACTTCCGATCCATGGGTGCTTAGCTCGCAAAAATATTTGAATGGGAGTGAATGGAGCGAGTCAAAGTAAATTCTGTTTCTGTTTGACAAGTGGCTGTGAAATTCACATATGATAGTAGTTAATAAGAAAACTGGGAAAAGTGATCAAATCAGCTGATACGACTGGACTCGTCTATATGATGATTTTTGTGTATGTTCTGCTCCAATATGTTAATGAAGTAGGTTATAATAAAATAACTATTTAGACAAATTAATTTGTGCTAAAAAAAAAAGATACCAAACAAAAGCATGTTCAACTGTTTAGGCTCAGGACCTCAAGTGTGTGTGTGTGTGTGTGTGTGTGTGTGTGTGTACTATTAATGCAAGTGTTCAAACATAAAGAGTAAAGTTCAGGATTATTATATTAAAAAAATTAGAAAATTGAAGATCGTGTTTTTTCTGTTGAATCAATGTAGAAGATGAGAGTGTTTCCATGGTAACTACAGTGAACATTCAAATGGATCACATCTGATGACCATTAAATCAATAATTTACATGTATTGATAGGATTAATGGATGAACAGGGATTAAAGTGTTTGTATCAGTAGATGATTTTGGTAGATAGTTTGGTTTTTATGGGTTAAAAAAGTATTTTTTTCTTCTACACTACACTACGATTTACTTTTCATGCTAATTTATAATGGGATTGCTCCTAAGTATTTGGGATCTCAAATTGTAATAGTGCATACTCAACATGTCCATGAAACAAGAGCTGCAGTCGTGTCCTCTCCCATAAAGTACCATCTGCAAAGCTCTTTCTTTCTGGGATTATGTTATGGAATAGCCTCCCACTAAACATTAAAATAGCAAAATCTAAAAGGGTTTTTAAACAAAAGATTAGAGTTTTTTTGTGGAATAAAGTAGTGACTTAGGCATGTGATTGTATTTATGTGATAATTTGTTCCATGTATTGCATGATATATCCATAAATAAACCAAATCAAATATGAATTATAAAAGTAGTTTTTAGGATTTTGACCGTTATGTCACTTTGGAAAAAAGCATGTGCCAAATGCATAAATAGAAATAAATAAATATGTATATGAAAATAAAGATCATGACATATTAGGGAAATAAATAAAATGCCTATAATAATAGGAAAAGTTAACAGCAATGAAGCAAAATGTAAAACTTCACAACAAGAGAACTGGAGAAGAAATGTTTTATTTGTGTTTGGACAAAGTGAGTGTGTTGAGTTGCTTTTTCCAACATTAACGTGGACTTGCACCATGTGAACGTTGTCAGGGAACATTGAGTTACATGTAACAACATACAAATAAAAGCTTTTATAGAACATGACCTTCAGTGTGTTCAGGGCTGAATGATTTGGTGGAGAAAGAGACGCAGCTGTGGTTCAGGAGGCACAACCACATCCACAAACCAGAGGGTTGACGGGTCAAGTCCTCGACCTCTGCCCGTTTGTTGAAGTGTCCTTGAGCAAGACACCGAACCCCAAGTTTCTCTGTGAACACTGAATGTCAAACACTGCAAAGTGGTTTCAAGCTACAGAAGAGTAAATCCATTTACCAGTCATAATGTGGTTGTTGCTGGAAATGTTGTGGTTCAAGTCTAGTTGGTTGTTGCACTGTTTCACTATTTTTTTTACACTTTGATTATTAGTAAATATTCCACTAGAACAAACCTGTAAAGTGAATGGATCATAATGTGCAGACAGTGTTTGGAAGTAGATCTGGTCGATCTGACACCAAGATTCCTTTGGACTAAAACCTATTCTTTTGTTCATTCTAAGAATTTCACATTTTGACCTCAGACTTATGTTGGAAAGTTGAACCAACCAGCATTTAATAGTTGAGTTTGCTTTATTACTAACACACATGTGGGAACATTTCATTAGTTTTATTTCTCTCTCTCTCTCTCTCTCTCTCTCTCTCTCACTCTCTCTCTGTCTCTCACTCTCTCTCTCTCTCTCTGTCTCTCTCTCTCTCTGTCTCTCTCTGAATGGAATTTGGGTCTTTTACATTTCTGAGACAGATGTTTTTCCAATCATTTGGTCAAATATTGAAATGTGATGTTTTAAATCGTCTTCAATTTTCTTCATTTTGCGCTCCCTCTCTTCTGCCAATCCATTGACATTGCATTTCCGAGAGTAATTCAATGACATTACTTATTCTATTTTAACAGGCTGATATGTAACAAATTCCATTCACTCAACCCTGCCTTTCAGTCACACTCTTTAATTCCGTCTCTGAGCCACTTCTTAACAGAACAACCTGAATACCAATTTGGACACCTGAGTTTTTACTCTAACTGGATTAAAGTAAAAGCTCAATAGTAACTATATTCAGCTCCAAGGAATTCCATTAGGTTTCCATTTGTGCCTTCAGCCTAAGCTAATTTACAAATTAATTAATTCATCAAATCAATTTTTGTTATTTGATGCTCCAATTTGGCGATCATACTAAATTCGATTTAATACAATCACAACAGCCGTGTTCATTGGGGCTCCTTTCTATTCATTCAAAGGTGCAAAAAAACAAAAAGCAGAGCTGCAGATTTTTCATATTGTGAGTGCAGCCTGTTGTCCTCCACCCTCAATCATCTCATCCCAGCTGTCATCTTCCTCAGCATCCACCAAGAAAACACAAGCAATTTGCTGCGATCAGTGTGCCTCCGCAAATATAAGCCAACTTAGAGCATGACAGATCCCCCACACATCTACCTCCACCCAACAATGGCAGCCTTTCCATCAAGCAGCTCGGCATCTCTGAGATCTGTGCCAGTGATGCCACCAGTAATCACTGTCAGTCAGAAGGGTATCACCTGGGCCAGGTAATGAGCCAGAAGTAACCCCCATCCCACGGGAGTCCACCACAGATGAGGTCTGGAACGATGGAGGACGAAGGAGGAGGAGGAGGAGGATGAAGGAGGAGGAGGAGGGCATGCAGAGAAGAGGAAAACAAAAGATGGCCTCTAGAAATGGGAGGTTAACGAGATGAGATTGCACTGACCTTTGCTAATGCAGGTGGTAGGTGAACGGGGAAAAGTGATTGATGGTAAAAAGGTGAGCAGCTGTTACAAGGGAAAAATAATGAGGAGTTGGAATTTTTCAGCTCTCCTGTAATTTCGGACCAAATGTTTTCGGACCCACACTGCCCTTTAAACTTATATTATATTCAGCTTTAAAGGAACAGAGACAAACACTGCGTCTTTCATAAGCCGACATGATTCCATTAGACCAGTACTTCTCAAATCCGGTCCTCGTGGCCCAGTGTCCTGCATGCTTTACATATCTCCCCTTTCTTTTTTTTTCATTTTTAAATGAAAACTAATTCAAAATGTAACATTAAATAATTAAAAAAGAATAATTAAAAAAAAGTGTAAATGAAGACAAATTAAAAATTAAAGAATTTAAAAAGGGAAAAAAAAGTTTTGTTTTTTTTATTAAAAAATAAATAAATACACAAATTAAATTAAAATATTTTTAAAAAATTTAAAATATCCCTCTCTTTTTAAATTTAAAAATTTAAAAATGTTTTCTTGAAAAATTAAAAACATTTAAATGAACAAAAATTTTAATTTTTAAGAAGTTTTATAATTAATTTAATTTAAAAAAACCCAAAACTAATGAAAAACAATGAATAAAAAAGAAAAAATACCATCACACCTAGAAGCCATTACATCATGATTAGGCTTCAGAAAAGCTGATCAATAATTGACCTGCGTCTGATAGAAGAAGGAAATAACTAAAACATGCAGGACAGTGGGCCACGAGGACCGGATTTGAGAACTACTGCACTCGACTGATTCAAACTTCAACAACCACAACTGGACAATGAAGCGGAATAAAGCTGAGTCACGATGGTTTATCTGCACCAACATAACTCAGTATAAAGCAGCGGTGGTAAACATACAGCCTGGGGACCAAAACTGGTCCATCAAAGGGTCCAATTCAGCCCGTGGAATGATTTTTTATAAATGCAAAAATTAGAGTGAAAATATTAACCAATCATACGGACCATTTAAAGCTGAACTCAACTTTTATTTTTTTAACCAAAAGCAAAAATTTAAAATGAAAATTAAAGTTGGCCTGTGAAGAAAAAAGGAAAAAACTAATTTATATCCAAAAAACTCCTTATTTTATGGAGAATAAAGCAAACGAAACAACAAACTCCAAATGTCTTTACATTGTTTTTTGTCAGTTGAGTATAATTTATTCAAAATTGATTACTTTTATTCTGTATGTTTTAATTTGTGATTGTTTTGTTTTCTATTGTACATTTTTATTGTAGTTGTTCTATTTTTACTGCATCTAAAGCATCTTTGAGTGCCATGAAAAGTGCTATACAAATAAAATTTATTATTATTATCATTATTATTATCATCATTATTATCATTATCATTATTATCATTATTATCATCATTATTATTATTATCATCATTATCATCATTATTATTATTATTATTATTATTATTATTATTATTATTATTATCATAATTAGCATTATTATTATTATCATAATTATCGTTATTATCATTATCATTGTCATTATCATTATTATTGTTATTATTATTATTATTATTATTCTTATTCTTATTCTTATTCTTATTCTTATTCTTATTCTTATTCTTATTCTTATTATTCTTATTATTATTATTATTATTATTATTATTATTATTATTATTATTATTATTATTATCTTTCAGTCAAACATAAAAGTAGATTCAAAGTTCAACGTTGCTATACTGTACCCAGTTGGATAAAACAGCCAAGTTACCATCACACACATACACACACCACTCAAAACAAATCCGTGCAAAAACTGCCCAAGGACCTTGTTTTGTAAAAGATGAGGAGTCATTTGAAATAGCCAAAATGACTCAGTATCTGGTCTGCCAAGTCTAAGTGTACGTTACACAGGCCAACACCTGAGGCACAGTAACAGTACATGGCACGGGACCGCTTATAATCACATAAACCTCACCGAAAATGTGTGTGTGTGTGTGTTTATGTCAGATATCTGTGGCTGAAGTTTGGCTGAGGCTTCACACACACACACACACACACACACACACACACACACACACACACACACACACACACACACACACACACACACACACAGTCGCTGCAGCCTTTACAGTCGACACATTAATTACAAATGCAACAGAATGTGCAGTGTTTGTTTCATATCAAATCCTGCCATTACTGTCCCTATGGCTCATGCTTTTAATACCAACAATCATCTGAAATCTTTTCCTAGTGTTTTACTCGACCATCTGGAGTCTTCATTTTAGCAATTGTGTAAAAAATACCCACATAAAAATAATTAGAAGATTAATTCCACTGCCACCAATGGGAGGACGACTGCGTTTATTAGACGACCGATGTGATTAATCTGCTTTTAATTATATACAATTTTTCTCTCTCTTTGTTTCATATTTGTTAAAACCGGACCAGTCATTTATATGCACCAGGGACGATTAAAGTAAACTGTCGACACAAAGACACGACTGATGCTTCACACTGTTCCGTTTGAGGACAGAAGCTTCTCTTTCTGCTGCAAACTAATATTTCCTGCAGATTGACCCTGAAGCATGTCACAGAAAAAACAGCATCGAATCCACACAGTAAATAATCATTGCATATAAATGTAACACAACAGAAGCATCGGTGTTGTCAGTCAGTCTGTTCTTTCAATTATATTTCCACAGACTCCTCAGGAAAAGAAAAAAAAAACCATAGGTAAAGACAAAAATATTTTTTTTCTGTATAAGTAAATCAATTTGGTTGCAGTGAATAAATACATTTTACAAACAGAAAACTGACTGGAATGGTTCCTCTGAATGTTGGAGAATACTAGGTGTGAAAATGATCCATTTGACAACTGGTGTTAATGTTCGACTGTTAATGTTGTGTCAGTTTATGTCATTTTCTCATGATTTTAAACTGAATATTTAAATGTGATTTAAAGGTCGGGTCTGAGATCTGATGCTGTGTTTACACAAGTATCAGCTCTACTTAATTCTACTCATTTGGGTGCATTTACACGATGAAAAAAGACCCGATCACATGGTATCTGGTCCGAGATTTTTTTACATCTACTCTGCTGAGGTTCCAAGTGATATTATAATGCAGTGGTTCTCAAATCCAGTCCTCATGCCCTAGTGTCCTGCATGTTTTAGACAGCTCACTCGTCTTGTTTTTTTTTTTAATAAATAAAATAAAACTACAACATTTAATTTCTCTGAAAAAAATAAATTATATATATATATATATAATTAGTAACTCATTCACACAGATGAGTAATTAATCATTTTCATGATTAAACTGATTTGAGAAAAAGTAACATACATATTTTTGATGTTGTTTTAGATTTTTTTTCTTGTTTTTTTGCATTAATTTAAACATGCTTTTTTTTTGGGGGGGGGGGGGGGTTGTGTTTTGTTTAAAATTTGAGAACAAAAACTGAGGGAACAATCGACTGAAGTGTTTTGATTATGATTAATCAAAATTACTCCAAAGCAACACTGTGATTAATCGGATTAAAATTTGTAATCATTTGACAGCCCTAAAAGAAGTCAATGTTAAAGTCAGTATGTTGCATATTTGCAACAGTAGGCGTTAAAGGCTTAAAACTCTTAGTTTGTACATGTGGTACTTTAAACACATTTTAACATATTTGTGTGTTTTTACACATTTTTTACACAAATCTATGTATGTATTTACACATTTTAACATCTATGCTTTTTTTAACACATCTTATGTCATAATGAAAATCGATGCATTTTGACCCTGCTGTTAGCTAACCAGATGTTTATGTTGTGGATGTCACCACCAGAAGTTGAGTAGGAAAATGCTCAGTTTATTTTGACATGTATGTGTCTTTTATTGTCCATTTTCAGATATCAGTTACCCACGCTAAAGCTGCTGTAACCAGTTCCTTGATGTCATAAGAACAGAACAGTCACTAAACTTTAGTACAAACTTATCTCCAGCTGGAAACCCACTGTTCTTCTGATACATGCTTTGTCACACACAGTATTTTTAACACATCTTCACACACACACACACACACACACATATATATATATATATATATATATATATATATATATATATATATATATGTATATGGTATATATATTCCCTTCATTTACACTTTTGTTTCCTTTTTTCCTCAGGTTAATTCAGGTTTTTCTCATGCTGTGTCTCCGCTGAAGTCCTCTGGCGCCCCCCAGGGGAGGCCGACCTCACATTTTGAAAACTACTGTGATAAGCCAAATGTATGATCATTTAAAACTCAATTGATGCAGAAGCCTGATCATACATTATCTAAATCATGCAGGATACTGGGCCACTGGTCTAATTTAAGACATCCCATTCACATAAATGACCTGATTAAAGAATTAATTACCAATTCTAAGAACGATTAAGGCCTTACTTTAGGACAATCACAGTTAAGACTATTTAAGGTCCAATGAACACCCTGAATTTATATTTATTTGTAAAATAAAGCCATGAAAAAACAGCCTCAGGTAGTGTCCCTTGTTTCACAGAAGTAATTGAATGGAAACATTCTCTCTGTCAGAATTCATTTAGAAAAGCGGTTTCCATTTCCTCTCAAAATGGATTTAGTCTTTTTCAAAAGGGCAGACATCACCTTAATAGTGTAACACCTTTTTTTCCCCAAAATTTGGCAAGACTTTTCAAGTATGAAATGTTCAAGGAAACATCCAGTCCTTCAGCCAAAGCCAAGATACAATTGTACAGCAATGTGGAACATATGTTTCAACACGATAACTGTAGATATATGTGAAATAACAAACCAACCTTCAGATAGTTTTATATTCTTGGCTTTTTACTGAGTGTTGACACAAGACTGAAGGAAAATGACACTTGGCATTACCCTGTGGAACTCCACTCCAAGGGGTTAAAACATTCCGCTATGCAATGACATAACCTTCCACATCTGTGACATCATCATCAGTTATCAATGCTGCAATAAATGGATGCCACAACTTTGTTTCTGAAATAATTCATCATGTTGTCAACAGCTGTAACCGTCTCTTTTCCATCTTCAACCACAAACCACAGAAATACGATCTATAACACACTGAAACAGCCAGTCGATCAGATGATTCAGTCGTTTCCAAAGAACAAGTATGTGGTGATTTGCCCCCCACAAAAAAAAAATCATCAGTCAATTGCAACTCACAATTCAATTCTTATTACTACTTTAATCTCTTCAGATAGATATGTATGTAATGTACCTTCATAGAATACTGTCTTGTTCAGTAGACAGACCTAAAAACAGCTGACCAATTCCTTTGCACAAATACACACATTCCAAATTGAGAAGAATGACAACAACTCAAGTTATGATTCAAAAGTGTCATTCCGCTGAAAACCACTTTTTGGGTCACCCCGAGTTACCAACACATGCATTTGAAAGTCGTTTGTCACCTCCAGGGTTACGCCCATCCTCCATTGCAGTGAATCTGCAGTAGCATTAGCATCTACAAGAGAAGATGGCTCCACAGTAGCTGCTGCACAAACTTGAAAAAAAAAATGGAGAATCAAACTGGTTCATGTGTTCTCTATGGAACAAGCAACAGCACGAAACCTAGCTGGATGCTACCCTGGTAAAGGTAAACACATACAGAGAGGCAGAGGGAAGGAGGGAGTGTTCCTTCACACATTCTGAGCCGATCAGAGACGTATCGGTAAACTCTGTTGTTTGACCTCAAGTCATTTTTCTACTGTGAAAAAACAGCTGGAAACAAAACAATAAAATAGAACCAACACACAATGTATTCAATAACAACGAAGAACACAATAATATTAATGAAATAACCATGGAATGATAGCTTTAATAAAAAAAAAAACACTGATAGGATCTTTTGGCTGTACTTAATGCAATCTGCAAAAGACAGAGAAAATATTTTCAGTCACACAAATGGAGTTGGAGCGACACACGCCCACCTCCTCAGGCTACGAAGGGTGCAGCGAACACCGACTGTGACAGACTGGACTGTGACTGACTCATCCATGTTATGTCAGATACAGGTGAAGAACTGGAAGTA
The DNA here is from genome assembly GCA_020466265.1 of Siphamia tubifer. Lineage (NCBI taxonomy): Eukaryota > Metazoa > Chordata > Actinopteri > Kurtiformes > Apogonidae > Siphamia > Siphamia tubifer. The sequence continues at coordinate 4,800,564 of CM035789.1, read as the reverse complement.
AAACATTCATCGTTCTAAAATTAAAACACTGATACGCAAGCAATAAACTGAGCTTTAGAAAGTTCCAGCAGGAATGCATGGATTTCTAGTTAAAAAAAAAGTTTTTGGACGCCCCTTTCATCTGTGGTCTTTGGCATTAATACCTCTTATGTCACAGGTGTCGAACTCCAGTCCTCGAGGGCCGGTGTCCTGCATGTTTTAGATGTTTCCTTCTTCCATGTGATTCAGTTTAATCCTTTAACTCCTGAGAACTAACTAAATAATTGGTAACATGAGCAAAGTAAGACACAAATGGCAGAAAATCAAAGAAAAATACTACAATAAAAAAAACCAAAATGTTGAAAAATAAACAAAATGAGCAACAAAAACTACTAAAAATTTACAAAATGACAATAATGTGGAAATTTAAAAAAAAAATTACTAAAGAAGAAAACTGGTATTGAAATGTGGTCCCAGCAATTTTAATTTTGCCCTTTAAAAATGTTTAAATAAAATAAAAAAAAACTCTTACTTTTTGGCACCTTGTCCATGCACAAAACTAAAAGGAAAATGGTTGAATTTTTCTGAATATTTAAACTAAATCATCCATTCAGAACGCATCAGCGCTGACACTTAAAGTGTTAATAATCAGCTCCTCATCAGACTGATAATGATGCAATGACCTCCAGGTTTAATGGAAGAGGGAAACATCTAAAACATGCAGGACACCGGCCCTCGAGGACCGCACTTTGACACCCCTGTCTCATGTCATTGATCTCTGCTTAGAATAGTATTTTAATGAGATAATCCGTACGTTTACATGGTGTTTTTAATTCCAAATTATTTGTTCCGAATAAAGTAATTCGGAATTCAAGCTATTTCTTTCATGTTTACATAGACATGTTAATTCTGAATAAAGTTTAGATCAGAAATGGGTTTATTCCACTCTTGTTCATTTGGCTTTAAGAACCAAATGGGGGTATAGAGGCATGACATGACATCTTGATGTTTACCCGAAGAAAACTATTGTGTTGACTTCCTGTTTTGTTGACAGCTCTTTCCATTATATTGAATTCTTCCAATTCTCCAATCAAATACTTAACTTTGCAATGATTCCAAAGCTTGATTTGGACAGAAAATGTTCCTACACTAATGCCGGCAGCGTGGAATATGTGCAACGTCAACGTGAAATATCTATGTAATTGCGATGAGACCAGGAGCATGCGCATAACGACAGGAATAATGTTAAAGCGGAATTAACTGTTCACATGTGATGGGAATTAACTTATGCATTTTCATGGTTCATCTTAAATTGGAATTAACTTTTATTTGGAATTAAACAGGAATAAAAACTCCCATGTAAACAGGCCTAATGTCTTTTGAAAACCATTCATGGCATTATATGTAGAACCTGTCGACAATTTAGTTTCATTATGTTTTTCTTGTAATCTATAAACTAAAAAAAACAAATTTTTCATATTTGAGATTTTATGAAATTTTAGGTAAATAGATAGGTGACAGCTAGCTAGCTGTCACAGTTAGCTAGCAAGCTAGCTAATTTAGGTAGATAGATAGGTGATAGATAGGTGAGAGAGAGAGAGAGAGAGAGAGGGAGAGACAGAGATAGAGAGACAGATAGATAGAGATAGAGATAGAGATAGAGATAGATAGATAGATAGATAGATAGATAGATAGATAGATAGATAGATAGATAGATAGATAGATAGATAGATAGATAGATAGATAGATAGATAGATAGATAGATAGATAGATAGATAGATAGATAGATAGATAGATAGATAGATAGATAGATAGATAGATTGATTTGCATTATTGAGTCATTATTCATTCGCTCTCACATTCACATTCTTTTGGTGGTAAACTACACCTGGAGCCTAACATAAATGTCTGCTCCTCTTCCCACATTAATCAGCTGACAGGGTTCACTTTTGCCCTTCACTCACTCAACCAATTTTGTGACATTTCTGAACTTGTTATCTATTTTCTGTCAACATCTGTCTCTTTCTACTAAAGTCCATTGAAACTGGCTGGCAGGGATGCGCTCTGTCCAAGTAAGTGCGATTATTTCCGATGTGCAGCAGCAGCAGGATTATCATTCTCCTTCTGTTTTCAGTCTCTGTCACTTGGTGAAAGAACAAACATCTCTGATCTCCAACTACACACTGAAAAGAGAGAAAACTGCACAAAACTCGCCCTTTTCTTCTTTGAGGAGTTACTTATTTTAATACAGCGAGGTGCTTGGTTGTGTTCACATTCCACCAGTTACAACTCCTCTCCTGGCACTATTTTTTTGCAAAGACACTGTTTAGTGATTTGTTTAAAGACTGAGCAGAGCATTTCAAACAACTTTTATCCCATTTTCAGAATGACAGTGGATGGTGCAAGATCTATTTCCAGAGTTAATGAAGCTTGACGATGGAAGACTATATTCAGACAACCTACCTATGTGATCAATTCAGATGTATTTTCTCAGGTTTGATTGTTTTGTTTGTCTTTTCACGTTATTTTTCTAAATGTGGCCAATATCAATTCCTTGTGTGAACTGGTCCGAGTCCATATTTCTAAAAGCTGAGGAGTTAGAACAGTACAGATAATTTCCATTAGCAAAAAGAATTTTAGATTTCAGAGTAACTGTTTGACTGATGTGACATATAATATATATATATATATATATATATATATATATATATATATATATATATATATATATATATATAGTAAAAGGCTAGTCTTTTTTGTACTTTATTTTACACCAAAACAAAAAGGAAAATTAGTTTAAGGCTTGTTTCCATTATTTCTAGGTCATTATGACAGTATTTTATTTGTCTGATTCACTTTACATTAATTATCTTCAGTGTCATTTTGTTTCATTTCACACATTCATACCAGGTGCCAGATTGGGCCCTTTGGTGGGCCGCATTTGGCCCCCGGGCCTTATGTTTGACACCTGTGGTCTATTGTTGTGCACCGTCTCTGCACACATAAAAACATATCATATCAATAATACAAACTGTAACACAAGTGGTTCCAGGCACAACAAGCCCCGCCCCTCACAGATATTGCTTATTTTGGCATCACACCTGTGCGCTACTTGCAATGCTTGCAATGTCTGCACAAACCTGAATATTTTAGACTTTGCAAACTCTGGCACTTTTAGCTTTCAGTGATGTCTGTTCTACAAAGCTATGGTGTCAGTCTGAGGCACAGGAGCCAAAACACACTGAACATATGAACAATCAAGGGTTAGTTCAGGTTCCACTTTCACAACAATGTGATGTCAACTCAAATATGTGGTTCCACGCACAACAAGCCCCGCCCCTCACATGTACTGTTGTTGATTTTGGCATCAGTCCAGCAGATGCCATTATGTTTATGTGTGTGGTGATGTCAGCATGTCAACTGCCCCCCTCTCTCTGAAATAGTTTTTTTTTTTATTCTAAAACAAAACAAAGTTAAAACTATCTCTCTCTCTCTCCATGTCTCTGTTCATCTCTCTCTCTCTCTGTCTCTCTCATCCTGTGTGTGTGTCTGTCTGTCTCCCTGTCCCCCTCTCTCTCTCTCTCTCTGTGTCTGTCTGTCTCCCTGTATCTCTCATTCTATGTGTGTGTGTGTGTGTGTGTGTGTCTGTGTGTGTGTGTCTCCCTGTCCCTCTCTCTCTCTCTCTGTGTCTCTGTCCGTCTCTCTCTGTCTCTGTCTCTCTCTCTCTGTCTCTGTCTCTCTCTCTCTGCCTATGTCTCTCTCTCTCTCTCTCTCTCTCTGTCTCCATGTCTCCATGTCTCTGTCCATCTCTCTCTCTCTCTCTCTCTCTCTCTCTCTCTCTGTCTCCATGTCTCTGTCCATCTCTCTCTCTCTCTCTCTGTCTCCCTGTCTCTCTCATCCTGTGTGTGTGCGTGTGTGTGTGTGTCTGTCTCTCTGTCTCTCTCTGTGTCTCTGTCTCTGTCCATCTCTCTCTCTCTGTCTCTGTCCATCTCTCTCTCTCTCTCTCTCTTATCCATCCATCCCTGTTATAATATATTTCACTGTGCCACACACACACATACACCACTGACATGTTGTTTGAACTCTCACTAACCACACCCTCTAACAATAGATAGATACTCCAGCTACAGTACATGCCGTTGCATTGCGTCACCCTGCCAGCGCTTTCAAACCTCCACCACCTCAGCCTCCACCTGTAGACTCTGACAGTTGGAAAATATTTATTCCTCTCTACATGTTCAAATATCTGCATGGACTAATGGAGCTGGAGCTGAAGTCTGGGTGAAATATTTTACTGAACTGTTGTAACATTTAGGACCTGGTAATGAAAAGCCTTTAACCATTAATCAGGCAAGTAACTATTTTAGGGGGGGGGGGGGGGTTAGGTTTGTAGAATGGACAAGGATTTGACTAGAAAAGAAACATGTATGATAATAACGTTCTGAGACGTGCTATGGAAACAGACTCATTGCAGCCCCTGATATTGTTCAAATGTTTATCTCTGTTACCAGAATGTTTTCCATGTTTAAAAAAAAAACAGCCACATTGTTGTCTTAGTTGCACATTTCCTATTAGTATTTGGAAAAATATTGTCTCAGGGAACAGTCTTTTTCAGTTTATTTGTATTATTCAAGCAAAAAGCAACGTTATTTTTAATTTGCACAACAAATTATTCAAGGAAAAGCAAAAAGTATTGTAACAACATTGATATTTATTTCAATTAAAGTTATAATTGAAGGGGGACTGGGGATATTTAGTCCTCCAAAGGGGGACCCCACAGAAAAAGACTGAGAACCACTGTTCTAAAATACATGGTCCTTCCACCAAGGAGGTTATGAGTTCATTGGTGTCTGTTAGGAAGATAACTTAAAAAGTAATGGCTGGATTTTGATGTAGTTTTCAGGGAATATTTATAGAAAGGAGTAAGGAACAAAGAATTACATTTTGGTGACGATCAGGGATATTGGGGGGGGGGGGGGGTCTGAGCTGTCTTTTTTATATAACCTTCAAAAAATGTTTCAACTTGGGGGCGGCCATTAACTGAAGGGTTGGCGGTTTGATTCCCACTCTGTCCTAGTCAGTTCGTTGTGTCCTTGGGCAAGACACTTCACCCTCCTCGTCTCCAGTGTCACTCACACTGTTGTATGAATGAGTATGAATGTTTGGTGCTGGTCAGGGTCAGTCTGCCCCAAGGCAACTGTGACTACATATATAGTTTACCACCACCAGAGGGAGCATGTGAGAGTGAATGAATAATGGATCACTAATGTAAAGCCCTTTGGGTGCCTTGAAAACCACTGTAGAAATATAATCCATTTTTATTATTCTCAATTTACCGGAATATAAAATTTCAAAGTGATCCAGAATCCAGGATTTCTTCTGGATCATCACCAAAATCTAATCATCCTTGTTCCTAACAGACAGACAAACAGACAAACAAACTCTGGCAAAAACATAAATGCTCTGCATTTATATAGTTCATTTCCACCTTCATGGTTCAAAGTGCTTCACATTAGCCTCACATTCCCACACACACTCATACATACACCAGTGGCTTCCTAAGGTTCTGTCAGTCCTACTGGGGAACTAAGTCAGGGTTCAGTGTCTTGCCCAAGGACACTTCGGCACGTGGACAGCCAGAGCCGAACCGTCATTGTGCGACCCAAAGCCAACCCTTTATTAGAGGTAGAGGTAATAAAGTCTTGTTATATCCTCCAGTAACACATTAAAGTTGAATTTCAGAATATTTCTAAAGCTTGTTAAACAACCCCAGCTCTGGACAGTGTCCTGAACGTCATCAACACAACATATAGATCGAAAAGTTTCAAATCCAGGCTTTCCAGACACACTTCTCTGTGGAAAACACCCTTCAGAAATCCTTCTAGAATGCCAGCCCAGATGTGGGAGTGTCCTTACTGGTGTGTAGCTGTGGACGTTGTTGCCGCTGCTGACGGCGGTGTTCAGGTTGTTCAGGTTGACAGACGCCAAACTCTGCTCCGAAAGGCTGTTGCTCAGGCTGCCGCCCAGACTCCCTGGACTCTCACTGCCTTCTGCCTCTGGGTTGTACAGCGCTACCTGCACACACACACAAACACACACACACACATTAGCACAGCTCTGACACTGTGAGGGTGATCATACACACTATATAAACTCCTTTTGAAGGAAGAGATTCAGGATTTTATTGCTACTCGCCCTCATTTTGTTTGTTTGACTTAAAGGTGTCATTCCATTGTTATTTAATATGTATGTCAATTACTTTCTACCTGTGACATATGACTAGTTTGAATGGATTAAAGCATCACAAAATAGATTAATTGATACCTTTATGATAAACCGTAGTTAAAGGAGTTATTCCATCAGTATTGTTTTGTTCTCCATTGTTATTGAATACATTGTGTGTTGGTTCTTTTTTTTAATTTTTTTTTTGATAATAGTAATACATTTTATTTGTATAGCGCTTTTCTGGACACTTAAAGACGCTTTACATTAGTGCAAAAATCATCAAAGCAGTACACACAAGACAATTACATGACACAGGACAGAACATGAGGACACTACATGATATATATACATATATATATATTTATATATATATATATATATATATATATATATTTTTTTTTTTTTTTTTTTTTTTTTAATTTTATTTAATTTTTTTTTTTTTTTTTAAACCGTCAGATTGCTTTGTTTTTGGAGGGTAGAAAAATGACTTGAGGTTGAACAACAGAATTGACCGGTACTTCCTCATACATGCCCATAAGAGATCCTGTATTCTGGATCACTTTGAAATGTATTCACCATTTACTGCAATGTACCTCCTTGGCAGAGGTAATAAAAACTGGTTCTCAATTATGGATAAAATAAAATACATACACACACACACATATATATATATATATATATATATATATATATATATATATATATATGGATAAACTTCTGCTTCCTGTCATATAATGCATCACCAGCTAAGCACAATATGCACTTCTCCAACTTTAATATTTTCCATATTGCAATCCAGCTGTTTTCCACACTGTGTTCTTCTCTTTCCCTCATCTGGTGTGTTAGTTTGTAATCTCAGTCACTGTGAAGGTGTGTGGCTTTTATTTATTTTAGTTTATAATGTAATTTGCACAAACTGACAAGCACTACAGGAAGCCAACATTTACACCATAAAAGCATCTATGTATATCCATCGCTGTAGGACTTTTATCATATTGGGAATTTGGAACTGTGAAGGATGTGCTGTTGTTGAAGAAGAGCATATTGTCATACTTTTAACACAACAACAATGCAAACATTTTAACTTTTTAGAGGAAATAAAGGCGTGACTCTTTCAACCCATTAAAAACCACAGAGCTAATCATAGATTTCCACCAGTTTAACGGTCCATCTATCCACACGGCTGACGGGTACAAATATCTCCACACTATTGACAACAACTTCACGTTCAAAGCCATCCATGAAATCATCTCCTTCAAATGTCAGTACCCGCCTCTTCAGGTCCAGCAGGACGCTCTCTACAAGTGATTTATTGAACAAGTGATTGTCTTGTACTACGGAACAGTCTGGTTTGGATGGGTGACATCACTCAACTCTTCACAAAATCCACATATTAACCCTTTCATGCATGAATTCTGAGAAGCTTAATGAAGTTTGTTTTTTTTTATCATATTTTTTGCTCTTTAGGCATGAAAAAGCAATGTTATTGAATATGTTATTAACCTACTAAATATATAAAATCATAATTAAAATATATATACTTATGGCTTAGGACCAGACTTGATAAGAAATCACTTTTCTTTTAGTCTTTTCGTTCATTTTAATATCACAATTATAGTTTATAATTAGCTCAATCAAAGATTATTTCAAAGTTACAAAGATTTTAAGTCAAAAGTCTTTGGTCATAAAGTGTCATGGTAACAGGAGCAGCCAAAACCACTGGGCTGCTGTTTTTCAAACACACATTAAGTAGTCGACCCCCTCCTCCATGCAGACTGTAGATGTCTGTTTCCCTTTGGGGGGGTGTCTTCCTCTGTGTCAGATGGGGAGCTTAAGTCTCCGCCCCTTCTGGGACGCTCATGGGTCCTGAGATCAGAAAATTAATGAATGATATTCAATGGGAAATAAAATTTTTAAATGGTATCTGGTTTGTCATGTTCCCTGAATCACACATGTTATACCTCATAATAAATGAAAATTATTTATGTGTTTCAACTGCTTCTGTTAACCAACGGCTGATTCATTTGTGAGTAAAACACCCTGCAGGTTTGTCAAAAATAGTAACGTTACAGGTATAGTATGACTTTTAGTCTGTATATATGTATAAATGATGTATAAATGTCCACTGTGTTGCCTTCTATGGCACTAAAACAACAAAACCATGAATATACAAGAGAAGAGCTGTGGTGTAACTGTCCACTGTGACCACTGAAAGGGTTAAGTCATAAAATCATGCAACAACCTGGAGCTGTATACCAACCAGACGACAGATTTAAAAAAGAAAATCCCTCCTATTAAAAACAAATCAACTGAATTGGTCCTTGATGCCTGAAGCAATTATTCAATTATTTACTTATTTATTACTAAAGAGAACTTTTATTCTGTCAAATTTTAACAATAATTACATACTAACAATGTTCAGAATATAACGAGTATCGCACAGAACAGTGATGGTTAGAATAAACCAGAAGGTAAAACTGGACTTATCATTGTGAGTGTCTCTGTACATGACATTTATTGCCCGTCTATTGCCTCTGCGGTTCTAACTAAGGTTGTTTTTTCTTGGCTTTTTCTTCATCTGAGCTGCTCTTTTAACCCTTTGTTGGTCAGCTCAACCGTTTGGTAGAGGTAACTTTGAACTGTGATATCTAATCTAAATTTAAGTCCTTTGACACTAAACTTCTTGGGCAGTCAATGATATATTCAGATCATGCTCGTACAGTATACCACCAAGGAAGAAGACACCTCTGCTATAATCTTTTCTTTTTACTATTTTACATCAATAATACTCATCATGTTTCAGAAATACTTTGGTATTCATGGAATTTTTTTTTGTAAACATGCTCAAACGGTAGTGATTAAAGGGTCATGAAATGCTAATGCTAATTGCTAATGATACAAACACAAAGAGTTAATACATTTAATTTGAACCAAGTCACAAATTATGTTGATAAGATTGGTGAAGGAATACTGTTGAGTTTTAATACTTTAGTTAAATTTAGGGTCAGTAAAAAAAAAAAAAAAAAAGAATAAATCTTTGTTTTATGTTATAATGTGAGGTGGAAAAAGCAACAACAAAAAAATGTTTTATTGTGATTTTTGTAGTGTGACCAACAAATGGTTAAGGACAGAAGGTCAGATGCTTATTGATTTTTAAGTATATTGATGCAAATTTGGGATTTGGGGATTTATGCTGCATTAAAAGAAAAAAAAAAACTGACTCAACTTGATGTTTTTGGAAATGTAACTTTTTCAGAAAATGTGAATATTGTCATGCGGTGAGAGATCACAGACCTCTTAAAAGAAATGCCTCAGAGTTATGCTGATTTTCGTCTCGTCTGGCAGTCGATGCATGTGAAGCAGAGCGCCGGCGTTACCTTCAGGCTACGTTTAATTATATAGACAAATGTGAAAATATAGCCTTCGGGTGAGACATCACTTAACAATTTCAGGGGCAGTGCTCTGCCCTGTAGAGCATCAACAAGAAAAAAAAGAAAGAAAGAAAAGTGTGTACCCCCCCCCCCCCCTCCCCCTCCTCATTTCTTTTGGTGGATGTCTGTGACATCTGGAGTGAGTGGGTTTGAAATTAATCTGACTGCTTTGTTGTCGTAGCAAATTAATGTGTGGTTACCGTGAAAGAATGATATTTACATTAAAGACAAATGATTGATCGCACACCTACAAATGCTGCCAAAAGAGGCTTAAAATGAGATCTGTTTGATTTTAGAACGTCACGAAAAACAACTGCAATTGAAGAATTAACCCTTTAAACTTCCGAGGGTCCACATATAGGCTGGAAGTAGTCGCTCAAAAATGTTAAGCAAACTACCCAAAACTGTCCCAAATGTCACAAGACCTAATGCACTTTGACAACGGAGATTGTTACACATCACAACATATAAGCCACTTTCAGATAAAATATCCACGGCAGGTACAATCAAACAGCTGATCTGAACTTTTATGTCTCATAATTATCCACAGAGGAACCATATTTTAACAAACACATTAAAAATAAGCAAAACAAATATCCAAATGTCATCCATATGTCATCTAAAAACACATTAAAACATCAATAACAAAACAGGCTTGATATGTCGTCATATGACGTCAAAACGTGACGCGATCAAGCCAGGTGAGACCATGTGAATGAAAAAAACACCAGATTCTATCTTGTCTGAATCCTGACATATTACCACTGATGTGTTTTAGCTGTTGACCTTTAGTGCGACCTTGACCTTTGACCTTAATTACTCTAAATAGGTAATAGGTTCTTCCTTGACCCATTATCTATCATTCCTGAAAGTTTCATCATAATCCTGCTGACAGACAGACAGACAGACAGACAGACAGACAGACAGACAGACAGACAGACAGACCCAACTTTAATACCTCCTTGGTGGAGGTAAATATCCACAAATTGTTTTTGCATCATTTAACAGGACCCACCTCCAATATCTCAGTTTCCATGTTAATATTTTCATTCATAATATAAGAAATCACCAATTGTATGTAATTTAAATGGTTCAAGAACAGAATTGAATCAACTTTAATAAGAAATTTAGGCGAAATTAAGTGAAAGTTTAAAGGGTTCAGTGTTGAGTTTCAGTGTTTGTGTTGTAATCGTTTCCTGGTCTCATATTAAAGGAATATTCAGACACGCAGACGCTCTCCAATGTAGAATATTAGTGAGAAATGTGTTATAGAAGAGGCTGTGACACACTGCTGCTTCTGCAGGACGCCACCTGTCTGGGTGTGGGTGGATATCATTGACGTTGGCATCAGCTTCTTTATCATCAAGGTCCTCCTCTGCTCTGAATCATTGTTTTTAAATGTATAGTGAGTGATGATTAAAAAAAAAAAAACCCCACTAAATGTACCTACTGTGAGGAAAAACAGTATAAATCTGATTTTATGAGGCTCGCTATAATACTGTTCTCACCTGCTGCACAATCATGAAGGTTTATTTCTGTGGCTCCTCGTGTTGGTCACCCTTTGGTTTTTGCCACTGAATGCATCTTAGGGTAAAAAAAATAAGTATGAAGATATACAGTAACTGCACTAATGTTACTAAAAGTTTAATGGAAAAGTTAATAAAACTGTTTCACAAAGCAAAGTATTAAACTTCATGAACTGCAGTGTTATATTTAAGCTTTAGGACTGAGGTGTTTTTGAATTTATTTGATCTTACCTTTAAATTTCTCATCAAAAAACTGACTTATTTGATAGAATATTTTTCAGCATAACCTCACCTATGCAAGTGTACAGTTATTTATTTTGTTATTATTTGACATGTTTTAACAAAGTAAATGTAAAATCAAATAAAAACCTCGAAATTCAAGTAGGAAAATCTATTTTAAAATTTTTTTTTACCATAAACATGTTGAACAAACCATTTCCATAACTTAGAATGAACTTCTAAATAGAAAACTTCAACACAATCATTTTAAATGTAGTAAATAACAGTTACATATTAGGTCAAACATGGATTAAACTACTATCACGATTAATGTGATTTAAAAAAATATAACATAATTAAAAAGAACAGTTGTTTGTTCCAAGTGTTTTTTTGTTGCAACTGTTGAAGGTATAAATAAAATGAAAAATAAACATGTTAATTGAAAATACAGTGGTAGCTCTACTTACGAAAAACCCAGCTATAACGAATGATCCGAGTAACAAAAAACCTTTGCCTCAATTTTTCGTCTCTGAATACGAAAGAAAATTCTATTTATGAAAGGAAACTGAAACCTCAGAGACATAAATATGTTACTGTATGTACATTACTATATGTAACTGTGTAATGTATGTAAATATGTCAAGTACGTAGCATCCTATTGGTTATGACTGAGCTACCCATGATGCATTTGGTGACCCTTTGACCCTCATTACTGTCGTTTCCTCAGTTTTTCCCAGTGTGTTTATTTAAACATTACAACAGCACAAAGAACCTACACAAATTATACACAAACACTATCTTTGTACTATCAATATTTCTTTTAAAATATAAAGTTTAATATTTACGTTTGCTTTAAATATTTATTTGTCTGTGTCATCTTGTGTTCAGTGAAAAACAGAGAAAACTTTGGATAATTTATAAGTTCTTATCCTATTATTCCTATTATTTTACCAATCTGGCTCATTATTTCTGGACATTGGATTTAATTTCTGCTTCTATATCAAACATATTATCAGAAAAATCATGCTGTAAATCTGACAATGAACTCCTTTAACCGACTGTTTACATAAAGAATGGACTCAATCACATTTATATTTAATGTACTTTTTATTTACCATGACAAACAAGGGACAAACTATACCGGTCTATTGAAAATGGCACATTTTAAAAACAAATCAATATTGGATCATTCAAAAGAAGATTAATTTGATTCAGAAAATTGATTTTTAAACCTGGCTGTACATAATAATTTAAGTGATTTCAACTGCAAAAGCGTACTCTGTCTATTTACTGCTTATCTGTGTTTAATATTAAATTTCCGACTGTGAAATGGAGAAAATGAGCATCTTCAAGGCATTAAGGTGTGCTAAAGAGAATTTCATGCAATAGCTTACAAACAAATAAATTAATTGGAAAAAAAAAATAATCATGGCTGTATATTAAAAGATGATGAAAATGTCCTTCAGCAGCAGCTCCAGTCTATAAAATGGAAACTTTATGAGATGGAGACAGAGTTAGAACAGTGACAGGTTCGAAAACTGTGCGTCATAAAACTGTTCATTTCTTTTGGTTGATTTGTTGAAGCTGCAAACATCGGAAAAACCAAATTCATCAGCTTTAGAATAGATTTTTTTCTAATAAAATCATGTTTTCCTGCAGAAATGGAGGAAACCACTGGTAGGAGTAATCATGATGTTGACATTGGTGAAGACATAATATGACAACAGTGACAGCAACAATAAATAAATAAAATAAATAAGAACACGGCTAAAAGAATTAAAATAACGTCTCATTTTGTTTTTGTCAACATTTTAGGGATGTTTTTTTTTTTTATTTCTTAAGCCACATTTTGTCTGTTTTTTATTGGTCATCTATAACTGCATTATATATTTAATTATAGTTATCGACACAAGACCCGGAGTTAGGTCTAGTTTGGTCGATGGTTGATGACAATATTTAGTTACTATAAGGTGCACTGTCAATGAATGGTTCATTTTTTAGATACTTTATATATAAAGGTGCACTGGATTATAAAGTGTATTCAGTGAAGTCAAAATATTAGATAAAAAAATCAAAATTATGAGATAAAAAATTTAAAAAAGTCACAGTTTATGCATTTATCTCATAATTGTGACTTTTTTAAATCTTAAAATGATGCATTTTTACCTCATATTTATAACTTTTCTATTTGTTTTTTTTTTTTTAAATCTTATGACTTTTTACCTCAATTGTGACTTTTCTTCTCCCATTTTTCCGAAATTTCCTGCCCATATCCACAACACTGAGTAACTGTAACTCAATCAAACACATTATCTACACAGTAACTCACTTTTAAAGGCTTTACTTTAAATACATTTGAAACTTTTCTGATTTTATTTTCTGAAGTATTAATACGTTCATGACAAAAAAAAAGCAGTTTTACTTTTGTACTTGATTACAATTGTACTTTTTCACTTTTACTTAAATAGAAGAGTTGAATCAGTACTTCTACTTTTACTAGAGTACTTTTACTTCTACTTAAGTACAGAATGTGAGTACTTTGACCACTTCTGCAAAAAATATACAATTTTTGCAGGAAAACTTTTAAGAAACAGTTTTTTCTGCTACAACAGATATTGACTGAAAGGATACGAGGCTAAAACTGCTCTATACAAGATTTCGATGAACGTACAAGTGTTGCAAAAAAAAAAAAAAAAGTAGGCCTTAACTTTTCAGAACAGTTTATAAGTTCAACAAAAGCTGGCGGCCCCTTGAATGTGCATGTTTTTCTTCAGGATTAGCACTAGAAACTGACGGATTTGATACCACTCTGGATGAAGACGAGCTGCTTTGTGAGTTGACAAATTGAAAATAAGGTTCATTTTTGTTGCTTCACTTTTCAATAAAATGTTCCCCATTCATGTTGGTTTCTTTAGACTGGATGAGTCTGAAAACCTGCGCTGTGCTTCAGAAAGGGAATCCTTTTAGTAGCCCATTTTATTTGGAGAACATTGGGAGAGAAGAGTATTTTCTCTGAGATCGAGCTGTGAAATAACCTGTAATTTGGTAATGAAATGTTTGACCACTGCATCTGTGCGTTTGCCGTCTTATAAAACCACGAGGCATTTTGTACATGACGAAAAAAGAAAAAGTTCCAAATAATAATTGCGGGAAATGCTTTTCCCTACCGCTGCTCTGACACTGTCACAAAACAAGACACTGAATTTAACCCATAAAGATCCAAAGATCCACAATGGCAACCAAAATAAATAGATTTTAAAAAAAATTGTTTTTTCTCTTTAAAAGTGTCATTCCGCTGCATACTGCATTCACAGACAACAACAAGAGGAATGAGGGACCCAGAAAAAGTCGGTCCATCTGACATCAGATGGACTTTAGCGTCACCCACGTGGGTTTAAGCCCAGTGAATCTAAAGTAGCATTAGCATTAGCATCTACAACAGAAGACGGCGCCACAGGAGCTGCTGCAAAAACTGGAAAAAAATGGTGGATCAAACTGGTTCATGCGCTCTCTGTGGAAATAAAGTCTTTTTTTTCCCCTGCACGTTGTCAGAACAAGCAATGGCACGAAACCTAGCTGGATGCTACTCTGGTAAAGGTAAATACATACAAAGAGCAACAGGGGAGGGGGGAATGTTCCTTCATGCATTCTGAGCCAATCAGAGATGCCTTTACTGTAACAAAAAAGCTAAGTTCAGAGGATGATAGAATAATAAATACTGATAAATCACTTTGGAAATGTTAAATTGAGAAAAAAAAATAATTTGGGAATTGACACAAAAGTCACAGTGGGTTAATTGTCACTAATAAATCACTGAAGAAAAGTAAATAACACAGGAAAAAAAAAATTGAGAACTAGCACAAAACTAAAACTGGGTCTTTATGGGTTAAAAAAAATAATTCTAAAATTTAAATGACTTCAGTAATTGATATTGAAAATGTTACAAACACTGAGATACTACAGGCTTATAATGGCAGCGAGAAAAACAAATAAATCTGTTCCTTGGCAGTAACAATTGTGATGAAAGGGTTTGAAATTGACAAATTCTGGGAAGTGTGAGTGTGAAAAGATGCAGAATGGAAAACTGGAATAAGCTGTCGAGTCCAGACGTCAGCTCATGTCCAGACCAAACACTCAGAGTTATGCTGCTGCTGCTGCTGCTGCTAATGCTGCTGCTGCTGCTGCTACTGCTAATGCTGCTGCTGCTGCTGCTGCTACTGCTACTGCTGCTGCTGCTGCTGCTGCTGCTGCTGCTAATGCTAATACTGCTAATGCTGCTGCTGCTAATGCTAATACTGCTGCTAATGCTGCTACTGCTGCTGCTAATGCTGCTGCTGCCGCTGCTACTACTGGTAATGCTGCTGCTGCTGCTACTGGTAATGCTGCTGCTAATGCTGCTGCTGCTGCTAATGCTAATACTGCTACTGCCAATGCTGCTGCTACTGCTAATGCTGCTGCTGCTGCTGCTACTAATGCTGCTGCTGCTGCTAATGCTGCTGTTACTAATGCTGCTGCTGCTGCTTATGGACAATTATTCTCTATGGTGGAAGTCAAATGAAGAGGTCACGCAGCACATCATCATCATCAGTCTGCCGTGTGTGTGTTTACATCTGAAAGGAGTCTGAGGTCCCGCTTGACACTTGACCTTTGGCCCTCGCATTGACGGTCACACCCAGTTCAGCTCTGTTCAGTCTGTGTCTGTGTGAATGTGTCATCGCCTAAGGCCGCATATGAAAGCTATATATATATATATATATATATATATATATATATATATATATACATAAACAGTCCAGAAAAAGGAAAAAACCTTGAGCAACAGGATTTAGTCGAGTTTGGAGCAAACATCTGCGACAATGTTTTTGGGTTGTTTTTTTGAGCAAAGAAAAAAAAAATCCAAATAATTTTTCTCAGCAAATCTGACCATTATTTTATTTAACAAATTCATCGGATTTTATTATTTATCTGAGTATAATGGAAATACTATTGTGTCCATAAATGTGTACTTACAGTCTGCACCATACATTTATCTTTAGTAATATATGTAAATGTAATATTTTATCTGGTAGCTTTCACACATTGCTTTTACATTTTTCTGTATTTTCTGTGATAGTTTGTGTGATGTCCTTTTTTTGCACTAACTGTTTTTGCAGCTGAACAGACCAGAGCTGCCAAATTAATTTAGTGAGAGTGACAATAAAAATCTATTCTGTTATATTTTATTCTCTTCATAAGCATGGAAAGAACTGTATTTGAAAATAATCCTTTTTCGTGTATTTTATAAACAAAAACATAAATAATGAAATAATAATAATAATAATACCTATTATTATTATTATGGATTGGATTTATAGAGCACATTTTTGGCCACTCAAAGCGCTTCACATTAATAACTCATTATTCATTCGCTATCACATGCACCCTCTGGTGGTGGTAAACTACATATGTATCCACAGTTGCCCTGGGACAGACAGACCCTCTCACCACCTCTAAACATTTATTTACCAGTGTGAGTGACACTGGAGGAAAGAAGGATGAAGTGACTTTGCCCAAGGACACAACGGAACAACTAGGACAGAGTGGGATTTGAACCACCAACCCATCAGTTGCTGGACAATCCACTCTACCAACTGAGCCATGTTGAGCCACATTTTGTAATAACGGTGCTTTTTGTAATAAATGTCTAAATTGTAATAACTTTTTTACTTCATTTTGTAATAAATTTTGCCGCAATATGTAATAATTTCTTTCATTTTTGCAGCAGCAGGTGCTTGGTTGGTGTGTTATTAAAACTCAAGGAGCTGTTTGGGAAACATTCCAAATGGTTAATGTCTTGACTGATAATTAGACATATTAAACATTAGGACAATTTGAAATTACGGAAATATTTTGGAAATAGAAATTTTGTTGTTTGTTTTAAGCTTTTGAGGCAATTTCATATTTGTTTAAAATTAATGTTAGTGGATAAATTATCTGGTCACAGCAGCTCAGTAAACAAGCAGAAGACACTTACAATGTTTATCCTACGTCACTCTAGAATGTCCCGTTCACTTTGAATGACGTCAGCGGGTGGATTTTTTTCGATAACCGCCCGCTGCCCATGGCAACGGGTTTTGTCACTTCAGATTCACTGTACCATATCACTCCGCAGGTAGTTCGCCCACTTTTAAAGTAAATATTAGCTTCGTTGTAACTGCTAGCTTATCCAATGTTAACCTATGCTAATGTTATCCTTACCGTAGTAAGGAAATCAGGGGACATTGCCGTCCTCCTCTCGTACAGAATCTCCAGGGCCGAAGTAAGTATTTTACTCCTCAGTTAACTCCTCTATGCTGGTTTTTATAAAACAAGGAGCAGTTTCAGTGAGCTTTGTTTTCAGTATTTATTTTCAGGAACGGGACAACACCTGCTCCAGTCGTCGACCTGACTGTGTACATCTGTCTTTCTCTTTTCTCCGCCTAAAACTCTCTGCACCCCCCTTCTGTCTGCCCCGCCTATTTCACAACACTAGTCTGTTAGAGTAGTGACAGTAAAAAACTGTAATAACCCGTAGAATAAGCGGGATAATACATGGAACACAAGTTACTATCAGAAAAAAATTCCCCAATGGGGCGAACAACACCCCGACGCCGAAGGGGTGTTGGGGTGTTGTTCGCCCCATCGGGGAATTTTTTTCTGATAGTAACTCGTGTTCCATGTATTATCCCTTGCTTTACCTCTTAAGGCCCAACAGAGTTTTCTGGAAAATTCCGCCTAAAATGCCCAAATTAAAGTAAAATACAATTAACAAACAAATAAACTATACTTTAGAATTGTTCTTACTTAATAAACCATGTTATCACATTTTCTACATAATAAAAAAAATTGCAAGTGCATTTTGTAATAATCGTCTCAAAATGTAATAATTTATTACAAAATAAAATGAAAAAGTTATTACATTTTGGACGTTTATTTATTTATTACCAAATATGGGTCAAGGGCCCATGCCGCCCCTCCTACATCATCCTTCCATTAGTGTTTAACATTTGCGACTAAAGGAAAGTGAATTTCTTCCAAACTGTTTTCAAGGTGCACGCATTGATAAAAATGTAGAAGTCAGATAACAGATGATGTAACTTCTTACATTTGAGCCCAGAGGAGACGCGATGTTTATCTTTTTGTTTCAAAATAAAAGTTGAGGAGCCACAGTATTAATAATTCAACACATCCAGTCCTTGGTGTGTGTCCTACCTTGTTGGTTACAGCGTTGATTGCCAGAGTGGGCGATGCTCCTCCTGACATGATGCAGTCCATCCTCAGAGACTCTGACTCCAGGCTGTATGGAGTCGACGCCTGGAAGGACAGCAGACAACAAATGGATCAGAAACTTAGCTGTGGTTTTTTCAGCAGAAGACACAAAACTAAGGCCTGTGAACAGTCAATAAGGATGAGCAGTGCAGTTTTTAATCTAAATAAAACATTCTATCAGTCATTATATTTTATTAGTGTTTATGTTTGTATATAACTGCAGAAAAATGTGTTGTTGTTTTTTTTACTTCTACTGTTGAGGACTAAACCCAGAATCAGGAAGGCAGGATGAGTGTGAAAAGATCAAAAGTAAAAGTAATGACATTTGATAATTAAACGACTATTTTT
This sequence comes from Siphamia tubifer, assembly GCA_020466265.1. NCBI lineage: Eukaryota > Metazoa > Chordata > Actinopteri > Kurtiformes > Apogonidae > Siphamia > Siphamia tubifer. The sequence goes on along the minus strand of CM035789.1, from coordinate 4,781,549 downwards.
CAATCACCATGATGCACAAGTGAAGCTGTGTGAAAGTGTGTCTTTGGGGCATTTAAAGTCATGTGACCTTTGTTTTCCCCAAACTGCTGATACAAACAAACATAATGTGCTGCACACTTTTAATCCCCCTCGGCCAAATATGGTGCAAGACTCTGTTAAAGTTACTGCCCTATAATTCAGATTACAGTGGTAGAGAACAGTTTTTGGACATTTGTGGTATCATGCATTAAGAATCACTCTTAAGTTATTGATCTCTGCCAAGAATTTCTGTTCCATTATCCAAACCCATACGCTCCCTTCTGCACGTGCTCTGTTCCATCGAGGTCTGGATGTTGTAATGAGATAATGTCTTTTGGGCATGACATGTAGAAACTGTTAAGAATTTACTGTCATTATTAGGCCCACTGATCTGATTCTGCCCTTTGACCTCTAATTTGACCCCCTGAACATGAATGAAAACTCACCAAATTTTGCACACACTTCAGAAGTGTGAAAAATTGTGTGTATTTATAGGTTTCATAAAAGTTCGTAAAAAAATGTGTCTACAGCGCCGCCTAGAAAAGGTGAAATAGTTTGTATTAGGCCAGATGACGCACAAGTGAAGTTAGAGCTATGAAAATCGGTACACATATTCGTCATATGATGATGAACAAAAAACCATATGATGGCCACGCCCATAAACCAAGAGGAAGTCCGCCATCTTGGATTGAAATTTCAAAAATTTGGAGTCGTGGATTTTCGCTGCCATCGGAATTTAACGAACTCCTCCTTGGCCGTTGGGCCAACGGAGCTCAAAATCGGTGAACACGATTTACACAAGTGGGACATCAAAAGCTATTCAAATTTTTTGGAAAAATTACATCGTTTTTTTTGCTACTCTGTCGCAAATTTTGCCAAGTTTACGGGAAAAATTACCACTACATAAATTGCTTCAGCTCGGACATACGAACACCGATTTGGCTGAAATTTGACACAGACGTCTATCTCCCAGGTCTACATCCATTTAGCTAAAAACATTAAGGTTTTGTACTATAGCGCCCCCTAGAAATGTACTTTCATTAACATGGCAGTAGATTGGACATACGAACACCGATTTGGCTGAAATTTGGGACAGCGAAGGCCTTTGAGACCACTTGCAGTTTTAATGTTTTTCTTGTTATCAGTAAATAATAATTAAAAAAAATCACAAATTTGGGTTTGTCTTATTGATACATCTACTTCATTTGAACAACAAAAAAAATAACACACATATGCACATGTTTCATGAGATTTGAGATTTTGTGAAAATTTAAGGTTGTCCAAAAGCTATCGCTGTAGAGCCAGGCTAATGGTCACAATCATCTGGTTGGAGGATTTTACCTGAATAAACATATTTTTGGGTGATACCGGAGCACCTGGAGGAAACCCATCCAGACACGGGAATCGAACCCAGGCCTTTTTGCGCTAACCGCTCTGCCTCTGACAGAAGTGAAACAGGAGATGACAACTAAAGGACGCAGCCATCACTCCACCAGCACGAATAAAAGACATGCTGGTGAACCCCCCCCCCCGTGGAAAAAAAAAACAACCCAAAAAAAAGGCCACAATCCGTGCCATCGCCAAGAAGATCACGAAAAGTAACATATAATGGAATCACTGAGCAGCAGATGAATAAGTGACTGATGTCCTTTTTATTGAACATCAACACTTTCTGCTTCTTGTTTTATTTGATTTTTTTTCCATTTTATTTGTTCCTTGTGTGACTGTATTTGAAGTTGAATCTTTTCTACATCATCTATGCTCTTATTATAACTCACTTATTTTCTCTTAATCACATCTTTACTTCCTTCTTGTATGCACCACATCTTTACAGCTGCAGATAAATCACTTTCCTGTCATCTATTACATTTAGTGAACAACTATTTGATCTTTGCTCAGTTTGAGTGAAAATTCTCTGATTTGAGCTCCTTAAATGTGAATTTTTCTCTGCTTTGATTCCTCTTCTGTGACAGTAAACTGAATATCTCTGGTTTGCAGCTCTAAGAAGACATTTAAGGATGTCATCTTGGGTTTTTGGAAACACTCATTCACTTTAACAGTAAATGTCAAAATGGAAATCATCTTTTCTTACGTATTGCTTCTGTACTTGATGCACCAATTATAAAATCTTTAGCCAATACTGATGCTGATATTTAAAGGAGCTTTATCTAGTGTTGACATTCTATCAACACCAGTGGGAAGTTGAGAACACATTTAGCTTCATTAAAACCACCAATAAATCACTGACTATACGGTGGTAGAACAAAGTTTTAGACACCCCTAAAAGAAAAAAAGGCACTAACTGTATTTTGGGTGAAAATGAGTTATGGTTTTCTTTGTCATGTAAAATATCTCATCTCAAATGTCTGTAGTTTTGGAGAAAATTGGTGGGTTTTTGTACAGTAACTGCAAAAATCCGCCCGCTGACATCATTCAAAGTGAACGGGACGTTCTAGAGGGACGTAGAGTAAAAAGTAAAAACGACTCAGTACTTTAATTAAATTAGTCCATTCTCCGATCACCAATAATCATAACTTCCCATCGTCCACCTCAGACTCAGCCTTAACATTTTGGAGGACAAAAGGAATAACTTTTGTGTTGTTGCTGCCTTCACTTCACTTCTTACCAGACGTCACATACTAACGCTATGGAAGGAACATTTTGGAAACTGGAAAACATTTGATAAACTCTGAAAGGCTCTGTACGGAAGTTTGAGAGAACTTGGAACAATGTCTTTACATACTATGAGAGCATTAAAAAATATGACATTCTAATTTGCTCTTTATGTTTTTCCTCTTTTACTTATTTATTTATTGACATTTCTCTTCAAAAATGGTTATTGTTAGTATTATTATTATTGTTATTACTGTTGCAGTCTTTATTACTACAGGATAGTGGGTGGGTTTTGGGGGACGGCTGTATTATTGTTAACACTGCATAATTGTAATTCTATTTTCTTCTGATGAAAACCAATAAAACAGTGTTTTGTTTTGTTTTTTTAAAAAGAAAAACAGACTCTTAACTGTCCTTTAAAAATGATGTTTGGACTGATGAACAACCCTGATAACAATGTTATTTTGTTTTATCCTTTCATCATATTATCTATTAATGAAAACAGATAAAAACTTACAAAAATCCTTTAATATAACTCAAAAGATCTAAATCTGCCAATGCCATTAGTAAAAAAATACGTCTAATATTAAGTGATACCACTGTTAAATTCATATATCGATATATTCGTCTTCAGTTCAGCCTGTTATTCAACATGTTCTGTTCTTCAGATGAACTGAATTTGTACAAATATTTCCTATTTCTTCAACTAATAGTTTATAAATACACCTAAATTGCAAGAAAAGGTCAGTGTTCGTGTTACATTTTTCTTTGTTTCTCCTGCTCTGATGTTCATAAATGAATAAATAAATAAATGTGGAACTGCCTCCTCGCCTTTTAATTATTATGCAGAAGTATTTCAAACATGTTCTCTGTTGATTGGGAATATGCACGGAAGAGTGACAGTAAAAATGAAGAAGCAAATTAAATGTGACAAAAGGTTATGGAAAAACCCTGAATGTTTAAAGTTCATGATTGTGCAGCGAGCCTCCTCCTGAACTCCCACAAGACCTCCGGCTCTGACGACAGTACAGGCCTGGTTTAACCCTTCACTGTTCCAGGATGTTTTGGCTTAAAACGCCTGAAAAATTACTCAAGTTAAAAAAAATAAAATTAAATCAAAAACTACAGCTTTTATTCAGTTGAGTACAGATAAAATAATAGTTTCTTTGTAAAGGTAACACCCTGCAGTTTGGACTAAAATACTCACTTTTACTGTTTATTTAACAGATAACCCCCCCCACCCCAAACCACCACCACCTTCATTTTTTGGCCAAAACCAGGGTGTATTTGTCTGCATGTCATAGATATGGACTGAAACACAGACCAATGTCTTATCCAGTTCAATGTTGAGAAAAAAAAAACTATTTTACAGCATTTTTTCCATGGTTATTTTAATGGGAAAATTAGGGGAATTATCAATTTTTCCAAAGTGGCTACATTTGGATATTTTTGGAAAAAATTATTTTTGTTGAATGCTTCAAATGCAAATATTTTATAACAAAAAAAATGGATGATATTTTGTGAAAAATTAAACATATCCTCAATATAGATGTGAGGTTGAACAAAACGTCCTGCAGTTTCTGTGTCTGACGTGTGTTTTGGATTTAAATACTTTCCTAGATTATGTTCACTGGAGTGTTTACGAGGTTATACCATAACAATACATAGATGATGACAACAGATTATAATCTTCAAAATAAAAGAAGCTAAATGTCTTCAATTTGTCTTTAGTGGAAAATATTGGACAACAAACAAACAATGGAGAGAAGTAATGTTTTTATATGACATCAAATTCAGCAAACTTTCAAACCTTTTTTCCCCCATTATGCTCACATTCCTTTAGAGTAATATGTAAATTATATTCTTTAGTCAATTAAAGAAATTACGTATTTATTAATGATACAATTGTTTATATCAGTCGCCACAAGAGCACCTGTCACGATAAATCTATATTTCAAATACAACTCCTGGTAACAATTGACTATGTATTAACCATTTATTACCTATTTATAACTGGGTTGTTCATCATGTATTAACCATTTATTACCTATTTGTTTCTTCCAAAGATAAATGTAAAATTATATTATTTTTAACCAACAGGTGCAGTGTTTGTATATCTGCTTTACAGGTAAACAAAGAAACAATTGTAAACACTGCACCTGTTGGTTAAAAATAATAAAATTTTACATTTACACTAGTATGAACCTTTACAAGACATTAACAAATAGGTAATAAATGGTTAATACATAATGAACAACCCATTTATAAACGGGTAATACATTTTTAATACATAGTTAATTGTATGTAGGGATTATAAAGTGTTACCAATAAATCAGACAGCTTGTTTTACTCACATATCAAAAACCCATTTAATGCTTCATTTTGTCTTTCCAAACAGCTGGAGTCAACTTCACGCAAGGATATAAGGAAGTGTTAAAAGATCGATGAGGGGTTAAATTGACTGGGAAAAAAAAAGTGGGAAAAATGAGGACAATTTTTTCCCCTTGTCTGACTCCTTTCAGGGTTCACGACAGCTCGCCTGCCTTCCCAAACTGCTTACAGTAAGAGGATTGGTTGGTAACAATGCAATCTTTAATTTATGATAAACTCCTAGGGAAACGGGTTGTCGGTTCCCTTGTGGAGAAGACAACAGAGAGGTGAGGAAAGAAGTGATGGAGGCTCCGGGAAGAAGAGGAAAGACAGGGAAGAATAGGTGGAGAGATAATTGAGCGGTGACAGACAGACAGACAGACAGACAGGAAATGAAAGAAGGCGATTATATGCTCAGGGCATCGCAGTCGCAGGTACTAAACTACACTTGCTGTCGACACATTTACACAATACGTTTATGCGGCTGACGTTTAGCCGCGTCGGAAACTTCAAAAATCTTTTCATTTGCACAGCCGGCGTCATGAGGAATCTTTAAAGACTTTGACTGTGTAGCCTCGGTGCAACAAAAAACCCCCCCATGAAACACTGCGACATATTTAGCCCACCTTATTTTTTCTTTTTTCTCAGACGGTAACACAGCTATAAATCTTAGCACTTAAAAAACCTCCATGTTTGTCCTTAGCCCATGTGACAGCCCACAGTGTGTCTGCCAGCGGTGTAAGTGAGGCGTAAGAAAAGGGGTCGAAGGGCCCATCCATGTAAGACGAGATGACACGGCTCTGAATTAATTAATGTTTGTAATAAAAAAAAAAAAAAATCGTTGGTGAAGAAAATATGTCTAACGGCAGCCCCGGGGCCTTCTGCGGTAATTAACTGGAACACAAGCCTCTCCCTCCTCCTCCTTATTATATTTTTTCCCCCACTTCTTCCCCTTTGCAGCTCGACTTTTTCATCTCTTTACCTTGATGTCTTTTTCTTCCCTTCTCACAGTTTTTTTTTTTTTACCCCTACGTTCTTTACTTCTTCCTCCGTTTATCCCTTTTTTTCACTCCTATTTACCTCCATTCGTCCTCTGAGCAAATGTGATTGTGCACTTTTCTGCTGCACGACTGCCTGACTTCCCAAGAGACGTGGAGGAAGAGGAGGAGGAGGAAGAAGAGGAGAGAGGAGACAAAACAGAGAGAGAGAGAGAGAGAGAGAGAAGGAAAGATGAGGATTAATGTACAGAACCGGGGAGGACGTTGAAGAGGGAGGAGATGGACACAATCAACGGCAGATGAACAATCACAGAAGTGTGATGTGAAGAGCTGCTCTTAGGGAAAACAGCTAACGTGTGCGTCGCCCAGGCTGATGTGATACGCATGTCAAATGTTTTACCAACCATCTGATACTTTAACTCGTACAGACCCAAACAGCAACTGAGCAACTGGCAACGAAAATATCTACTGATTAAGGATGTTGGTAACACTTTATAATACCTACACACAATTAACTATTTATTAACTATTTATTACCCATTTATAAATGGGTTGTTCATTATGTATTAACCATTTATTACCTATTTGTTAATGTCTTGTAAAATTAGATTATTTTTTAATCAACAGGTGCAGTGTTTACAACTATTTCTTTGTTTACCTATAAAGCAAATATACAAACACTGCACCTTTTGGTTAAAAATAATCTAATTTTACATTTATCTTTGGAAGACACTAGTATGAACCTTTACAATAGGTACCTTTATAAATAGGTAACAAATGGTTAATGCAAATGTTTGACCAATGATCTGATACTTTAACCAATAAAAACCCAAACAACCACTGCCAAAGAAAATATCTACTGATTAAGGGGGTATGTCGGCAAGACGATACAAATCATAATACAGACAAATGATTACAATTTATAATCATATTAATTACAGGTTTAATTTGGATTAAGTTCAATTAATTATGATTAAATATTCATTTTTAATCTATATTAATTGTGTTTCATTTTGCAAGAGCAAATAAAGTCAAGAATGAAGGGAATATATATATATATATATATATATATATATATATACATACACACACATACACACACACACACACACACACACACACACACACGTATATCTGCACTTAACATGTCAAAGTTAGATTATCTTGGTAGGATTTTGTGCAATAAGATTTTCCAGATCCATTGTCTAAAAATATGTTCTTGTAGGATAAGATCAGATAAAACTTTATTTGTTTCACATTAGAGAAAATCAGCAGAAGAGACGTGAAAACTTAATTACTTTATTTTTAATCTCACTGTAAAGCTATTCTTCAGGTGATTATGTCTTAATTTAAGTATAATGAGATATTTTAACTAGAAAAGAGTCAAATCCACTTGGTAAGATTACATTTTTTTTTCCATTGTAAAAGTGTCTATTGCTTCAGCATTAAAACCCATGGAGTCTGACCAATGACAGTGGATGAAGATGCTTGTTTTTCTATTCAGTCACTTTTTCTTCAGTTTTCTCCGTTTCTAATATAATAACCGTCAACTTTAATTCCAGCTTTTATGAACATCTACAGGATCAGTAAATTAAATACACCAACATTCTTTCATTTTCCTTGAAAAACACAAAATACAGAGACAAGTACGACAATAAATGGTGATAAATCATTTAACAAAAGTCAAATCTGGAGGAAAAATTCATTTTTAAAGTGCCACAAAATGAACAACGGGTCTTTTTTGGGTTAAAGATAGATTTGAAACATGAAGAATGTGACGCCACATGATTCACAACTAACTGTGGAAACTTAACACATTTTGATTTGAAGCAACAACTGTAATTTCACTAAATGTCAAGTGAATTTGAAGCATAGAATTTGCATAAAAGAAAATGCAAATGACAAACATTTCCATAAACTGGTTTGATTCATGTTCTAACAAGTTGGATGTATAGTCTCTGTAACATATGGTTCTAACAGAATAAACTGCTGCATTTTTATGCTGTTTTCCTCCTAACATGGTTGCAATGTTTGTTTGTTTTTCCTCAAATAAGACTCATACAATATTTGGTTTCCATGTTGTTCAATAAAAATTAATGTTGGCCTTCATACTATCACTGAAATTATTATCCTATTATCCAGGTCTTTTCCAAGACATACACTAGTCCACAGGTGTCAAACATGTGGCTCGGGGGCCAAATCCGGCCCACCAGAGGGTCCAGTCTGGCCCTTTGAAAGAATTTCTAAAATGTAAAAATGACACTATTAATAATTTTAGACCAATTCACTCTCATAAAAGAACCTAGAAACCTTTTTCCTATTTGTTTTAGTGAAACTACATGAAATTTACAAAAAATAATTTCACAAAAAATTGTAGAACTGGAACAAATATGAATAACTTGAAATGTCTAAAGTGAAATAGGTACAATTTTAATAATATTCCACCTATTACTAATATGTTTTGTGTATTTTTAAACTATAATATACACATGTAAATGACAAACTAAAGCCTAATAATGTGAAAATTAAGCTGTTCACATGGTTTGAAATGATGGTTTGTTAATGTCAACATTTTCAGAAGGTAAGTTGACTTTTTTCTTTTGCTCTAAAACATGGACAACGGTTTGGGGTTGATTAATATTCATATATTTTTAGATTTTTATTTTACTGGTCCAGCTCACTTCTGATCAAATTTAGCTGAATTTGGCCCCTGAACTAAAATGAGTTTGATGCCCATTATTGTTTTTAATTAGCATTTACACAGATTGTTTTTCTGTTTATTACTCAGACATTTGATGTACAGGCAATGGCTATAATATAATATAATAATATAATATAATAATATAATAATACAATCACAGATGAATTCATTAGTTAAAATGTTCAACTCCAAACTCAACGTCTTTCTTTTCTCTTCCTGTACTTCCTCTATGGTCAAGGTCAAGGTGACTTTATTTTTTAGATTTGTTTTGCAGACAGAGTAATTGCATTTGGCATTAGGACAAAACACACACACTGAACTTATGCGGCAGTTACTTGATCAAATGTCAAGACAAAAGTGCTCAGTGTTCCACCACTCTTCAATATAGCAGCATGACTAAGAAAAGGATGAAATAAATATTAAAAAATATAATAAAAATCAAATAAATAAAAACAAGATAATAAATAAATAAACCAATAAACCACAATAAAAACCTGAAAAAAATGAAAAGAATCTGGGATAAAAAGCTAAGAGACAGTGTTTTATTAAGAACGCTGTGTCCTGCACCTGGGGACGAAAAACCTACGATCAGACGTAAGGAGCTGAAATTCAGCCTTTAAAGGATGCGAGTCATTATTAGGAATTAATGAAGCTGTCCCTCTGGACCTGTTTAGTGTACAGGGAGGCGGGACTAGACTGGGACTGACCAATCAGGCAGCTGGAATATCTGACTATTGAAAAAATATGTGTATATTTTCAATAAATTACTGGAAAAATGGTCTCAGTTTAGACAGAAGGCAGGAGGAGGAAAAATTATTTTCAAGGATAATTTTTTAATAACATTTGAACACATTTTTTTAAACCTCCACCAAGGAGGTTATGTTTTTGCTGCAGTTTGTCTGTCTGTCTGTCTGTCTGTCTGTCTGATATTCAGTGAAATAACTCAAAAAGTTATGGATGGATCTTGATGAAAAATGTCATGAGGTGTTGGGGGTGTCACAAGGAACAAATGATTAGATTTTGGTGATGATCCAGTAGAGATCCTGGATTCTGGATCACTTTGAAATGTATGATAGTCGTCCATTAACCCAAGGGTTGGGGGTTCGATTCCCAGTGTATGAATGAGTATGAATGTTCTGTGGTGATCAGAGGCTTCTGTCAGTCTGCCCCAGGGCAACTGTGACTACATATGTAGTTTACCACCACCAGAGTGAGCATGTGAGAGTGAATGAATAATGGAACACTAATGAAAAGCACTTTGGGTGACTTGAAAAGCACTGTAGAAATCTAATTTTTAATTATTATTATTATTATTATTATTATTATTATTATTATTATTATTATTATTATTATTATTATTTTTATTATTCTTACTATTATTATTATTATTATTATTATTATTGTTACTATTATTGTTACTATTATTATTACTACTATTATTGTTACTATTATTATTATTATTATTATTATTATTATCATCATTATTATTATTATGATTATTATTATTATTATCATCAGTTCCTTCCTTCAGTTTCCATAGGGCTTTAATGACCTCTTTCAACGTTTTAGTGAAATAAATTATCTGGATTGACCTGTGTCTGGTCTGAATACATACCGTTTGGTTCTTCTTAAGCAAATCAATAAATCATACATGAACTATAGGGTGTGATTTAGCTTCGCATCTTAGTTTTTCTTAATATTTTGTCATGCCACAGTGTACATTTATTTCTGTTTTTGACTTCTAACAGTAAAAGAAAACAAAGACGAGTCCTTTCCATTTCTGTCTCCAGTTCAACTTCTAGAACATATAAAGATTTAATGCTTTGTGAGACTTTGTGAGACGGCAGTGAAGGTGAGTACCATTCTTTAGAGACTGTTTAGAGAAGGAAACAACCTACTGATAAATACAACATTATTGGCATCTAAATGATAAAAGCATAAAGCATCCACAATGGGAATGTGTGAATGTTAATATCCCTGCTGTGCGTACATGTCTTCAATTTTCTACCTTCAGTCCATTTGATGATAATTTTTTTTCCTTTAACTGTTGAAACTGTAAGTGCAAAAAAAATTACATAAAATAGTGCAAATGTCTGAAAACACTCATCCACATGAATCATAACAAGACTGAGGTTGAATGTTGTAATGCCCCCTTTTCACAATGGGTTTTTATTCCTGTTTAATTGAATATTAAAGGTCTTAAGATGAGCACGCATACACCTAACTGAAAATTATTATTATTCTGAATTTAACTCAGTTCAAGATGAAGTTGTTGGTTTATTCTAGTTTTAATTCAAAATTAAATAATTCCTCAGACATGGAAAGAGGTGCGGTTTGGTTTGGTTTGGTTTGGTCTGGTCTGCTTTGGTCTAGTGTGGTCTGGTGTGGTCTGGTCCGGTTTGGTCTGGTTTGGTTTGGTTTGGTCTGGTTTGGTTTGGTTTGGTTTGGTTTGGTCTGGTGTGGTCCGTTTTGGTCTGGTCTGGTCTGGTCTGGTCTGGTCTGGTTTGGTCTAGTGTGGTCTGGTGTGGTCTGGTCTGGTCCGTTTTGGTCTGTTTTGGTCTGGTCTGGTTTAGTCTAGTGTGGTCTGGTCTGGTCTGGTCTGGTCTGGTATGGTCCATTTTGGTCTGGTTTGGTCTGGTCTGGTTTGGTCGAGTGTGGTCTGGTGTGGTCTGGTCCATTTTGGTCTGGTTTGGTCTGGTCTGGTTTGGTCGAGTGTGGTCTGGTTTGGTTTGGTCGGGTCCGTTTTCGTCTGGCCTGGTGTGATCTGGTCTGGTCCGTTTTGGTCTTGTTTGGTCTGGTCTGGTCTGGTTTGGTCTAGTGTGGTCTGGTGTGGTCTGGTCTGGTCTGTTTTGGTCTGATTTGGTTTGGTTTGGTCTGGTTTAGTCTGGTTTGCTTCAACACCTGAAATGACAGTAGACTGGCTTTAACTCCTATACTTAGACTGAGCAGCATTTTAATTTAGATTTTTTTTATTATTATTATTATTATTATTATTATTATTTATCTTTTTACTTTAAATACAGTCAACAATTAAACATTTCCATTCCTATTTTGCTCTAGTCTTGTCCATAAATATCTAACTTTTCTTTGAACAGATAAACTTTACAGTGTCATAAATCCCAAAATCACATCGATTACTGTTTTATGGTTAATTTTCTTGTGATTGATTAAAGAATTAATCATGTTTTGTTTTATTAGATGCTTGTCGCCGTTGGCTCTGAGGATTACTCCATGATTTATCTGACTTTGCCAACATTAACCAAATTAAAAGGAACATGCTCTCAGAGATGTTTTAATACATGTATAGTATGTATTCCCTTGTCAAACTCAGGACTCATTTGTATTCTGCTGAACTGCACCGAATGCCATAAATATTCATCATTTTTTATACTACATTTGATGGTTTGGGTTTGGAATTACTGTTTAAATTCCATTCACAAAGAGCATTTCTTATAAACGTGTTAATCAGCAGCTCAAGAGACTGAAGACTGAAAACCTAAAATAATAATAATAATAATAAATAAAAAAAGAGAGCAGCAGTGATGGTTACATTAGAACGGCCTCCTATGATAAAGAGGCAAAGTCAAAAACAGCAGAACGCGGTTGGAAGCGGACCCACAATGCACCGCTCTGCAGTAGCTTTGCGTTCACGTCTCCGGGTTAATGACTCAACAGCAAACACATTCTGCTGGGTCGACACAGGGTTACATATATTTATAGACGCAGCCTCTGTCAGTCATTTCCCTAAAATCATAGCTCGGCGTTCTCATCTGTTCTGGAGTTTGTACCTGCTGCTTTTGTGGCATCTTGAAAATTGCAAATCCAACACCCTGTGGTTTTCATGAATTATTGTAAAATTTAAGTCCAACCACATGTTTAGAAGAAAAAGGCTGTAATTATTGTATCGATGATAGGACGTAGGGAGCGAGAAGGGAAGAGGAAGTGAAAGTACGAACGCCACCGCTGTGAAGGAACCTGTGGCACAAACTGGCTTCAAGAAGAAACTGACAAAGGAAATTCAGAAGAAGTAGATTGTTTAGATGTGGAACAATTGTTATGTTTTATATGTTTTTAACTGTGTTGTGTTAGTTTATTAATGTTTGATTGAATTGGCATGAAATAAGGTCTTGTATGTATTTAATTATTAGGATAATGGATTGTTTTTGATTAATTGGTGTGTATGTAACGAAGTAAAGACAGATATATTTAAATGTTTTCAATATGTTTATTTGTTTTTATTTAGGATATTTAGTCTTGTTTATTGTATATTTATAACAAAACACATTGGTTCATTTGCACATTTTCAAAAGTGCAAATGTGTTGTTTTTTTTTCATGTATTTGTTTTTTTCTATTTTTTTTTATTGTTGTTGTTTTTGTTTGTTGCATATTTGAAATAAATTGAATTGAATTTTTGCTTTTATTTTTGTTTTTGCTTTTAAATGTTATTTTTTTATGCATTTTGTGATTAACTATTATTATTATTATTATTATTATTATTATTATTATTATTATTATTATTATTATTATTATTATTATTATTATTATTATTATTATTATTATTATTATTATTATTATTAAGGGGTCTCCAACCTATTCCACAAAGGGCCGGTGTGGCTGCAGGTTTTTGTTCCAACCAAGAGTTCACAGTTTGACCAATTGACTCTCTGCAGACTGAGATCAGTTGATTCATTGATTGAAGTCTGGTGTGTTGCTGCTTGGTTTCAACAAAAACCTGCAGCCACCGGCCCTTTGTGGAATAGGTTGGAGACCCCTGTTATTATTATTATTATTACTATTATTATTATTATTATACTAGTGTAAAAGGTGCAGTGTATACAAAAAATTTAAATATTTTACATTTATCTTTGGAAAACACTAGTATGAACCTTTACAAGACATTAACAAATAGCTAACAAATGGTTAATACATAATGAACAACCCATTTATAAATGGGTAATAAATGGTTAATACATAGTCAATTGTGTGTAGGTATTATAAAGTGTTACCAAATCTTTCTTTTTCTTGGAAGTTGTCGGCTCTTCTGTCTCTTCAGTGCGTCATTTCCTTTTCAATCTGTTTTTTACTTATTTTACTAACACGGTTACATTTTTGGCGTTCAAGTGACAGTGATGTAACCGAGAGAATCCTGTCATTTTTCAAAATAAAAGATTGTTCAGACTCAGATAATGAATACAAGAGAAATAATTAACCCATCCACCCATTAGAAACTATCATCAATAAATACATGTGAATAAATGTGTATCAGGCTCAAAGTAATGAATCAATAAATGTGGAGTTTTACACTTGAATGCAAAAGGTGGTTCTTTTTCACTAAAAGTCAGTATTTCCAGTCGATGACTATTGGTACAAACTTCTACTGATAAACAGTTTTTAGTGAATCGTATCAACAGCAAGTAAACAGTAGATCTGTAGTATCAAAGTGTTTTCTATCTAAACCAAATGGGATTTTTAGTTTAAGAAAGAAGAGAACCAACAGAGGAACACTTCATCCTTCAGCTCATCACAAACATTCACACATTTGAAGAAATGTGGTTTTTATTAGACGGGAAGGGAATGGAAACATTGGAAAGGGATCTAAAGCTGCTGGACAAATGTACTGGAGGAAAGAGAAGTAACACAAGTTAAAGTCAAAAAATGGGAAAAATGGATGTCATGAATTGAAATGAAAAAAGTACGCTAAGTCTACAGTCAACTGGAGTAAAAAGAAGGAAAGTATTTGAAGTTTAATTCAAATTACTACATCATACTGTTCTATTATAACAGATTATTCAACTAAAACATTTGTATTAAGAATATATAACCTGTATTTTTATTCCCCCTCAGTCAAATATGGTGTCAAATTCTGTTAAAAGTTCCTGTCCTCAAATTTGGATTAGATTGTCTTTGAGTAAAATTTATTACATAAATATTTATATTTAAAAATGATCAGATGTTAGAACTGCACAAAGACATTTGACCTTGAAAACGTAGGTTTCTGCTCCACGACAAGATGCATCAACGGCACAAATGTGGTGCGTTCTTCAAATAATGTGTATATGGCATTGAATGGACAGGGAGACAGGGAGACAGACAGAGAGACAGACAGACAGACAGAGAGAGAGAGAGATGGATGGATGGACAGACAGAGATAGACAGAGACAGGGAGACAGACAGAGAGACGGAGAGAGACGCAGAGAGACAGACAGACAGAGAGAGAGAGATGGAGAGAAAGAGAGAGAGAGAGAGAGATGGATGGATGGACAGACAGAGATAGACAGAGACAGGGAGACAGACAGAGGGAGAGAGAGAGAGAGACACAGAGAGACAGACAGAGAGCGAGAGAGAGTCACAGACAGGGAGAGCGAGATAGAGAGAGAGGGGGAGGGAGAAAGACAGGGAGACAGAGAGAAATATGGATGGATTGATAGATGGTGAGAGAGAGAGATAGACAGAGACAGAGAGAGGGAGAGAGAGATGGATGGACAGACAGATAGACAAAGAGAGATGGATGGACAGAGATTAGATACAGACAGACAGAGAGAGAGAGATGATGGACAGACAGACAGACAGATGAATTGACTCCAGTGTCCTTCAGTCAGATGTTTAGCTCAGAGGTAAAAACCCTGACAGTTGATGGTCTTCCTGATCACATGTTGTTTCCCTACATTAATCTGTTCCCTAAACACACACATACACACACACACACACACACACACACACACACACACACACACACACACACACACACACACACACACACACATTCTGGGGGACAAAAACTGTCCTTTATTTGCAGTGTCTGTAGTGCTCAGCATTAAGTGGTCCTTCTACTGTACCTGCACTTTGTGTGTGAACATATCTGTCCTTTTTATTGACACTGTTGATCCATCTGTTTCATCTATATTCAAACCATGTCTGCGCCCAAAGAAAAAAAAAACAAAACAAAACTCCACATTCATGGACTCACATTTTCTGCAGCATCTCAAATGTACAGACCAGGTTTTTTATTTTATTTATTTATTTTTTTAAACACACTTGTGTAGAACATCAGCAACAGCAGGAGTTCCTGGTTTTACTATTTGGACATTTTATCGTATCTTAACAAACACACATTAGCCAGTTTTAACAGTTATTTTTTTAATGAATCTACAGAAAAAGAGGAAAAAAGACGTTGTGACTATCACAGCTGTTAAATCTGGGCTGGTCTGTGCAGATGAGATAAGTCCCTGTGGTTTTAGATAAGGTACATGTGCACTACTCACCCGTTCTCCAGATCGGGGTCTCTTCTTGGGCCTGCTGGGTACCGTGTCCTCTTTAGGATTGGTGTCTATGGCCCAATAGGAACCCTGCAAAGTGACCCAGTAAAAGAAACCATGAGTCCTGGTGTTGGATGGAAACTGCTCTGACTTTAGTTCAGTTTTATCACATTTTTGTTTTCTGTAGTGACAAGAGTTTCACAGCTTTACTTAAAAAAAAATAAATAAAAATGAAACGAACATTATATTTAGTCCTCAGTAAAAAATAAAAATAAGCAACAAAATGAACATAAACTGGTAAAGTGATCAGTAAAATGAACAAAAATTAATATTAAACTAACAAAATAATATTTAATATTTAAAATCTAAAATTTCAAAGTGATCCAGAATCCAGGATCTTTTCCGGGTCATCACCAACGTGTAGTAATTTATTCCTTGTGACATTCCCAACACATCCCGAAAATGTCTTTAAAGCCGTCAATAAGTTTTTCAGTTAACTCCTAACTTCAGACAAACAAAAATGAGCTAATCCATGTGTTAATATGTATGTCAATTTCCTGTATTTCTGGTTAAAGGGGACATTTTCCACAGGTGAAGACAGTTCCCTGGTGTCTCAGGGTGTATTCACATAGTAAAGTCCGGACCAAGGTTTGGACCAGAACCTTTTTTTTGCCTTTTCACACTGTACTTATAATCCAGACTTTATTTACAGTCTTCATTCACACTGTATTGAATCAAATGGACCAACGGACTTTAGAACGTCATGTCGTCAATGCGTGTACAGCGTGCGTCTCTCTATACTCGACCCTGATTGGTTAGTAGATGAGCGCGCTACACTGTTGCAGGAAATGCTCCCAGATAATGGACCCAGTTACTAGTTTCATCATTTTTGCTCTATTTTGTCAATGTTGCCAACTCTCGTACCAGTGTTCCCACCAGCGGCTTGTCTCCAATTCAGTCTTTATAGAATCATCATCCGACCACATTTCAATGAAATACCTGGTTTCCTCGTCTCCCCATGTATTCCCGCGACTCATGCTTGGACGTTGACTAGATTCCGCGCACGTGACTGTGACATAATTGGTCCGATAGTCCGGACTTTCCTAAACAGACGTTTCACACTGTGCACCAGCGAACCTTGGTCCGGACCGAGACTACCTCCTCAGCTCGGACCAAAGACTCGGTCTTTAGTCCAAACCGAGGTTTCACACTTGTCAATAAGGTTCGAACTTTCCTGGAAAGTCCGAAAGTCCGGATTAATGAAATAACTGTGGAACGACAGCTTTAAGGGTCTCCTCAAACACAGACAACAGATATTTGTGTTTTGCATGATACGTCCCCTTTAATCATCGCTACAGACTGAACGACCCCAGTTGAACCCACTCAGACTATTTTAGCATTCTGGGACACAACAGCTGTCCACTTTTTTTTTTTTTTTTTTACTTTTCTTTATATAATAAAACAGGGAAATGACAAGTTATCTGCCGGTCAGTGATTTGAACATTGCACTTTCCTGCCAATATGATGGTGTTTTAATTTCGACTGTTGTCCTTCAGGGTCATGTGACGTCTGTATTTCCATCCAGTCTCTTCTATCTTTATGGATCGGTTCTGCTGCCTGTCACTACCAGGTCAGACCATTTGTTCATGCATGATGTTAACTCCACAGGACAAACTGACCCAAATGCGTTGGCAGAGACATTCAGACTCATTATACACTGCATATGGGTTAATTACATTAAAACATTTAAACAGATTAATCATGATAATTAATTAATCTGTGTTAATTTCAACAGCCCTACTTCCAATGCCCACTTTATCATTACATCACAGTCTGTTTTTCTACATAAATATACCTGGTGAATAAATACAAACCACATTTAATTTATAATTAGTCCAGTCAGGAAATTTAAAAAATGTAGATTAATTTATTATGATCTGGAAGTAGTTGACCTAATTAATATTTTTTTATTTTAATCTCACCTAAAAAATTCCACAAAGCATTTTTATTTACATTTATTACATTATTGCATCAAATTAAATGATTGATATATCTTTTATTATTATTATTATTGCTTTAAAAAGACACTTAATGTTTTTAACAGACTATTAGAAAGCATCGTATCCATTTCCATCCCACCGTGTTTGAGACTAAAGTTCCCAGTGCTGCCTGTAACCTTTAGTTTCCACCACTGGGGGAATATTGACCTGTTCTGTTGTCAGTCTACAAATCATTAGAAGATAAAAAGAAAAGAAAACATCAGGTCCATATAAAGTACTGGAAGTTAACACCAGGGGAGGAAAGTACCTCAGTAAAAGTACTTCATTACTGCTTTTTAGGTATTTGTACTTTACTTGAGTATTTATTTTTCTGGCAAGTTTTTACTTTTACTCCCTACGTTTTTGTATAAATATCTGTATTTTATACTATTTACATTCTCACAATAGACTCATTACTTTTACAAATTAAACAGACATGACAGTATGAAAAATAACAGGAACTGTGACTATATATATATATATATATATTATAGTTATATGACTATTATATCACATTTTTTACTTTTTCTCATAAAATTAGGCATTTTTAAAATCTCATGATGACTTTTTTTATCTCGATTCCCCTGTTTTTTTTTTATTTGATTTGATTTATTTATTTTGAACATGTGCAAAGTGCAACAATAATAATAATAATAATAATAATAATAATAACAATGACATGTCTGAAAAGGAGTAGGATGAAACATACGTTTATTTAATTCTACCCCTTCTTCACTTCCCCAGTAACCTGAATTCATCTTATAGCAATATAGTGCATAGTACAAAAATGATGATAATAATAAAAATAATAACAATAATAAATAACTGAAGTAATAAACATATACACATATACAAAAAGCAAAACAGAACACAAAAAAAACAACAAAAAAAACAAATGAGCAGATAGGAAAGTAGGTAACAAATGGAGGTTGTTGTTTTTTTTGGTTTGTTTTCTTTTTTTCTTCCCTTCCTTCTTCTTCTTTTCCCTTTCTTTTTTTTCCTTTCTGTACTTTGTCTGCATTTTTAATATTTAATATTATTTTTTAATTTTATTTTTCTATTCATTCGCTTATTTTATTCATTTATTTTATTTTTTTTTTCTTTTAACCCCACAGAGGGGTTTTCAAAATGTCCTGTCTATACCCATAAAAGTGAGTACAGTGTCACACACATTATCTACACAGTAACTCACTTTTTTAAATGTTTTATTTTGGAAACTTTCCTGACTTTTCCTGCTTAAATAAGTATATTACTGCATTCATCACTCAAAAAGCTTTACTTTTTACTTTTGTACTTTATTACAATTGTGAAATTGTATTTCTTTACTTGGACTTAAATAAAGGAGTTGCATTAGTACTTTTACTAGTATTTTTCACACCAGTAGCTGTACTTCTATTTAAGTACAGAATGTGAGTACTTTGAACACTTCTGGTTAAGACACTTTTCTGGACTGAACAATGAACTTGTTGCTTTTCCTGCTTCAGATGATGTCAAATAAATAATAGACCCATCAATCAGTGTTTTAAGTTAACACATGCTTACAGAAACAGTAACATTTGAGAATGAAAATTAGATTAATGCAATTAAAAAAAAGTAATGCACTAAATATGATTAATTAATTTGTCTTAATTCATTCATTCGATACTGCTTTTCAATGAGGTAAACATAACTAATGACTATGACTTAAACTAAAGGAATGCACTAATCAATTCATCAGCTTGGTAAGCAAAGTAATAATTTCAGTTAAATTAGTAATTATTTTTGTACTGCTTCACTCATGAATCAGCAAATATTCCCAAACATAATCAAGTTTCATGATGTTCCAGACTTAAAATCTGTAATATCGTCATATTATTACTCAGTCATATATCAAATAAATACATTAATCTTGCTTTTCTTTCTGAAAATTGCAGCAAAACAGCTAAAAAACAGCAACGTCAGTTTTGTTTTTACCCTAGAGACCTTTTGTTGCTCAATTAAAAATCAAAGTACAATACGTTTGCTTCTTGTGATACAGACACAGATTAACTTTATTGATTCTCGTGAGGAATTTCACTAAATGTATTCATTGTGACTGTGTCTTTCCAGTTGTAGAGGTGGATAGTTTTAGTGAAGACAGAGTGTTTTAGAATCATGTTTTCTTTTCAGCTCATGAACCCAGAAAACCATCCATTTAAATGGTAAATTGTCCATAACACTAAAAAAAAAAAGCTCCAATCGCCCAAATCTAATTGATCTACCACATTTCACTGAGTTAAGTATTGATGCTATACATCACCCACTCCTGTCCTATTTTAGTGGAATTAAGTTTAAAAGTTTAGAAATCCTACAGTAAAGGACTTTGTAAATACTGCAGTAACAACGGCCCTGTTTTAAAGGTGTCATCCCACTCCTTTTGGAATCTGATGGGTCAAAAGTACGATACTGTGACACATACTGTATAGCGACAGTGACTCAAATTATACCAGGATCAGTGCTGAGCAAGTTAGTTTGAAAATTTAATTAATTACAAACACTAGTTACTTCCCCCGAAAAAGAAATTGCATTACTGTGTTACTCCACTAGCAAATTATTTAGTGACTAGGAAAAGTATTTTTGCATTACTTTCTTTGTTTTTGTTTAAAAATGTCAAAGATACTAAACAGTTTAACACATAGGTGTCAAACTCCAGTCCTCGAGGGCCGGTGTCCTGCATGTTTTAGATATTTCCCTCTTCCATGTGATTCAGTTTAACCCTTTAACTCCTGAGAACTAACAAAGTAACTGGTAACATGAGCAAAGTAAGACACAAATGGCAGAAAATCTAAGAAAAATACTAAAATAAAAAATAAACAAAATGTAGAAAAATAAACAAAAAAGCAACAAAAACTAATAAATATTTACAAAATGACAAATAATGTGGAAAATTACAAAAAAAATTATTACAAAAGAAGAAAACTAGTATTGAAATTTGGTCCCAGCAATTTTAATTTTGCCTTTATAAAATGTTTACATTAAAAAAAAATAATTAAAAAATCTTGCTTTTTGATACCCTTTCCATGCACAAAACTAAAAGGAAAATGATTGAATTTTTCTGAATATTTAAACTAAATCATCCATTCAGAACACATCAGCACTGACACTTAAAGAGTTAATAATCAGCTCCTCATCAGACTGATAATGATGCAATGGCCTCCAGGTTTAATAGAAGAGGGAAATATCTAAAACATGCAGGACACCGGCCCTCGTGGACCACAGTTTGACACGCCTGGTTTAACAGAACAGTTAAACAGAGTATCCATCCTTATTCTGTGACGTTACTGTGAATGTGATTTAAGATGCTTCCTAAATTAATCTGTGGTACACCTTGTTTGTTCAAAACGTAAACTAAACACAAACAGCTAGAACAGCTACAGACTGGGACAGTAAGTAAGTTTCCACCATGAAACCAAAAAGTGCGGTGGATGAGTTGTGTTATCATCTGACAGACAGACAGACTGACTGACAGACTGACAGACTGACAGACAATCACATGACAGGTGGACTAGAGTTTATACAGAACTGACGCAGGCTGGTGGTAACAGTTAAGGGTTATTTTTTACACCATATTTAGCAGCAGAATTTACTGGAATATCGAATATTTTCTCTATGTGTGACGGTTTAAAATGAGCTTTTTTAACACGCTCGAACTGGTGTTTAAAAAGTGAAGCGCCGCGTGCGTGCGTGTGTGCGTGCGCGTGCCGACAAAGCAGATGTTTTCTTTTCTCAGTGACTTCAACCAGTTAATATAGGCTCAGTGATCGGTCAATATTTTTTTAATGCATTTCTTCATCCTTAGTCCACGTCTAGTCTTGTGATTTCCTCCTCTGCTGCCGCTTTTTGTTAGTGACGTTACCATAGCAACTGACGCGATATAATGACGTCATCGACACACGTCTAAGAGGACGGGGCTAACTCATGGTTCGGTCAAAAGTAGTTCCCACAAAAAGTCCTGGAAGTTCCTATAGTGGAAACATATCGCAAACCAAATGTGTCACATTTACGCCAGTGCTTAACGCCTTAAAACTGACATTTTATCCGTAAAAATACGCACTTTTTTTTTTTACCAATATGATAATATTGTCCATCCTTCTTTTCTTCAGCCAAAGCATTTGAAGTGTTTGCACCAAACACTGATCAACACAGTCAGACCAGAGCAGCAAATTCCAATGTTGTCATACTGTCATAAAGCCTGTTTCTTACTTTTAGGAATATATTGATTGATTGATTGATTGTTTGATGACT
>CM035789.1:4709290-4751790 GCA_020466265.1 Siphamia tubifer | reverse complement strand
GGACGGAACTGGACCAGGACCAGGACTGCCAACAACATCTTTCCTTATCCTCCTATAACTTATAATAAAGTGGACTGGAATGTAAGGTTTTTGCAAAAGCATATTCATGTTTTGTTTCTTCCTTTTACTTTCTTTTCTACTTTTGCTCAAAATAAAACAATCAAATTCTGCACCAAAACTGACAATTGTTCTTCATTTGACCTTTTGGGTCAATGAAACAAATTAATCATCATATATAAATAAATACAGGCAAACTGAACTGGTTTAATGTCTTCCAGCTCATCATCACACATCCACAGTTATCATCCAAACTTTAATAAAAACACAACAGATACATATCAGCTTCTGCAATTGAGCAGATAACATCTTATATTTCGACATCAGCTAAAATCAGCTGATATTTGCTTGATCCATCTGTGTGTGCTGAGCAGATGACTACTGAGAAGGTAGAAACACTGAAAAATAAAATCCTCTACTTATGTTCTGTTTAGGAATCAGTTATTAAAGACTCAGTTATCTCCATTGAACCTTTCATAAGTGATTTGTCACCATTTATTATAATATCACACCCAATATTTTGTATTTTTCAGTGAAAATCAGGTATTTCTCCATATTTAATAAATGTTAATAAAAGCTCCAATTAAAGTTGATTGTTTTATTGTTAAATCTGAATTTGTAAACCTCCAGGGGTTTTACTGGTGAATGTCACAGCATATATTTATCCATTTCTCATGTTTTCTTGATAACAACCAAAATCACTTCAGTTCTTACATCAATATCTATGTCATTATACTGACAAAAACAGTGCTTTTATTTGTTTAAAGTTTTTTTTTCTATCTGTTTTCGTCACATGATACGCACAGGAGTTAGGACTTTATTGCAATAACCGTTGTTTTTGATGACGTAATGGTCTAATCATTTTGTTGTACTACGATGTCACATGTGTTTCTGCAGAATGTGGAGCATGATGTGTGTGAGCTCACTGGATTATATAGCAAAAATACATTGCAACAGGTTTCCCCATAAGGATTCATACAGTAGTATTACTATTTATTGATAATTCTGACAGGTTAACCCTTAAATACACACAACTACTTTTGCAGTAATTTCTTATTTATGTTTTTTTTTTCTTTCACAAATGATTTATCACCATTTAATGTCACGTTACCCTCTGCATTTTAATTTTTTTTATTATTAACTCGTCATTTTTCTATACTTATACTATTGATCATGTAGATGTTTATAAAAATTCAGAGTAAATTCAAAGTTTATTACATCAAATCAGAAAGAAATGAGGATTTTTTTTCAACAAAATATATCTTTACCTGAACAAGTGAATCTAGAAGTGCTGCAGTGGAAAATAATAATCTTGCAGTGTTTAAAACACTATGTTCGTCCACTGTTTTGTCTAAATTTTTTTTTACTCAAATTTCTCACAAAATACACAAAAATAGACTAAGAAACAAAAAAATGTGGAGGAAAAAGAATATACAAAACATGCTAAAATTCACACACAAAAAAACCCCTCAAAAAAGTGATTAAAAATCCAAAACATATTCAAAAACTTCTAAAATCAATGTGAGGGAAATCAACCTCAGTATTTTGCAGATGATCACATACTGTTTATGTACAATAACATAATCTACTGTTTTCCTCCAAACTGAGGGATGATTATTTATTTCTTTGTTAAAAAAATTATTAAAACATATTTACTACAAGAAAAACTTCCCTAAATTACAGAAAAGAACACGAAAATATGTCCTAAAATATGCAAATATATGAATATGTATGCAATTACTTTGTTTATTTAACACCTTCAACAGTTTCAACAAAATAACTGAACAAAACCGTTCCATTTTATTGCGTTAAAATGTTTAATCAGCTTAATCCACGTTAATTTTGACAGCTCTGCTAAAAAGTTGCTGTTTGTTATTATAAGTAACATTGGTAATAATGAGAGGAAACCAACATTTGTACAGTATTAACATCTCCTTTGGTTTTGTTGTGCATGTTGTGTTACAAATGAGTACAGAAAAAAAGAAAGAAAAGAGGCTAACCTGGCATGAACCTGTTCTCCCTTTAGGCTCCCGTTCTCCACTCATCTGCTGCTGCTAATTAATACCACTGTGGAGGAGGAGGAGGAGGAGGAAGAGCAGGAAGTTCTTACTGCTCAAACGCTGGCTTCGTTTCTTTTACAAACTTGACTTCTCTCTACCGTAACAGCCTGATCCACCTTCCCCGGTTCTACTTCGGCGCCGGGTCACTGGCGGTTACACGCCGTCCATCAACATCAACAAAACGCGTGACAGTCGGGGAGCGACCACCGACACCGACCCGGCAACCATCTGTTCCAGTGAAGGTGGATCATTAACACTGAGTCAACCATCACTCCAGCAGCCCCGTCAAACTTCGCTCACCTCTGTGGACTGTTCTTTATTTATTTACATATTATTTTTTGTTGCCCAAGCAGCTTTCGAACACCTGTGCGCTACATGCAATGTCGGCACAAACCTGAATATTTTGGGCTTTGCAAACTCTGGCACTTTTAGCTTTCATTGTAGTATCTGTTCTCCAAAACTATGGCGTCCGTCTCCGGCACAGAAGACGTTAAAGCAGGGGTCTTAAACTAATGACTTACAGGGACCACATTCAGCCCAATTTGATCTCAAGTGGGCAAGACAAATAATATAATAGCATAATAACTGAGAAAAAAATGACTATTTCAAATTTTTGTCTTTGTTTTGGTGCAAACAAACCCAATTACCTTATGAAACACTTACTATCCAACAAGAAAGGTGTGAATAACCTGAAAAAACGGAAATAACGCAAGAAAAATATGCGCAATTATAAGAATATCATGCCTCAGTTAATAATTTACACACGTACATTATGGATCAGATCTACTAAAAAGACACTAAATTGTTAAAATTGTTCTTAATTTTCTTCAGAAATTTCAGGTTGTCCATATTTGTTCAGTTTTTTCACATTTTATTCTTACAGGATAGTTCGTTATTTTTTGCACTATAACAGAGACAGAAATTTAAAGTTGTCATTATTTCCAGGCATAATGTAAATTGTTTTCACATCAACATGAAAAGAAAATATGGAATCATTCTTTTTTGTAGGTTATTCTACTATAATTTGACTGTAGATCATATTGGTCTGTATGTGGAACCTGAACTAAAATCAGTCCCAAAACCATTTTTGCACTTTGCAGATTTATCCCCATGGGCCACATTGGAACCTTTGGCGGGCCGTATTTGGCCCCCGGGCCGGATGTTTGAAACCCCTGCTGTAAAGGCTTCAGTCTGGCCTGTGGGACCAACATGTACAGTGCAAAAATTACAGACGATATTAAAAATGATGAGTTTATTCAGGTTCCACTTTCAGACCAATGGGATGTCAAGCCCAACAAGCCCCGCCCCTCACATGCACTGGAATTTATTTTGGGATTGATCCAGCTGATGTCATTGCATCGATATAAATTCTGCTTTGACCTAGTTCTTTCCAAATGTAACATCTGTAACATCTCTACATCTATCCTGGGTCATTAGAAGAAGGGGGCGGGTCATTAAAAATTCATTTAAAAATATGAACTTTGACCTACTTTACCAAAGTCTAATCAAAACTATTCTAGGTCACTGGTAATCTATAACCCCAATTTAGTATGAATTCAACAAATAGCTTTGCTGTTAGAAATAAAATTTTAAAAATAATAATATTACATTATGCCTTTAAATAATCACATCTCCAGATTTCTCTGTTTCAATGCAAAATAAACAAATAAATAAATAAATAAATTAGGCTTGTGCTGTTGGAAGTGATGGCGAGGTGTACATCCCTCAATGTCAAGACGTGAGGCATCCTCAGGTCATGACCTTTCATTTGGACTTGATTTGAAGTCAATCACACAAATTGAACCTTCTGAAAACCCTCTGGTAGGCAATTAAGAAATGCAAATCCTCTCCATGATATGGAAAACATGGAATTTCTAAACCCAATATCTTTCAAGAAAAGATGAAATACATAAGACTCTGTCCAGGGATATAATTATTTTAACAACCTATCCTTTACAGTAAAATATGAAAAACCTGAACAAATGTGAATAATATGAAATATCTGAAGAAAATTAAGTGTCATTTTAACTTTATGTTTGGCACATGTACAAATGACAATCACATCTTTTTTTTTTTCTCCAGATAGTATGTAAATGTACGTTTTTTTGTACTTTAATGTTTAGTTTTGGGTTTTTTTTACTTATTTTTGCATTATTTACCAGCTATTATTATTATTTTACTGGTCCGGTTCACTTCTTTTCAAATTGAGTTCAATGTGGAACCTGAAAAGTTATGTACATGTATCTGTAAAATGCAATGTAATGTAACAAAATGTAATGTACTGAACACAAGGTAGAGTCATTTATATATTTATTTTAAATTAAAGCATGCCCCCAGTGACCCCTGTGACCCTAGTGAGGATAAAGTGGATTCAGATGATGAGAAATTAAAGCATATTGAGGTAGAAAATAGAAAAATCAAAGGACACAATCATACAAAATATGTGAAAATAGTGTGTGTGGTCAAGTCCCCCTCCCCTATTTAACATACATTTATCATTATGGAGATAAAACTGTCCAATTTATCGTGATATTAATTTCAAATCCTATCACCCAGTCCAACTAACAGCTTTGTTTTTACCCAGAATAAACAGGAGGTAGAGCAGATCATCCAATAACCGAAGGGATGACGGTTTGAATCCCGCTCTGTCCTAGTCATATGCTTTTGTCCTTCCCCCTCCTTGTCTCCAGTGCTGTTATGCTTACTAGTGTATGAATGTCTGGTCGTGGTCGGAGGGGCCCTAGGCGTGAATAGCCTGCCCCAGGGCAGCTGTGGATACAGATGTAGTTTACCGTATGAATAATGGATCCACTGTGCACGTGTTGAGTACGCGCTCAGAGAAAAGCACGACATAAATTGAATCCATTATTATTAAATAAGACATGGATCAGGTGATTCTTCAGTAGAATAAGGTGTGTTTGTGTTACAGTTCAACAAACACAGGCCTGGTATGGTTGTCACACATACACAAAAGATGATTTCACATGTTTTCCACATCTGTTTGTAAAAAGTTCACCTTTCAAGTTACTGACCAAGTGCCTTTTTAAAATTTCTTTAAATCCATTGCACTTCTGTACTGTACTGTACTATAGTGTTATTTTTTATATTGTTCCCCTCATAGTATAATTGTCTAAGTAATAAACTATATGTTACATAGTGGATTTCTTTTCTAACAAGGGTCTGTGCCATAAAACACTGATGAGAAACATCATAACATTGTTTTATATATTGTAATAAATATCACATTGATCATAAATATTGATCTTTTTTATCTCAAATCATTATGATCAGTGTCCTAATATATTTTGTCCATATAAACATTAAGATAGTTCTATGTGGGTATGTTAAATTCAGGTGATTCTATACAAGACAATAATAAACTACTATAAGCTTCAACATGACATTGTGACCTTTGACTTCAAGTTCATCTGATATTCAATGGCTGGGAACCAAACAATCCAGATGTTTTTTTGTTTTTGTTTTTTTTAAAATAGAACCAACACACAATGAAGTCAATAAAAACAGAGAACACGGTAATATTAATGTAATAACAGCTTTAAGGAAAAATGAAATTACTCTTTTTATTCATTTTATTTGTCAGATTTTGATGATCAGGTTGTGTTGGTTTGTGATTGTATGTATATGAATGTGTGGCATTGGAAAGTTTATTCTGACCCTGATAACTTTTTTGAGCATTCTTTCTAACAGACATACAAGACATAATAGAAACAAATGCATAAAAGATCTCATATAAGACGGTCATAACATTGGCACCACTTGACATTGAATACTTTCAATGAACAGACCATGACAATAAATGCTTTTGTGTTTCTGAATATTATGATTAGTATATAAGTATGTGTCATATTTCATGAGCCTGAACAATGCGCAGAAAAGACAAGACGCCGTGAATTGGTTGAAGCTGCCGTCATCGAAGGGATCAAAAACAAATAGTCGTCTAAAGTCACGTTTACAAGCCCGTTGGTGAGGAGAGAAACCAGCAGAATTTGGGAAGTTAAATTCTCCACAAGCTGGTCTGAATAATTAAAAGAGAGTGAGAACGCTGCGTTTAAGAAACTACATGGAGAAGCTGCTGCAGGCAACGATCAGGGTAATATCGCCGTCATGTCATAACGGTTTGGATCCAAAATACCAGCAGCTGAGCAGGAAAAATGGTCCCAATTAGAGACACTGGGAATTTACCACAGTTACAACACATGTGCAGATATAAGAGAGAGAAAACAGCACTACCCACAGCTCAGGGTAAATCAACCTCATTACAATTAGCAGAGAAAATTAGAGGTTCATTTACTTTAATAACCAGCTTATATTTTGACAGTTTGACAGACGTGATCACTAGCAGGGTGGGACAAACTCTTTATGTGAGAGGAGTTATTATCATTATTATCATCAGGGCTGGTTCTGGTCAATTTGGAGCCCTTTCCTTTCAAGTCAAAATTATGAGCTAAAATGGCCAAAATATGTGACAAAAATTCAAAATTATGCGAAAAAGCCGACATTATGCAATAGAAAGCAAAAAATAATGCGATAAAAAGTCAAATTATCTGATACAAAGTCCAAATTATGCATCAAAAATTAAAAATTCTGCAATAAAGTCAAAATTCTGTGATAAAAGGTTAAAATTCTGCAATAAAAAGGCCAAATTATGTGACAAAAACTCAAAATAATGCTATAAGAAGTCAAAATTATGCAATGAAAAGTAAAGTTATGTGATTAAATAGGACAAATTTTGTGACAAAAATGAAAAATTATGTGAAAAAAACAACATTATACAATAGAAAGCAAAAAATAATGTGATAAAAAGTCAAATTATGTGATAAAAACTCAAAATAATGCTATAAGAAGTCAAAATTATGCAATGAAAAGTAAAGATATAAATCACTTTAATTCATGCTCCACATTCAGACCAATTCAGTCTCATAAGAACCTATAAATAATCACAAGTAAAAATGTCTTTGTAAATGTAATTTTTTTCAGTAAGTGACACTAAAACAAAGTGTAACTTCACCAAAAAATCTGAACAAATATGTAAAATTGGAAATCTTAAGAGACGTAAGTACAATTTTAATAATATTCCACCTATTACTAAATATTTTGTGCATCTGCAGATCGAGTGTGAGCTGTAAATTAGAATGTAAATGTGTCAATGATAATAAAGCCTAATATTGTTTGTTTTCATAATGTAATTTTACTTTTTTCACTCTAAAACAGAGTGACAACTTTGGAGTTGACATTATTTCTATATTATGTTTTGGGTGTTTTTTACTGGTTCGGCCCACTTCAGATCAAATTTAGCTGAATGTGGCCCCTGGACTAAAATGAGTTTGACACCCCTGAACTAAATCATCCATTCAGAACGCATCAGCACTGACACTTAAAGAGTTAATGATGCAATGTCCTCCAGGTGTAATAGAAGAGGAAAACATCTAAAACATGCAGGACACGGGCCCTCGAGAACCGCAGTTTGACACCCCTGCTCTAAAACACTTCCGTCTTGTTCTCGATTGTAACCAGGATGTGACAGAAAAGCTTCCGGTACGTTCCCTCAAGTACGTTTGTGAAGCAGCACAGATGCCTTTTTTCCTCCATGTAACGGAAACTGTAATCTCCTCTCACCTAACGGGACGAGTCATCATCAATAAATGTACTGATTAGCGGTGCTGTGAAGTAAGATAATGAGATTCACTGCTGCGTCCTCCTTCCACCCACTCCTCGGCGGCTGATTAATGAGCGTATTGGTCCAGACTGGGGCCACGCCACTGCTGCCCAGTAGCTGATGGATCACACAGTCACAGTCATAATGTGAGTGTGTATTTGTGTGAAACGTGGTCAGGACAATGAAGACGACCACTGCGTCTAATCCCATAACTTTAACCCTAAGCGGTTAAAAGTGCAATTTGTAACATACGCTGTGAAATGAGGACATATTAATCACTTTTGGGGTCATAACATGCTATAAAAAATTAGCACCTTCCTGAACCGTCTCCACTGCCTACGTCCATGATAACAGTTTGGACAATGATTTCGATGCAGAGGTTGTTGGGTTTTTTTTCCCTCTCTTTTTCCTTTTTTTTTTTTTTTTTGTCTGCATTTGTTGTCATTGTTTAACACCACAGAGAGGGTGTCAACATTGTTTGAAATCAATGCATTTTTTAGACTTGCAGCCAAATATTTTAATATTTAGTGCATGTGTGTGACCATCATCGGTCCTCCCTGAAAGCTGAGCAGACATCCTTTATTAGAACTCTCTATTATAAGCCAGGGAGGGCAGTGCTACCTCAGTGATGTGTGGGGGAAACAAAGACTGGACAGGACGAACAGGGAAAGAAATTAATAGGCGGTGCTATTGCAGTTAAAAGATTGAAAGGTGGTGTGTTATTCCCAACTATTAACTGTCCATCAATAAAAATAAATAAATCGAAAAAAGAGAAGAAAACCAAAACAGCACAAAAGAAAAAGAGATTCGATAAATAAATAATAAATAATAATTAAACAAAAACGGTACTGAGCATCATAGTTGTGGATGACTTGATAGTGTAAAATAGAATGCAATAGAACAGAACAGAACAGGCCAGAAGGGGACACCAGTGCAAGAAGAGAATGAGTTTAGGGTAGAAATTCTGGAGAGATTCTCAGCACATTTTGGCGGGTCCCATCATTCACTGAAATGGAACTCAGCAGTAGTTGGCAAGACCCGATCAAACATGCAAGTGTGAAGGACCCCGAAGCCCGGAACAGCAATCACGGCAAGGCAGGGCCAAGCTAACAGGGCACCCCCCCCTTTTTTTCCCCCTCTCATACTTTAACATTAGCGGCAGCCTGGTCAGACTGTACCGCCTTCATCTGCTTATCCAGGTGGGGGTCGTATGTAGGGGCAGCAGAAAAACCCCAGACAACACTCTCCCCAGGTCCTTCCCGAGGCATTCCCAAACCAGACCACAGATATAATCCCTCCAGTGTGTCCTGGGTCACCCCCAAAGTCTCCTCACTAAAGGACATTCAACCATTTCTGCTCATTCAGACACTATATCAACAAGGATACAGGGCAGAATTAAATGACATTTCATCAGCTTTTACAAAGAAATGACAAAAATAAAAAACACCTCTGCTGCCAAAAATATAACGGCAAGTTTCAGACTAAATGGTTGTTTACACGAGGACGATTACGGCTAAAAACGACAAAATATTTGATGGGAAGTGGAAGTTTATGGACTTGTCCAACCAAGTCCATAAACGCTTGTGTCCCCGTATGTACAGATATTATTTAATGACAACAGGTTTGTAAATGTGAATAAAAAGGTGAAGATGAGACGTCAGTTTCCTTTGTCTCTGTATAATATTAAGTAATAAGTTAAATAATAAGCGCACAACAAACTCCGCCCCCTCACATATATAGTACTTGATCAATTAACCCTTGTCTGGGACTTCTAGTGTAAATAAAGTTTTTATCCATCCATCTGTCCACCCATCCATCTATCAATCATCCATCCATCATCCATTTATCATCCATCCATCATCCATTTATCATCCATCCATCATCCATTTATCATCCATCCATCATCCATTTATCATCCATCCATCATCCATTTATCATCCATCCATCCAACCAACCATCCACCCACCCACCTATCCATCCACCCACCCACCTATCCATCCACCCACCCACCTATCCATCCACCCATCATCCATGCCTCCATCCATCATCCATGCCTCCATCCATCATCCATGCCTCCATCCATCTATACATCCATCCATCCATCCATCCATCCATCCATCCATCCATCCATCCATCCATCCAACCAACCACTCACCCATCCATCCATCATCCATCCATTCATCATCCATCCATCATCCATGCATCCATCCATCCATCCATCCATCCATCCACCCACCCATCCATCCATCATCCATCCACCCATCCATTATTATGACTTTGGATGTTGGATACTTTCATTTAACAAACCTTGTCATTATGCAAAACATTAATTTAACTAATTTGAAGATTCTCCACTGGACCAGAGCGGTCTAACTCCTAACTCTAAACTGATTCAACTCCAGCACGTGTTACTGTTGCTTCCAAATAAAATGTCAACGAATTTCCAGTTCCCACCACAAACCCCAGGAAGAGTAACAACCACTACGGTGGAACAATAAAACAAACCAGACTTCGTATGAGCTGAGAAACACTGTCAAAATTCTCAAAAAGAGTAAATGCAGATTAGAAAGGTTGTTGTGTAGCAGAGTGTGTGTTATATAACCATATTTTTGATAGTAATAAAACAGAATATGCTAAACTCCAGACAGAATCATGCAGCCCACAGGCCGTTACACACTGGGGATGTGACGAATAAGTAGAAAGTGGGTCAATCCATGTGAAACCACCAGGGGCGTCCCAACTGACCAATTTACTCCCATTTGCTTCATACTTTCAGAAAATAATGATATTAGTCCGAGTCAACATCATGTAAAATTGCAGCCCTATATGTTCATTAGTATTTTCAGATAATAGTTGAACTGTAAAAAGAACAGTGCAGTTCATGACAGAAACATCAAACTTTCAGCAGCTTCTTCAGACACGATTAGTTTAACGAGTGTAATTTATGTAAAAGAAGAGTCGCAGTTACACATTTGATAAAAAGAAATAAATAATTTAAAAATAAAAAAAAATAACTATTCTGGCCTTGTTTATCCACACACTGAGGATCATTTTCTCCTTCAGGTTTTAGTATTTGACACGTTTCAGTGACTCGAGTGTTTTTATAAAAGAAATAAGATTTTAAGAAATAATCCTTCTGGTCCTTTAGGTCCATGTCTAGTGTCTTCTTGTCCTTTAAGTCCATGTCTAGTGTCTTCTAGTCGTGTCTTCTAGTCCTTTAGCTCCATGTCTAGTGTCTTCTAGTTCTTTAGGTCCATGTCTAGTGTCTTCTAGTCCTTTAGGTCCATGTCTAGTGTCTTCTAGTCGTGTCTTCTAGTCCTTTAAGTCCATGTCTAGTGTCTTCTGGTCCTTTAGGTCCATGTCTAGTGTCTTCTTGTCCTTTAAGTCCATGTCTAGTGTCTTCTAGTCCTTTAGCTCCATGTCTAGTGTCTTCTAGTTCTTTAGGTCCATGTCTAGCGTCTTCTAGTCCTTTAGGTCCATGTCTAGTGTCTTCTAGTCGTGTCTTCTAGTCCTTTAAGTCCATGTCTAGTGTCTTCTAGTCCTTTAGGTCCATGTCTAGTGTCTTCTTGTCCTTTAAGTCCACGTCTAGTGTCTTCTAGTCGTGTCTTCTAGTCCTTTAGGTCCATGTCTAGCATCTTCTAGTCCTTTAAGTCCATGTCTAGTGTCTTCTAGTCCTTTAGGTCCATGTCTAGTGTCTTCTAGTCGTGTCTTCTAGTCCTTTAAGTCCATGTCTAGTGTCTTCTAGTCCTTTAGGTCCATGTCTAGTGTCTTCTTGTCCTTTAAGTCCATGTCTAGTGTCTTCTAGTCGTGTCTTCTAGTCCTTTAGCTCCATGTCTAGTGTCTTCTAGTTCTTTAGGTCCATGTCTAGTGTCTTCTAGTCCTTTAGGTCCATGTCTAGTGTCTTCTAGTCGTGTCTTCTAGTCCTTTAAGTCCATGTCTAGTGTCTTCTGGTCCTTTAGGTCCATGTCTAGTGTCTTCTTGTCCTTTAAGTCCATGTCTAGTGTCTTCTAGTCGTGTCTTCTAGTCCTTTAGCTCCATGTCTAGTGTCTTCTAGTTCTTTAGGTCCATGTCTAGCGTCTTCTAGTCCTTTAGGTCCATGTCTAGTGTCTTCTAGTCGTGTCTTCTAGTCCTTTAAGTCCATGTCTAGTGTCTTCTAGTCCTTTAGGTCCATGTCTAGTGTCTTCTTGTCCTTTAAGTCCACGTCTAGTGTCTTCTAGTCGTGTCTTCTAGTCCTTTAGGTCCATGTCTAGCATCTTCTAGTCCTTTAAGTCCATGTCTAGTGTCTTCTAGTCCTTTAGGTCCATGTCTAGTGTCTTCTAGTCGTGTCTTCTAGTCCTTTAAGTCCATGTCTAGTGTCTTCTAGTCCTTTAGGTCCATGTCTAGTGTCTTCTAGTCCTTTAGGTCCATGTCTAGTGTCTTCTAGTCCTTTAGGTCCATGTCTAGTGTTTTCAGGTCTAAACGTCAATGTTATCAGGTCCTTTAGGTCCATGTCCCATATCTTGTGGTCCTTTAGGTCTCTGTCTAATGTCTTCTACTACTTTAGTTCCAGTGTCTTTTATCACTTAGGTCTCTGCCGTCAGTGATATAAGTGATTCCTTTCTATAAGTGATTCCTTTCATGCTGCAGAACCTCCTCTTCATCCTCACAGTTGATGCTGCTCCACACATTGTCCTTCATCATCTTTGTCAATTTCATACCCGTCTGTCCACCCGTCTGTCAACCCGTCTGTCCACCCGTCTGTCCACAGGTCAACATATTTTCCACAGCCAAAGCTTGAAACCATGTTGTGCAAAAATAGAACAGTGACGTCCTTTTCGCCATCTGATGTTGCGTTACTATGACGATGTAAAGAACAGAGTATGACGCAAGAAAAAACTTCAGTGTGAAAAGACCTTAAAATAGCTCTGAAAAAATATAAAAAGGCTAAAGAATGATTCAGAAAAACATTTTTTTAGTCATTCCATAAAGTGATTTAATTGCCTTGTTTTGTTTTGTTTTTTTACCTTTTTCACGTCTTCAATAATAAAAAAAACAGCAAATAATCCGTTTTGTGGCCAAACAGGAAGTTTAATCAGACTTTTATGTGATTATGTTCAGTGTGGTA
The DNA here is from genome assembly GCA_020466265.1 of Siphamia tubifer. Taxonomy (NCBI): domain Eukaryota; kingdom Metazoa; phylum Chordata; class Actinopteri; order Kurtiformes; family Apogonidae; genus Siphamia; species Siphamia tubifer. The sequence goes on along the minus strand of CM035789.1, from coordinate 4,738,892 downwards.
TTGTTCTGTGAGTGTTTGGTAAGTTTAATATCCTGCTTTACACCCATATCTGGAAACTTGACTGTAATTAGGATGTTTTACGGTTGTACGAGAATGACTCTTTAAACCTCTTGACAGTATTATTTAATCTGCTCTGTGCACTGATTTTAGTCAATCCAATCCTTTTAATCTCATGCAGGGGTCTCAAATATGCGGCCCGGGGTCCAAATGCGAACCGTGCAATGAATCTGCAAAGTGCAAAAATTCCACAGTTAAGGTTGTGGCACTGATTTTAGTTCAGTTCATACAGATCAATATGATCTACAGGCAAATTATAGTAGAATAACCTACAAAAAAGAACAACTCCATAGTTTCTTTTCATGTTGATGTGAAAATCATTTACATTATGCTCGTAAATAATGACAACTTTTCATTTCTGACTTGGTTATAGTGCAAAAAATAACATTAAATTAGGAAAATACTTATACTTATGAACTATCCTGTAAGAATAAAATGTGAAAAATCTGAACAACCTGAAATTTCTGAAGAAAATTAAACACAATTTTAACAATTTAGTGTCTTTGTAGTAGATCTGATCCATAACGTATGTGTGTAAATGATGAACTGAGGCATAATATTGTTAGAATTGCACATATTTTTCTTGAGATATTTCAGTTTTTTCACGTTATTCACACCTTTCATCAGGTAATTGGGTTTGTTTGCACGAAAACAAAGACAAAATTTTTGAATTGTCATTTTTTTTTCTCAGTTATTACGCTATTATTTTACTGGTCCGGTCCACTTGAGATCAAATTGGGCTGAATGTGACCCTTGAGACCCCTGTTCTAATGTCTAAAAGTCCACAGCATTCTGGCTTTTGCATGGGTTTGACTGTGCTAGTGTGTGTTAGCTGTCCCCCCCCCCTATAAAAGACAGAAGGTGAACTGGAGCGCCTTTGTCTTCGTAAGAGCATGTTCTATATGTGCATACGTATGCATGAATGTGGTTATATATCATTTTTGTGAGCACGCGATGCACCTGCAGGAATTAATTTTCCAATCTGCTCACATCCTTCCTCAGTTTATGGGTAATTTTTAGACACTGGAGATTAAGAGACATGTCACAGAAAAATAGGGTCAAACAACCGTTTCATCACAACTTTATGGTTATTATTAGACGCATCAGAGTTTATACATGGTCCTTATCTGTACATTAGGGGAAGCTGCATCCTGGACTTAAAGTGGTTCATGAAATAAAGCAGGTCTGATGATGATTTATTTAACATAATGTGATGTGTGTTTAAAAAATAGGAGATTTATAATAATAAAAGAAGAGGAAAGGACTCAATTGTAATAAAGTACAAAAGTTAAAAGTAAAACTACTTTTTTGCCATGAATGCAATAATACTTATTTAACCAGGAAAAATATGAAAAGTATGAAAATTCTACCCTTTAAAAGTGAGTTACTGTGTTTAAATTGTGTTTGATCAGGTCACAGTTTATGAAAAATGACCCCAAAAAAAAGTGAGATACAAAGGTCATCATGAGATTTTCTTTTTAAATTACAATTATGAGATTTTAAAAAAGCATAATTATAACGATAAATGTTAAATTGTGAGATTAAAAGTCAAAATTCTAAGATAAAAAGTCAACATTTTTAGATAAAAGTCATATAACTATAATATATAAATTCTAACTAACACATCTATTCAGAGAATATAAGGATTATAAAGCACAAATATTTATACAAAAACCTAGGGAGTAAAAAGAAAAAGTTGCCAGAAAAATAAATACAGATACTTAAAGAAAATCTACTTAAGTACAGTAATGAAGTACTTGTACTCAGTTACTTTCCACCTTTGTGTAGAACTTGTGATATGTGTTTTACTGTTTGTTATTCAAGTAAAAAAATGAGTCTATTATTTGTAAACTGACTCAATTATTAATCATTTAAAACACATTTGGTCATTTCTTCAGTATTTTTATGTCATATTACAGTTTATAAGTTCAGGTATAAGGTGATGGAATGAGTTGTTGCACAGAGAGCAAGACGTCCACGAATGTGTGCGAGTGGTAAATGTACATCAGCGAGTGAAAGTAATCAAAAAATGAAATGAGGTTGAAGGCTGACAGAAAAGTGCAGAGATAAGAAAGGTTGCATTTTTAAGAAACCCAGGATATTCAAGTCATGGCCAAGATAAACATGTGTGTGTGTGTGTGTGTGTGTGTGTGTGTGTGTGTGTGTGTGTGTGTGTGTGTTTCTATCTTCACGGGGACATTGATATGTTTACACAGTCACACCATGGGGACTTCTGACACTATGGGGACCAACGTTCAGGTCCCCATGAGGTTTAAATATAAATAAAGGTCCCCACTATTAAACTAGAAATGATGTGGCCCTATAAATACATTAATTAGTTTGTTTTTTCCCAGAAGTCCCCATAAAGCATGAGGGAAACGGGTGTAAAGTGAAACATGTATTTTTTTTTAAAGGTTTGAAGATGTTTCCTTTAAAAACAAAAAAGAATCATTTATTTTTTTATGTTTTTTTAATATGTATTTATTTGTTTATTATTTAAAATATTTGTATTTAGTTAATTAGTTATGAAATAGTTTTTGTATTCATTCATTCATTTTTATTTTATTATATATTTTTTTATTTAATACAATTTTAGATTTTTATAATTTTTTTATTAGTGTTATAGTATTTATCTATTTTTCTTACTTATTTTTTATGTATTTATTTTTTATATTTATTTTATTCCTTTTTATTTATTAGTCTATTTTTTTAATTATGTTTTTTGTATTTATTTATTATTTTTTATATTGTCTATTTTATTCCTTTTTATTTATTTTTGTAATTATTGTTTTTCTATTTATTTGTTAATTAATTGTTCTTTTTATTTAATTCATTTGTTGAATGAGTTTTATTATATATATATATAAAAAGATGTATTTACACTCACTACCCAATGGCTACTTGATTATAAACTTAGTCCTCATGAGACATGGAAATGAGTGTGGGTGTGTGTGTGTGTGTGTGTGTGTGTGTGTGTGTGTGTGTGTGTGTGTGTGTGTGTGTGTGCTGTAGATATGCCAAGGAAACAGGTCAGATGTAGAAGACTGAAGTTACATAAGTGGGAAGGTTTAGAAGATTTGGGTCATGGCAGCTGAGTGAAATAGAAAGGGGCAACCTGAGAAGGCATTTCCTCTAAACTGAATTAAACAGTCTTGAAAAGTGAAGTTTGACAAGTGAAGCAACAACACTTGTCCTCTCCCAACAAAACAACGTTGATTACACTGATGTCATTGGCGAACTGGAAAGTAAAAACTGGCACGGAGAAGAAGGGGAAAAAATAATCAGAGATATTTCAAGTTTATTTCACGCTTTTATGTGTTAGTGTATCGATAACAAACCAATAATAATAAAATAAACGAATGACAATCAACATATTGGAACGGATAAGGACAGAAAAACTGATCACTAAACTGGTTTCCTGAGCCATTTGTTTAAGACATAATCACACATTTAATCAGCATAAAGCCAGTGTCAGAGCCAATGGAGTTAAGAAAAGAGAAATATGAACAATTATATGATGAAATGTTCGTTCTACAAAGTAAACAGTAACTGCACAGACACCAAACTGAGAAAAATGACCTGAAAGTTCTGTTGTTGTTCAGTCCCAGTAGTTGTAGGTAGATTATTGGACATGAGGTAGTTATTGATACTAAATAATAACTAGTTCTACACAAAAACAGTGTGACTGATATATGGACTAACTCTGCTAGTGATTAGTGACTGGGAATTTAGACTTTATTTCATCATTTTTAACTTTTTATCTCATAATTTTGACTTTTTATCTCATAATTTTAGCTTTTTATCTAATGTTTTTGAGTTTTTAATCAATTTTATCCAAAACGACAGACATTTAAGATGAGACATTTTGTTACATGACAAAGAATTATTTGAATGTTGCAAAAAAACAACTAATTTTTGCCCCAAAAAAATTTTAATTACTGCCTTTTTGCTTTGTAGGAAAATACTTTATTGAGTATTTATTTTTCTGCCACTATTTTACTTCTCCCTACATTTGTCCATTAATATCTGCATTAATGTAATCTCTTTACAACGTCAGAATAGACTCATTACTTTTTCAAACAGTATAAAAAATAAGTCCCTTCAGAAGAAAAATAAGTAGAGGAAAGAAACTGTGACTTTTTTATCAGTTTTTCTCGTAACTGTGCATTTGTTGTCTCATATTTTGGACTTTTCATCCCATAATTAAAGATTTTTAAAAATCCTTCACCCCCCCCCCCCCCCTCATTGGTATATATACCATTAACCTTCTACTATGTGTTTGTTATTCACCACACTGGAGGAGTGTTGAGCCACATTTTCTAATAAAGGTCCAAAATACAATAACTTTTATAGTTAATTTTGTGACAAAGCCATGTTTTGTAACAAACTGTCCCAATGTATTTTAACACATTATGTGATAAGTTATTATATTTTGAGAAGATTATGACAAAAAATGCATTTGCAACTTTATTTTCTTCAAAATGTAGTAACATGGCGCATTATGTAATAACGATTCTAAAGCATGGTTTATTTGCTTGTTAATTATATTTTATTTTACTTTCAAGGACTAGAAAAGCTAGTCCTATTATTAGCATCACTGTAAAAGCCTCGCAGCAAACTTTAGCAGTTATTATCAGTCCACTATTCAAAGGTTAGATTAACAGAGAATATGATGGAAATCCCACATTTTCTTTTGTTTGATGGACATTTTCACTGCATTGGGACAGTTTATTATGAAATACTGCAGTTTAAGACAAAATAAAATGAAAATGTTATTACAGTTTGGACATGTATTACAAAATGCACCCTTATTATTAAAAAAAAACAAAAAAAAACCAAGACGAACAAGTTGTAAATGCTTTAAATGTAACTGTAGAGATCCGTTTTCTTTTACCGAATTGGAGTATATTGTATGGAAATTGTACAACACATTCCATTCATTATTATTTCATGTGTCTCGAAATAAACAATATTAAATAAATTAAATAAAAAAAGAGACAAAACTGCAGGTAAACGCTGGAAAATAAACTCAGTAAAGTGATTTATTGAGTTCCAACAGAAAGGCAGACGACTGGGAGCCTCAACTTTACACTGAAAAGAAAGAAATCCTTTCTGCCTGCAGGTGCATAAATCCCACAGAAGCTGCTGCTTAACAACATGTCTGCACAAAGGTCAAAGGTCGAAAGGTTCACTGGGCCGGGTATTAACCTGCAGAGGACCTGAGGAGTTTGATGTGCGAACGCCAGCGCTCACCCACACCATGGTATTTGGGAATGTGCCCTTCAGGAGGAGCGTAAGGGAGGCAGAAACAGAAGATATTAACTTCCAGCTGAACCCATACAGTGCATAAAGAGAGGGTAAAATGTGCTCAGGTTTGAAGGTACGGCAGAAGAGACGGAGCCGGGAGGGAGGGAGGCACAAAGGAATCGAAAAGAAGCCAGAGTCGGGTGGAGGAGTTTGTGCTCATACGGACAGGTGTCTTAGATGTGAACGTCTCCTGGGTTCGGAGCCTCGTCGACACTCCTTATTATATCCCGATGGTGAAGGAGTGACAGACGCGCCGAGAGAATGTGGGGTTGAATACAAGTCACTGCTTCAAACCCTCTAATACATATTCATTTCATTTGATGGACCCTTCCCCCGCCCTATTCACTCCCTCACTGAAGAGCTTCACACAAAGTCAGCCATAAGATGAGACTCAGGTGTGTGTGTGTGTGTGTGTGTGTGTATGTGTGGTGTGTCAGTGGTGTCTATGGCAACACACCTGTAGACAAACGTCTGTGCACGAGGGATCCACACGTGCACACCCCTTTGTCCAGGGATTCACTTCAGACACACACACACACATATGTATATATATACATAACACACACACACATACATATATACACACACAATTTCTAAATATAAATGCCATTTTGATAGATATACACACTTTTCATACATAGCTAAGCAGTTTTTACATAGATACATAGTTTTTATATATAATATATGAGTGCAGATATAGGCTGCATTCATACTGTTTTATTTATTTAACCAGGAAATAACCCATTGAGATTAAAAACCTCTTACACGGGAGTCCTGGCCAAGATAGGCTATAATATATATATATATATATATATATATATATATATATATATATATATATATATATATATATATATATATATTATTTCAAGGGGTGAAAGAGAAGTTAGAGAAAATGTGGTGTGAAGGCAGCAGTGGTACCAGTAGTGATGGGGGAACTAGGGGCAGTGACCCCCAAACTGGGAGAACGTCTCCAGCAGGAACAACATCACAGATCTGTGTCCAGAAGAGTGCATTACTAAGAACAGCTAAGATCCTGCACAGAACCCTCAGAGGACCTGAGTCTGAAGGAGACACCGCCCAGGTGGGGCCAGAGGAACATGTGTGTGTATATATATATATATACACACACACCCCAGTGGTTCTTAACCTGGTTTCGATCTAACCTTAGGGTTCAGTGATCCAGTCACAGGGGTTCAGTGGAGTCCAGACACACACCTGACACATGTGATTCATGATGACACACTCTGTTTCACCATCACTGGTTACAGGTCATCACATTACATTGCTTGGCTAATCTGTGCTGCGGGGAATGTGGTACTCTATGACTGTTGTGATGCTACACTGTGTGATTTCTTTAATATTTTCATCCATACTATGTGGTCAGACAACTATGTACAATATGGATTTACATGTGTATATATATAATGGAACATTATGGGAGTCAGCATCTTATCTGCATGATTTGCAATGTTAACTTTAGCAATTCTACTTTAGCACCAGCAAAGCTAAAGGAACACAACAATAAGACACCAATAAGAAGATCTTGAATTTGAAAAAAAAATCTTCATATTTTATTTTTTTGTGACCATATTGAGGATAAAGCGGGTTCAGAAAATGAGCGATAAATACAATAAATAATAAGTAAGGTATGTCATTAATGCAGTTCATGCATTGTTTTGGTTTTTTTCTTTAAACACAGTGATATTAATGGTTCATTTTGTGCACCAGTAAAACATATACATATATCTTGAGTTTGAATTTTATTTTATTTTTTTACATTTTCAATAAAGTTAATGTTTCAGTTTCAGTTAATGTGCATATGAAGCTAGTGTTCAGTACCATGAACATATATATGATAGTTATAGTTTTTATAACTGTACATACCGTTTATATTGATACAATGTTAGAACTCTGAGCTCTTTCATATATATATATATATATATATATATATATCTCAGTGTGTTTTGTAGCAGTGAATGGACACAGTGCAGAGGGTTATGAACTTGACTAAAACATGAGTCATGTAGTTTCTGCAGACAAATAAACATAATAATTCTGGTCAAACCTTTATGTAGAAATGTGCACAAGTCCAAACCATACCTGAGGCATCCTTCATCTGTGGGCTTTTAGTTTTTTCCAGCAGCTGTAAAAACTTCTTGCCCTGAAGTTGTCCTCATTATTTTATTCATATTTTCACTTTTACTCTCATTATTTTCATTTTATATATATATATGGGGGGGGGGGGGGTTAGGTCCAGACCAGATTTATTTGTATCTGATAATAAACTGAAGTAGACATGGATGTGTGTGTGTGTGTGTTTTGGGGGGGGGGTCAGCCTGTGGTGACCCCAGCAGCATGGAGGTTTAGGGCATAAACTTCAACGCCCCCTTGGCTTCGACTCCAGAGACAATCAATTCAACGAGTGGATTAGATTAGAAAGACAAATGTGTTCAGCTGTGTGTTTCAAAAATAGGACCGAGTCCCAACGAGGCTGCGGATCGCACGGAGGTCACGGCGGAACACTTCCTGTTTCTGGCTGTGGTGAAGTGACAGCTTCTGTCAGCTGCTCGGTAGCAGAGGAGACGGGAACGCAGCCGAGGAAGAAGAGGAAGAAGAGGAAGAAGAGGAAGGAAGGGGGGGGCAGGAAGGGGAAACCTGTTCCTGGTCTCCATCCCAATACTGTCTGACAGCCTCTTTTTTTCTGTCCTTTTTATAAAACAAACAAAAGCAGCTTCTGACGCTGAACTGAACTGATCTCATTCAGCTCTAATGGGGTCAAATATTCCACAAACGCATCTTAGGCTGTCGTCACATGCTGTGGAAGTGAACCACAATGTAGATATTGACTGACTATTAATGCTAAGAAGTTCTTAAGTATTAAAAATAAGAACTTTGTAAGAAATGTCATTATTCTTACGAAAATATTGAGGAATTTCACTTAAGATAAATCAATATTTTATTTCTTCATATGAATTATCTTAAGAAAAGTTTCGTGAATCCGGCCCCAGATCGTCTTTAGACTGAATTGACCTAAAATGAGTCCAACATCTTTGATTGTTAATGTCAGTGTTATTTTTGCATTTCACAAGCTGAATTTAACCCTCATGTTTGACATCTATGATCTAAATTAATTGACTGTGCTGGTTTTTATTAGCATATGATCTACACAAACACACTTTTCTATTAAAAAACACTCAGTCCAGAGGAATTAGTAATTAATAATCTTTCCAAACAGACATATTTATATCATCATTTGAAACTTCCTGTTGTTTTCCAAATCACGGGAGAAAAATACAACTGTAAAATGTCAGTTTATTTTAGTACAATGCAGTATTTTGTTTTGTATCCACAGATGCTTTTTAATGTTCTTCTTACATTTTCATTATATTCATTTCTGAAAAAAGGCTCTCGTAAAATCAGCTTTGGCTCAGATACAAAAAAAAAAAAAAAAAGTAGAGTACCAGTCAATTTTACCTGTTTTTTTTTTACTTTTTCTCCACTGGTACAAATCACCACATACACGCAAAAAACTATTTTTTCCTTTGACAACTTGTCAAAGAAATGAAAACAACAGTATGTGTTTGTTTTTTAATCTTTACTTTTGTGAATCTAATACTTCTGACAAAACACAGGCCTGTCTCTTCTTTTTTTTTTCTCCCCCTCTTTAGAGAAGAAAACCTGCAACTAACGAATAAGCCTGTTCTGTGGTTTAATTGTCGCATTCCAGTGTGCTAGGAGAAGCAGCATTAAGCCTATTATTAGCCATATGGAGGGAGCTACAGGCCTGACTGGTTAGAGAGGGAAACACAGTACTGGATGGGAGCCAAATCCTCAAGGAGATAGCAAGAGAAATTCTGCCTTTTAATTAAGAATTTAATACTGAGACTGCCATTAGTGATTAGTATGTAATTAAAAACTCCAGAAGTGTTACACATACAAGTATAATTATGGATGTATGTGTGTAGAGACGGAAGGAGGAGTCTGGAAATGACATTTTGTGGTAATCTCAGGTTGATTATTAAAAAATAAATATAAGAGACGACATTTTGAATGCGGGTGTATATTCTGCCCTACAAAGAAAAAAAAGGCAGTAACTGTATATGTTTGGCCAAAGTGAGTTATTGTGGGTTTTTTTGCAACATTCAAATCATTCTTTGTCATGAAATAAAATATCTCATCTCAAATGTCTGTCGTTTTGGAGAAAATTGATTTAAAAAAAACGCAACATCATGAGATAAAAAGTCAAAATTGTGAGATAAAGTCGAAATTCCCATCTGAGTGTTTGTACAGTAACAGCAAAAAAATATTCATATATGTTTATTATTATATATATATATATATATATATATATATATATATATATATATATATATATATAATAAATAAGCTATATGAAACGATAAGTGTTTCATTGCTGCATTGCATGTTTTTTTTTTGTGTACGTGCAATACAGTGGAGTATGTTGGCTACAGGGGGGTTGTGCAATAACAGGAAGTACTGTTGTGTGTTTTGTGTTTTTAGCTTCATGTTTTATGATCAAATGCACTGATTGGTTGGCACTTTTTAAATTTTGTTGTACTTGTTACAATGACAAAAATCTATCTATATGAAAAACTGAGTACAGGAATGAAAATTAAATTCTCTCTGATCTCTAACTCTTTGATCATTGTTGAAAAAAAATATGTTTGGAGACCTTGACCTTTGACCTACAGTCACCACAATGTAATGGGATCTACTCTGGACCATCACACACCTTTTTTTAAAAAATTCATTGTAAACTAGTCTGACAGTTTTTGCGTAAAGTTGCTGACAAACAAACAAACAAAAAAAACAAAAAAATGAACCAGTAACCTGACTAATGAGCAAAAGCAAAAAGCAGGAAAAGACTAGAATAATAGGACACAATACCTAATATGGAAAATGTCATTTCAAACTTTCCAAGGTTATTATTTTTCCAGTTTGACCCACTTAAGGTCATGTTGTTCTGTTCATGGACCCTGAACTATAATAAGTTTAATGTCTCTACTTTCAGATAAGAAATAAATACTATTTTACAGGTAACATTCTGTCTCATTCTGTCTCATTCTGCCTCATTCTGTCTCATTCTGTCTCTTTTGTCTCAGCTGCAAAAGCAAAGTGAGACTACTTATTTATGAATAAGAGGTCAGCTCTCTTTATACATATAAAATGTGGGATGAATAACTCTAAAAGCAGAGTTTTTAATTCCGTTCACTCCGGGGTTTCACTCCTTCGGTCTGGTTGGCTGTGATACGACCACAAGCTTATGAGAGAGTTCATGTTATCTGACATTTCAGTGCTCGCAAGTGATAACAGAGTAAAACAAGAGCAGTTTTCTCAGAGTAGACAGGTCTGTTTGTATTCTTCCTACTCGACCTGCTCCCTTTAGTGTTGTGGAAAGATGATGGTTTAAAGCTGCTGCTGATTCATGGGATGTTGAAGGTAATTCAGTGTTGCAGGTCTAGGTCTTATTATATCACTGCAAAGACAGAGTAGCCTGTTCTCATGTCCGTTTTCCAAGGCACTGTTGACTGAAATTTAATTTCTGGAAAGGTCTCGGCTATTGTCAGACACTGTGTTCTATAGAGACACTTATTGATTACTCAGCGATTACATAACACCCATGAGAGTTAAGGATATGATACACGTTTGACTCTATACAGTTACAGAAATCAGCTTTAAATACTAAGTCTATGCTCTGGTATGAAGGTATGGTTTTATGGGATATTTAATTTATTTAATAAATGGTGTTTTCTCCATGGACGTAAAATTGTGTATGAACGCTATGGACGTGTCCACACCAATATTTGGATGTTTCGAAAATGTCCATACCATTATTTAAATAGGAAATTACATGACATTTGGGAAACAAAAGGTTACTGTATTGTCTGGACTATAAGGTGATACTTAAAAGACATTTTGTCTCATAATTTTCACCTTTTATCAAAAATTTTTGACTTTTTATCAAATAATTCTGACTTCATTTAATGCGCTATATATAAAAGTTTATCATCCAGTTCACCTCATATATGAAGAATCTAAAATAATAAACCATTCATTGACAGTGCACCTTATAGTGACTAAATATTGTCATCAACAAACCTTTATCACGTGACAAAAACAAGACCAAACTAGACGCTTATTGTTCATTATTGCTCCAGTTAGTGTTTGCGATATAAAGTTGTTTCAGATTTTCAGATTGTTAAATAATGTAAAAGTGTAGGAACATAAAGTAGTGCTGCTTTTTATTATTATTAAGGTATATGTTACGTAATGCTTGTAAGGTAAAACATGTTTATATTAAAAGGTATTATATGCACAAAAATCAGCGTTACTATTACAGTACCAAGAGGGACGTTCTAACCTGGAGACCACACGTACCCACATACATCTGGTCAGCAGACTGGACCAGTCTGACACATGAACTGGGAATGTGGGGTCGATGTAAAATGTCTGTATCTGTTACTTAGTGACAAGGAGATAAACACAGTCGGAGAAAACCAGTAAAATGAACCCATGGTTTTGGCATTTTCTCAGCCGAAGTTATACGCCATATTAAAATACACACACACACAAAAGAGGTGATAGTACTATCTCAAGAAGGGATTGTGGGTGAAAATACCAAAGTTAAAGTAAAATTTTGACATTTTTACATGTTGTGTATATGGATATATTTAACATGTTGTCATACATTAAAGTGATTTTTTACTTTTTTAAATGGAATTATCCATTTTGCAACATTTCCTGTGGTCTATATAAACTGGAAATGCTCAGTTTGGTTCTGAATTTTTCCTTAATTCAAATCCACATGTTCATTTTCAACCCTATTTCTGAGTAATGACACCAGAGAGGTGGTTTGAAACACTGGTACTTTTTCAACCATTAAAGTTACTAAATGAGATAATAATAATAAAAAGAAAAAAAAGGTCACATGAAGCAATGATCACAAATTTGGCCTCATCTTTGCCGTTTTCTTAGTATAACTTGGTTTTATATAAATTAATATAAATAAATAAATGTAATAAATGAATATAAATAAATCTGTTAATCCATTTTTGTTTGGCTTTTTGGTGTTACATCCAAACTACTCCAGCTGTTGTAAGGTGTTAAAGCAGCTGGAGTTAAAGTCAAACAGACCTTCCTCCTGGAGCTCTCTCCTCTTCGACCAAATCATCAGATTAAACACAGATTCAGATGAAATAACATGGTGTAAAATGCCTTTAGGGAAAAAAACTAAGGCCACTTTTCAGAAACAACAGAGCAGTTCATTTATCTCCAGGTCACAACTGACTGGCCCTGATAATTATTGGTAATTACACCTGTCAATCACACTTTTAACCCTCCTCTTTATCTGTTATGACATCAGGGTTTGATAGGATAGAACTTCTACAGCTTCAAAACACAAGACAGGAATAGATGAGCTGAAAGGGAATTATAGAATTTATGATAAATAATAACTTTTACAAAATTAGGACTGTCAAAATTAACGCATTAATGCAGATTAATCAGTCATTATGACTAATCTGATTAAAAAGTTTAATGCAATCTATTCATCTCAGCGCAGAATTACTCTGAACGTGTCCGCCAAAGCATTCAGCTGAGTTTGTTCAAGTAGAGATAGCATCACACATGAACAAACGGATAGTTCATTTCAGGGCCGTGCAGAGACCTTTGGTGGGGCATGGGGCTCATTTTATATTTTTTTTAAAAAGGGCACGTAAAACAAAATTTTCAAACAAGGGAACTTTATTTAAAACTAAATTTCAATAACAAGTCAATAATGTGTGTGTGTGTGTGTGTTCGATGCTGCATATTGGTCTTCAAAGCAGCAGTTTTTAGGTTGCCATGTTCTTAAAAATGTCTACGCACGCGCTTTCAAAGGGTTCACTGAACATGTAACTCATGAATCGTGACCGTAATATATTTACATGTAAAGTGTTATTTTCCAAATGTAATTTCACATATGATCAAGGACACATTGTGGAGAAATTTGCTGTTGGAGCTCTTATATATATATATATATATATATATATATATATATATATATATATATATATATATATATATATATATATATATATAAACCTAAAAAAAAAACATCCCTGTCAAAAGGTCATTTTGGACGTCAATAAGCAAAGGGACATGTGCCAGAGCCCCTGTAGCCCCCCTTCTCTGCATGTGCCTGGTTCATCTGGTCGAGACACGCAGCAGAACCAACCCATAAAAACAGAAGATGCTAAAGGACACAATGGTCCTCTGGATGGAAAGAAGAGAACAAAAAAATAAATAAAATGAAATAAAAAAAAAACAAGACATAAAAGTAGTTTCAAAATATTCTGAATAAACTTATTTAAGTGCATATACAAACATGTAAACTTCTTTTTTGAGTTAATTTGCGCAAAATGAAATCACTATTAATATAGGTCAAAAGTGAATTATATTTAATTGTGATGATTCAAAATTAATCCACAACAACCCTGTGATTAATCAGACTTTAAAATGTAATCATTTGACAGCACTATTAAAAATACAGCTTTAATTAATAAACTGTCAAAGTGAACTGGATCACTTTTATCAGGGTTCCCACTATCCATGAAAATTATTTTCCATGACTTTTCCAGGACATACACTGATCCATTTCCCCTCATTCATTGGACGTATTCTTTTCTACAATTGTAACATGTATTTACTTACATTGCTTCTCTGTTTATTGCTCATATTTGATGTAAATTATATATATACAGGCTTCAATTTATCTTTGAAAAATAATTATGACAGGTATCATAGAATAATGCAAATACACCGACTGATTACAGACTACTTCGTTGAATTCCCAACTCAACTACTTTTTTCCTCAGACTTTCTATAAAATATTTGTACATTTTCAATAAATCACAAAAACATTTTCCCTTATTCCATCTCACTTTAGACACACAAGGTCATAAGGCAGGGGGAGGTAAAGTATTTTCCAGGACGTTTGTTATTTTCTACCTATTTTTCATGAATGGAAAACTGGTCAATCCTTTTCCAGGTTTTCCAGAACATGTGGAGACCCTGCTTTTGTTTAAAAAACAAAACAAAAAAACAACAACAACTGATCAATAATGGTGATCCAACGCCATGGGTTTTACTTGTGAATCAATATTGTACAAAGATTACAGTGTTTCCATGGTAACAACAGAGCCTCTGAACGTCCAAATGGGTCAATTCTGATGACCATGAAAATATTAATAACTGTATTTTTCCTCAATTATTTACATGTATTGATAGGATTGATGGATCAACACTTATCATTTTAGATCAGTAGGTGCTTTTTGATTGGTGGGTCTTTCTGGCAGATGCTTCATTCGCTCATATATCAATATAGGTCATAACCTGATGTGATTATGTTTTTGCTTTATCATCCAGAGATTATCTCCACACAATGCTTCACATTAACTCTCCATACTGCAGACACACAGACACACATGTGACACGTAGTCACACACAAAATTATTAAACCAAAGTCATCAAAAACAATAGTTATGTAATCCATCACTAACTCCTCTGTGTATAATGTGACTAAAACAGACAGAAAAGGAAACGTGGGATGAATAAAAGCACAGTTTTTATCAGTATAATGACTTATGCTGCATTTCTACTGGTATCGACTGGACTGGACTCACTTTGGTATGTTTCTAGTTCGAAAAAGGACCTGGTACCATGGCAGCTGGTACTACATGTTTGGTATCACTTCCGCCCAGGTTCCCAGTGGTACTAAAAAGTGATGTATAAACCCTGCAGACACTGATTGGTCAAACAGTTGACTCTAGGACACGCCCCTTTAGAAAATACTGATGCAACAAACAACAAGGGAAATGTGGTAGTGGTGATGATGATGATGATGATGATAGTGGTGGTGACGATGATGATAATGATAGTGGTGGTGACGATGATGATGATGATGATAGTGGTGGTGAAAATGATGATGATGATGATGATAGTGGTGGTGATGATGATGATTATGATAGTGGTGGTGATGATGATGATAGTGGTGATGATGATGATAATGATAGTGGTGGTGACGATGATGATGATAGTGGTGATGATGATGATAATGATAGTAGTGGTGACGATGAGGATAGTGGTGATGATGATGATAATGATAGTGGTGGTGATGATGATGATGATGATGATAGTGGTGATGATGATAATGATAGTGGTGGTGATGATGATGATGATGATGATAGTGGTGATGATGATAATGATAGTGGTGGTGATGGTGATGATAGTGGTGATGATGATGATAATGATAGTGGTGGTGACGATGATGATGATAGTGGTGATGATGATGATAATGATAGTGGTGGTGACGATGATGATAGTGGTGATGATGATGATAATGATAGCGGTGGTGATGATGATGATAGTGGTGATGATGATGATAATGATAGTGGTGATGATGATGATAATGATAGTGGTGGTGACGATGATGATGATAGTGGTGATGGTGATGATGATAGTGGTGATGATGATGATAATGGTGATGATGATGATAATGATAGTGTTGGTGATGATGATGATAATGATAGTGTTGGTGGTGAGGGAAATGTGGCTAATATGCTACAGTTAGCATCATTGTGCTAAGTCAATACACTTTGTCATTGCCGCAATAGTTTCATGTTTCTTGACAATCACCCATAAACACTAGAAAGGGTTGGAGGTTGTTATTTTCTTTTGTCGTCCTCGTCAGACTCCAGCTGAGGAGCCTCTGTTCGGCTCCAGACACATAATATGTACAATTACAAACTAGCAACAAACACAATAAGTGCATATGCAGATTCCCTTCTTTTTGATTCTATTTATTCATACAAAATTAAATGTGATTTATTTAAATTAAAAATGAATATTTAATTGTAGTTAATCAGAATTAATTAAGACCAGCCACTGCTCCAAAGCAGTAGAGTTTTTGACTATTAAATTCACAGTAGTATTAGTCACAGTTGTTTATGTCCCACCAGATGCCAATGCTAGCAACACCAACTCATAGATTCAGTCTTTGGCTGATGTAAAAATTCAGACGAGACAACGAGAAACGAGGGAATTTATCAACAATTTCCAGAGCAGACGACACATACAGTAAGTATGAAAATATTTCATTATTTTTACATCTGTTTGATAATAGGGTATTATTTTTAAGAAAAAAAAATAAAAGGACCGAACTTTCGCAGTTGCCGCCCCCCAACTCTGGAACTCTCGCCCACTACCCATCAAGAACTTGGACTCACTATCCACTATCCATCTTTACAAACTGGCTTTCACTTAGTTTGTATTTATTTATTTATTTATTTTTAAATGCATTGCTTGTTTGTCTATTAAGTAAAGGGTCCAAAAAAGTGCTATATAAGTTAAAGGTATTATTATTATTATTATTATTATTATCATCAATGTGACAAAGGTCATTATTTAGCTAAGTCATAAGCGCTAATATGCTACAGTTAGCATCGTTGTCAAGTCAATACACTTTGTCATTGCCACAATAGTTTCATGTTTCTTGACAATCACCCATAAACACTAGAATGGGTTGTAGGTTGTTATTTTCTTTTGTCGTCCTCGTGAGACTCCAGCTGAGGAGCCTCTGTTCGGCTCCAGACACATAATGACTGTGAGCAGACGTCGACAGCGGCCGCCGCCCGCACACATAAGTCCACCTGACAATGTGCACCCCCACCGCAGATCCGCCACACAACAGGCAGCTCAGGACGGGAGGCGCAGTAATAGCCCAGCGCTGATTCATATCAGGTGATTGTCTGTGACATGTGCTGTTCAGCCAAAGGCCAAAGGGCACTGTGGTAGCGCTGCCCTTTACAACGTCACATTAGGCCTCGCTAATTCACAGGCAATTAGCCGAGCTGCACGGGAGTCAGCCTGAGGCAACGGGGGTCGCAGGAGAGCGGGTTAGTCAGCAACGACTGCAGAAAGCCACTTGGTGAGGGTGCGGGTCTGGACTACATGTGGATGTTATAAATAATGTGAAGAGTAGTGAGGTGAGCTTTGAATAACGTCCCCGTCATTATCATTCAGCCTGGATAGAAATGAATTCAATAGTATAATTAATTATCTGCAACACGTCAAGGGAAAGTTTAAAATTTCAGGCACATGTTTTGTCAAAATTGCTTGTTTTGTCAGATTTCACGTCCAAATGAATAAGAATGGGTGCGATAATTTGCTCTTTAGTATATGCGACACTAAAATAACAATCTGCAGGATGGTGTTGGATTGAATTTTTCTTCAAATAAATCAAACAATAAATGACATCACCTCAGGCTCAGAGAAATTCTAATTGGATTATTAACAATTTTATGACATTTTACTACTAAGAAAAAAAATAAATCAGCAGTTAATTACGTTGGTTTCATTAAGCTCAATTTGAGATGTTTTGGGGACAATTATGAATAATTTTAAGACATATTTCATAACTAAAGTGTCAGAAACATATCAGAGAAGTTTAAAAAAAAAATGGAGTAAAGGTCGACTGATAAATAGAAAGTGATAAACTGTGCACATGCCTGACGTTAATTTTTACCTCTACTATTAAATTCATACTGGTGGAAATTAACATCAAACTACCCACGAAAATATTATGATATGACAAAATGATTTTTCCTGAGCTACAAGTTTGTCATTTCCTGTTTATAAACCTGATAATCACTACTAGTTGCTGGTGTTTGTTTGTACTACGTCCTATCAATGTCAATTAATTTGTCTTTCTATAAGTAACAGGAAGAAGCGCTGACAAAAACAGTATTTCTTTATTATTTATAGAATCGAGGTTTAATGGGATTTTTACTCCTATGTTGTTTTTTTACATCATCAAACACAAAAAATTTATATTAAAATTGTTATGTCAAAATGTATTGTAGACATTCTCAGGCCTAAAATCCAGATAGATGTATTGTATTATTTCTTTCTATGCCTACATACCAAAGATGTAAATAACCTGAGCAACACTTCAGCTAACGTGTTGCCCCAGCTAGTGACAAACACAATAAGTGCATATGCAGATTCCCTTCTTTCTTGATTCTATTTATTCATGCAAAATTAAATGTGATTTATATCAATTAAAATTCATATTTAACTGTAATTAATCAGAATTCATCCACAATCAATCCACAATTAATCCATTAATCTGATTTTTAAACAAATGTAATAATACACAAATATTATATTACATTATTATAAGTGCCTTTCATGGACACTGTACAGCAGAAGATAAGAAAGACAATACATAGAATACAAAAATAAATGTTTAATGCAATTACAATAAATAAGATATAAGTGAAAAGAAGTGTAGGAATGCTTTAGAAAACTGAAAATTTACAATTTATAATATAATAATAGACTGATACATCAGCCAGCCAATATACCAGGCTAATACACTGATTTTTTATTTTTTATTTTTTTGTATAATAGTATTTATTAGGTAAACTAACTTTTTTTCTTATTGTAAGTAATGAAGATTTTCTGACATTTGATATTTTTTGACCTAAAAGAAAAAAGTCAGTGTCAGCTCCAAATATTAGCTTAGAAATCTTTTTTCTCATCAGCTAAGGTTGGTTTACATATATATATATAGAGCCACACATTTTTATTTTGGTCGATCACCAGTACAAGATAAGATGTAAGTGAGATAATTATGGTGGTATGTAACCCCTAACCTAACATGACTTTGACGATAAAATATATTAAATATTCCAGAGTCAGTGTATGTTTGGACAGAATTATTTATAATCAGAGCTGAAAATGTGAAACCTGTAAAAGTCTTGTGCTCTCTACGATCGAAATAATTGCCTCAAAACACTAATAAAAAGCAGCGAGTGTGAGCACTATAAAATACTGTAAAAGAAAAGCTAATTAAAATAACATAAATCATTTAACATGACACTCTCGCTTTGAAATTTCAAAGTTGCAGCCAACGATCTCAAAACTCAATAAGTCTGACTTCATTACAGAGAACAAATAGACTGATAAATGAGACGCAAACACAAATGCTGTTGAGACGCGTTATCCAATAACGGTGTATTTTGTAATAAACATCCAAAAGGTTTTAACTTTATTTCATTTTGTTAGAAACTATCCAACACATTGAACATTTCCATCAAAAAAATTTATTAATTCATAAAATAAGTCGGGAATTTCCATTTGTTTGTTTGTTTGTCAACATGATTATGCAATGGCGTAATCTGAACAGATTTTGATGAAACTTTCAGGAATGATCGATAATGGGTCAAGGAAGAACCCATGAGATTTTCAGCAATGAAGGTCAAAGGTCACACTAAAGGTCAACAGCTAAAACACATCAGTGGTAATATCTCACAATTTAGACAAGATAGAATCGTGCATTTTTTTGCATTCACATCGTATCACCTTCGGACATCAGATGGATCGATCATCACATCACACGACGCCATATCAAGCCTTGGCGGAGGTCGTCTGTCTCCGACTGTTTTGTTTAATTTGGTTTTAGAAAGAAATAATGAAGACAGTACTTGTTGTTTCGTTGTCTTATTTGTGGCTTTATTTTGAAAAATTAATGAACGAGTGATACACAGACTGTATCGTCCCCAAAAAGTCCATATCGGTCGATCACTAATCATCTATGGAGGTAAGGTCAAAGGTCACAAAAAAGGTGTTTTAAAAGTGACATAAACTTCTCAAAATGTAATAACAGTAAAATAATAATATAATAATAATCGATTGGGTTTATATAGCGCTTTTTTAGCCACTCAAAGTGCTTCACATTAGTGACCCAATGTTCATTCACTCTCACATGCTCCCTCTGGTGGTGGTAAACTACATTTGTAGCCGCAGAAGCTGACAGAAGACTGGCAGCCATTTTGACCACCACCCAACATTCAGGCACCAGTGTGAGTGACACTGGAGGAAAGGAAGGTGAAGTGTCTTTGCCCAAGGACACAACGGTCTGACTAGGACAGAGCGGGATTCAAACCACCAACCCTTCAGTTATTGCATGTACCGCTCTACCAACTGAGCCATGGCCGTCCCAAAATACAATAAAATGTGTTTGGACAATTTATTATAAAATGCAACTTTATCACAAAATGAAATAAAAAGTTATTGCATTTTTATTACGTTTATTACAAAATGTGGCTCAATGAGGACGTCTATGAGGGAACGGTGGCCGGTGTGAAAGTGGATGGAAACGTGGGTGTGAGAGGGCAGCGGCAGAGCGGGGGTGGGGGTCTGCAGAGGGCATGGGAAAGTGGATGTGAACGCTGCAGGGCGAGCAGGAGGGAGGCAGAGGGAGATAACGCCGCTGTTCCACTGATACTGAAACACAAACTCCAGTCAGGATGACGTCGACTGATGCAACGGCGTTTGCATTCCTCACGCCGAGCTGCGCCGCCACTCCAGAGTATTCCTTGGCTTCGAAAAATGCAATACATGCACGCTACACGGGATGAATTTAGAAATGTCAACGAGCTCCGTAAATAAATGGCTCATGCATGCGTGTGCTCTTTAGTTTCATTCTTTATTTATTTGATTTTTTTTTTTATTTAATTTCTTTTTTTTTTCAGTGAGAATTAATACCTCCTCCATAGCTCCAGAGGAAGCGCCTCATTATTTTGTCTTAAATGGAAAACGCTCTGCATATTTATTTGCAGATGAGTCCAAGGTGATTGTATTGGATCTTTTAATTAGTACATTTCACAAGATGTTGTGAAGTCAATGTTAGGACTGTCAATATTAACGCATTAATCTGACTGAAATTTAACACGATCACATAAAACAGTTGTTTTGTTGAAACTTTTGAAGGTGTTGAATAAACATGTTAATTGTATATACAGTGGTACCTCCACTTACGAAAGACCCAGCTAACGAATGATCCAAGTAACGAAAATCTTTGCCTGAATTTTTCGTCTCTGAATGCAAAAGAAAATTTATATTTACGAAAGGAAACAGAACTGTATGTATATTAGTAAACGCAACTACATAATGTACGTAAATACGTCACGTACGTACTGTACGTAGCATCCCATTAACTATGAGGGAGCTACCCATGATGCTTTTCATGACCCTTTGACCCTCATTCATCACAGTTTTTCCCAGTGTGTTCATTTAAACTTTATTACAGTATGTATTCGTTATTCATCATGATCCCAAAGAAAGTGATAACTGGTGAGAATGAAAAGAAGAAGTGACTGTGTTATCAATAGAAGTGAAATGATTAAAAAAAATATTAAAGTGACACGAGGTTCATATGACTGATATTGCAAAGGCACCTCTGTGATATGGAAAAAGAGGTCAGAGGTCATCACTGAACGACCAGATGGTTACTCATTTGGATGAAGGAGAATACAGTGACTGAGGCGATTGTTTCCGAAAAAACATCCGACATATTCACTGATCTGATGATGGAAGGTTCTGAGGAACAGTAACCATCCCTGGACTTTAAAGCATCGCATGGGTGGTCAACAAACATTAAGGTGAAAGTGACAATTTAAACAAACACAATGGTATGTCAATTATTTGCTTGTCTTGTTCATTTCAATGGTTTAATGTTTAATGTTCAGTCAGTGAAAACACATTTACCCACCGAGACCAATAAAATCTGATTTTACCTTTACTTTTCAACACATATTTCATACCAAATCTGTAATTTTTTTGAATGTTTAAAGGGTTTGAGGGGTAGTATTGGGGCGCTTGGAACAAATGAGGCCTTTTAAATATAAAATGCGACTATTTACGAAAAATTCACTGGATAAAAACACTTCTGGAACAAATTAATTTCGCAAGTAGATGTATCACTGTATATATATATATATATATATATATATATATATATATATATATATATATATATATATAATATATTCATATTTTTCCATATGTTTTGGATATTTTATCACTTTTTGTGTGTTCTTTGAACACATTTTAGATTTTTCATTGCTTTTTTATGTTAGTTTTATTTTTTATTTTGTGAATTTTCATGGATTGTATCATGTTTTGGATATTTTTTGTGTATTTTGTGGGAAATTTGAGTAGGGGAAAAAAAGACAAAACAGCTGCACAATCAGGACTTGTTCATAAACTGTAAAAAAAAATAAAATAAAAAAAATGCATGCAAAATTACACCACGTAATAGCAAGGGAACACTCTATACATAATGTTTTGAAATAGCTAGCACTGTCAGTTGATTCCAGGTATCCTCTAACACCAGTGTTACTTCAGGCTCCAGTGCATTTTTACTTGTCTTGTCTCAATCTTAGACAAAAAGGTCTGGATTAAACATTTATTTTAGGACCAGTTACAACCACAGCTACAACAGGGGCATCATTAAACTACTGATGCTTTAGCAGAAAATATTTGTTTACATCATTATTTTGTTCTTGGGAGGGAAAAAAGCCAAGTCTTTCAGGTGCATTTTACCAATCATAGATTTATTTTGTCTAGTGGTGAAAAAACAGACTAGTTTCAGTCATTATGTCACATCTGTCCGTCTATTTGTAAAACTTCATTTTCAGCAAATTTGATTTGATGTTGAGATTGAACCCGTTTCGACATATTCTGGCCTAATTTGGTCAGAATTTTGGTCCCAATTCAGGTGGTCATGACTGTAACAATTGAAAATACAACTGTACAAAGGTCATGGAAGGTCATGTATGGGTGATGCGTTCACTGACTCAAGGTGGTAAAAGTACTCACATTCTGTACAGCTACGTGCGTGAGAAAATACGCTGGTAAAAATAGAAGTAGAAGAACTCCTGTACTTTTACTTTCCTTTCCTTCTGAATTGTACTAAAGTACAAAAATAAAACTGCATCTTTTTTAACAAAAACAAAATAATACTTAATTAACCAAGAAAATTTTGAAAAATATGATAAGAATCCAAAAATAAAGCCTTTAAAAGTGAGTTACTCTGTAGATAATGTGTTTGATCAGGTCACAGTATTTGGGAAAACTGAAAAATCAAAAATGGTACAATTGAAATATAAAGTCAAATATTAAATAAAATATGCAGAATTATGAGATAAAAAGTCAAAATTGTGTGATAAAAAGTTAATATTCTGACAAAAGAAGTCATAAATAAATATGAGATAAGAAAAATGTCACAATCATGACAGAAAAGTCCTAATTATGAAATAAAAACGTTTTGTGTTAGTGTTTTAGCATTCCATTTAGTTAAGAAAAAGTTACAAAATGAATAAATAAACGGCTAAAAGAATTAAAATGTCTCATTTTATTTTGTCAACAAAAACTAAGAGACATTTTAGGATTTTTTTTTTTCTTAATCCACATTTTGTCCATTTTTTATTAGTCATTATAACTGCATTATAAATGTAATTATTTACGTCTAATTTCGTCTCATTTTTACATGACAAAGGTTTGTTGATGACAATATCTAGTCACTGTAATGAATGGTTTATTTTTTAGTTTCTTCATATATAAGGTGCAGTGGATTATAAAGTGCATTAAGTGAAGTCAAAATGATGAGATAAAAAGTCTAAATTATGAGGAAAAAAAGAGTAAATTCTCAGTCACGAAGCAGAACCAGAATTAATCCATATATATATATATATATATATATATATATATGGAAAATACAGTAACCTTTTGTTTCCCAAATGTCATGTAATTTCCTATTGGTATGTGCATTTTAAAAACATACAAATATTAGTATGGACACGTTCATAGCGTCCATACGAAATTTTACGTCCATGTTAAGGAGCAAAATAAAGAAAAATAAATGCTCAAATAAAGTACAGATACCTAAAAAATTCTCCTTAAGTACAGTAACGAAGTACTTGTACTCAGTTCCTTCCCACCTCTGTCACTGACACAGACGTGGTTTAACCTTCAATGTCTGAAAATGACAAAACATTCAATATCATCCACGCAGCTTTCACTTCTTTATACATACTACTTATTTTCTCCTTGTATTGGTCAGTGGTCTTTGTGTGTAATGGCCTTGTCTGAAGTGGTGTGCAACACTAAACTGCCCTTTTGGGATTAATAAAGTTGTCTGAATCAATTAAGCCTGAGCCATAAACATAGTCACTGAGCATCTTTTTGCATTAGCATCATGGATTAAATGGGATTGTTTTTTAGAAAGCCTGAAATAAATAATAAATGGTTGGAGTAAGTATACAATTTAATCCATAGGTGTCAAATATCTGGCCCAGGGTTCCATGCTGCCCCTGGGGAATGTTAAAATTACACTGACGACATTGATAGTCATGGATGTCGCTAACTTTCAATTTGTTTTGATCTTAAAAATAAATCCTTGTTAGATGCTTATTACCAAATGCTTCTTGTATTTGTAAATCCATTGTGATCTGTGAGCTGCAGATGCACATGCATAAATGATAACCACAAAACATCAGATATTTATTAAGAAAAATAACTGCAATTTTAACAACATGTCTCAGTTTATCTACGAATACATAAAATATTTCGTAACAGGCGGAATATTGGTCAAATTTCACTTAATTTTCTGAATAAATATCTTGTTGTTTATATCTGGTATGGTGATTCACATTTTTTGTGAATGAATAGTTTGTACAATTAAACCTTTTCATGGAATTTTACTGTTATTTATAAGTTATTATATTATTATTTTCCTGGTCTGGCCCATTTGAAGACAAACTGATCTGTATGTAAAACCTGATCTAAAATGTATTTGTTAATTAGGGGTGTAAGAAAATATTGATTCTGCAATACGTCGTGATATTTAATTTCACGACACTTTATCGATATTAAAAAGTACAGTATTTTAAGCATTTATTCAAATGCAGATATTACGGAGGTTCGTTTTTGTTTTTATTTTTCAGTTATATTAATGTCAGCAGGATCTTAAACTGTAATGTCTGTGTAATATAATTTAAGTTTTAACAAGAAAACATAATGATATAGCATTAGATCCTATTGTGAGCAAATGAAAAAGAATTAAAGTCATGATGAATGTGTCTTAATGCCTGAATTTACAAATAAAAAAAAAGGAAAAAAAAAGAAACGTTAAATCAAATGGAGATGATTAATTTGACTACATCATATACAACAGATAGACTTTTGTGGGTATGCTGCATATTTGCAACAGTAGGCATTAAGGGTTTACCAATATCATGATATATTGTATTTTCTATCATATTACCATCATCTTGCCAATATACAATCTTATTGTTAAAATGTTCAGTGTTAATGTTCACACATTCATCCTAATGGCCAAACTGCACCCTTTGCTAGTCTGCTTTTGGTCCGCGGGCCACATATTTGGCACCCGTGTGTTCCCTTTTTGCTCAAGTAGTACAACGAGGACAAACTAATGTTGATGCTGAAAATAAAAACAAAGTGGATGTGTTTTTATTCCAGTAAATAAAATTATTTTCTAGTGCTGTACTGTTTTATTACCTATAATAGCTTTGACGCTTGAGGCCAAATTGGGCCGTACGTAGCCTCTGAACTAAAATGAGTCTGACATCCATGATTTAACCATTGCACCAGGTTCATTCTGTGACAGAGGCAGAAATGGAACAGAAACGGACAAATTGCAGTTGTATCTGTTTGACGATCTTGGCCTTTCTAGCGGCTGCGTTGCATGTGTGACGGTGTGATTTGTAAGGACAGAGGCTGTGTGTGTGTGTGTGTGTGTGTGTGTGTGTGTGTGTGTGTGTGTGTGTGTGTGTGTGTGTGCGTTGTCCTGGTTTCAACTCTGCCGTTTCTGCACTCTCACATTATCATACAGAGCAGACGGAGTGCGTGTGCTGGGTAGCAAAACTCTCCTCTGCTCGCAGACAGTCTCCTCTCTCTCCCCGCCCCCCCCTCACCCCCCACCCCCTCCCCTCCCCTCTCCTCATCTCCTCTCCTGCTGAGCTCCCCATGTGCAATCTGTAGACTGCACACGTACGCTGCCTACCTGAGAGGGAGTCTCTGAGCGCGTGCGTACGGGTCTGTGTGTGGCGGAGGGTGAAGGAGACGGCGAATGAACGCCACGGATGGCGTTACGAGGCTTTTCTGAGAGCTCAAGTGTTCACCTCGTGTCAGTGCGAGGAAGAAAAAAAACACACACACACACAAAAACACACTCCATTCCAAAGTGTGTGCTTGCAATGTGCGAATCTCGACAGCATCTGCCGAACATGGCAGCCAGACAATCTGTGCGTCTGCGTCCCACTGTGTACAGCTGACAGCAATCACCTGAACTGGAATGAACTGGGCTTATGTAACTTTAACCGCCATGGCCGGAGCTGGTATAAAACAAGCCCTACTGTGTAGAGGAGGGTCATCCAGCAAGCAAAAGTTTACAGCACAAAGTCCGACACTGAGACGTGACTCGTGCTTTACCTTGAAATATGCTTTAATTTCCTTCACATGTTTTCCAAAGCTGAGGTCAGTTCATCATGAGTTCATCTGTACAAACACTGATGTGCTCTTTGTCTTTGTTGGGAACAGGCCATCACACTGCGCTACAAAAAACAGCTTCTCAAATTATATTAAAGGTGTCATTCCGCTCCTTTTGGAATCTGAATGGTCACCCTGAGTTACCGACACGTGCTCCTTTAACAGTGGTTCGTCACCTCCACTAACTGCAAGAGGAACCAGGGACCCAGAAAAAGCAGGTCCGTCTGACGTCAGATGGACCAGCGTCAACGTCAGATGAAATTAGATGAATTAGTATTTTTGTCTCAGAAGACTTTGGAAAAAATTGCCAACATAGACGGTAAAAAAAAAAAAAATAGAAATCAAATAGAGAACACGTCAGCTGATTGCGTCCTGCTCATCTGATCTAAAACCTCATTCTCGGCTCCACATTTAAACTGTTAAATGACCGTCAGTGTCTCAGCCTGATGCCACAGCTGCTCTTATTCACAACCAACCCCCACCTTTTATGCATCTGACTCAGACCATGTCCACATTAATGCAGACGTTTGGTAAAACTCACTATTTTTACTCTACATTTGAGCTTGTTATCAACATGCAAACAGTATTTTTAAAAGAAAAAAATAATATGTTTAGAAATGCTTTCCTGGGTGAGTTTGAGTATATATATATATATATATATATATATATATATACATACATACACACATGTTTATGTAGGTGTATGTATGGCTATGTGTACACATGTATATATGTGTGTATACTGTTAAATAATGTCTTATGATATATATTAGATATTTATATTACAATGTGATTGATCTCGAGCAATGTTGACTCCCCCTCTGTGGGGTTAAAAGATATAAAAAAAAAAATAAATAAATAAATAAATAAATAAATAAATAAAATAAGTGAATGAATAGAAAAATAAAATAAAATTTAAAAAATAAGAATAAAATGCAGACAAATTAGAAAAAGGAAAAAAAAGGAAGAAAAAAGAAAGGTATATATGGTATATATGTATATGTTTAGTACTTCAGTTATTTATTATTGTTATTGTTATTATTTTTATTATTATCATCATTTATGTACTATGCTATAAGATGAATTCAGGTTATTGGGGAAGTGAAGAAGGGGTAGGATTAAATAAGATTATGCTTCATCCTACTCCTTTTCGGACATGTCATTGTGTATTATTATTATCATTATTATTATTATTATTATTGTTATTATTATTATTGTTGTATTGATTATTGTTGCACTTTGCACATGTTCGAAATAAATCATTCAAATCAAATCAATTATGGGTGTATAATATAAGATAATCTATATTATTTTATTATTATTATGTATATATAAACCTTGATATTGTGAGGTTATATTCATATTTTATTTTCTTGGTATGTAAAATTACATTTGTAAGAATGCGTTTGTGTATGTGAAAAGTGAAATTAATTGAGCCAAAGAACTTGACTTTTTTTTTTTAAGACACGACATTAGACTTAAAAAAAACGAACATATGAATGAAAGGACAGAGAGATTCCAATGATAACTAATAATCAATTAGTGATCGATAAGAGTGATCGGTAAGAGTGAAAAAGATGGAAAGACAAAGAAGATGATGAAGAAAAAGATGAGGAAGATGAAAGAAATGAGGATGAAGATGCTGAAAAAGATGACGAAGAGGAACATGATGAAAAAATAAAAAAAGATAAAGACAAAAAAGATGATGAAGATTAAGATGAGGATGATGAAAAGATGAAGATGAGGAGGATGATGATGAAGAGGAAGATGAACATGATGAAGGGTTTCGGGTTAGGGTGAAGGCTCTGAGCGTCACATACTGTCACAGACGAGTTAAAAAACCCACTGCGTCTCAATTAGACACTGACACCTTGTGCGTCAGATGTCGACCTTTGAGCAAGCACGTCTGTGAGCGTTGGATTTCGACGCACTGGGAGTGAGAATGAGCTGGTTAAAGGTAGATGGTACAACAGGCACAGTTCATAATAATTCACTATCTTGTTACAAATCACATAAAAATTACCACAGTATTATCACCTTATTATTGATCCGTTACCTGTAATAAGCGTTTATAAAGACATTATTACCATGAAATTACATCAAAATTACCACAGAATTATCACCTTATTGATCCATAATGTAAAGTATTACCACACATGCACTCCAGAAAGACAGTCATTAAAAAAACCTGGTTTACATGTGAGTATGTTTATGTAATGACAATATATTCAAACTTTCAACTTCATCTTTCACATTCATCTGATGTGTGTAAAAAGTTGTTTGGGTTGCAGTGACCTTGACCATATTCTAATCAGTTCAGGCCTCAGTCCAGGTGAGCGTTTATGCCAAATATCAACAACCTCCCTGAAGGTGTTTTGAGAGCAGGGGACAGACGGACGACACGAAAACACACACTGCCGACAAGGCTGTCGCTGGCACTGACATATTTAAAATAAATTTAAAAAAACAAACAAACAAACACATACTTTACAAGTGAAAAATTAAAAAAGCACAGTGGGTGTTGGCCATGTCCTGAGTGGACAGAAACACAAAAGTTTGGCTGCTCTATCTTCCACTCCACTCTCCGTACTAATATCGTGGACAAAAGCCAGAATGTGTTGAAAATAAAAGCACAATAGCATCAGTATAGCGCATTAATGACGCTACCCGAATGCAGCTGCACACACAAATCAATGAATCTAGAGATGTAATTATGGGATACTAAAACATCCTGGCATCCACACAACTGACAAAGACAAGACATCCATGAAGAATGGAGAGAGAGAGAGAGAGAGAGAGAGAGAGAGAGAGAGAGAGA